>CM061554.1:161476197-161998152 GCA_030864225.1 Capsicum baccatum var. pendulum
AACATCTCTATAGGCCAATTATCAAGTCTAAGAAGAAATGACATCTCTATAGGCCACATAAGGTATCTAGGAAAAATATCATCTCTAAATGTACAATATTACATCCACAAGGAGGATCATAACCATAACTCAAAATCTATAATCTAGAAACATCAATACAAGTCATAAAGTAACCTTATTATAAGGTTTACTAGCCTCATCTATGTCTAATATCTACACTAAGTCCATAGGACTTAACAATTGCTTAGGCCTAAGTGGGCTGAACGATCCCACTTCTAACCCATAATTTCTATAATTAGGCATAATATGCCTCTAGCTAGGCTAAGGTATCTAGTTCATCTTCTATATGTCAAGTAAGCTATATTCAAGCCTAAGATAGAAATTTCGACTAGAAATAAGGGTACTCAAGTCTACTCTACCCAACTTACTGTTTTAAGACTTTCACACTAGCCTAATAAGGCCAAATATACAAATCATGTTTCAAATGCTAAAACCAAATTCCAAACATAGAATTATATCATATCCAAGCAATAACTAATCTAAACTAAAAAGTTAAGGCAATAGGATACAAAAGGGTTATAAACATGTCATCTTATGGGCCCAAAACCCTCATCTATTCCCCAAAACATCAACAATCAAGGCCAAGTTATCCTACTTATAATCAAGCCTAACATTTATATTCACATGCAACAAATATCACACAATATATAGGAAGAAAAGTAAAGAGAAACCTACTTCCACGCCAAACCGCAAAACCTCACTTTATGCACCATATGCTCATCGTCAATTTACAATACTCAAAATGCCATCATACTATCAAAACCATAATGGACTCATCAATATGAGTCTAATGATACCCATATTGCACTATTGTGCTTTGGGTCCAAAAATGACACCAAAACCCCAAGTGGGTCCCACATACAGAAAATGAGTTTTCAAGACCAACCCAATGTTCACACATGAATAAGGAATCATAACGCTTAAAGAATGGGTAAAAACTAAGCATACTTTGGGATAAAATCAAGCCCTAATGGAAATTGGGTTTTTGATCCAAACTAAGAAATTCAAGCATGAATTTAAGAAATTAAGACCTTAATCTTGTAGATAATCGCGATACAAGATGATAATTAAGATCCCAAGTCACCCCCCATGACCAATTTTGAGTTCTTACACTCATTTTAGGGTTTCTAGGTCTGAATGATGAAGGGGAATGCCAGAAACATATCTTGGGGCCTTTATATAGCCCCCACAGATTCTCAGATGTCGCAATCGCGGTCCTATGGGTTGTGATTGCGCTACTTGCAACACACACTCTTGGCCACAATCGTGGTTGCACCAGAAGACAGCAAACTCAAAAATAAGTTTTTGACCCTCGAAACTTATCCGAAATCCAAATAACATAATCTAAAAGTGAATTTTTAGTGTAAACACTATTTCAAATCCATCGGGATCATCAAAACTTTAATTGGAGATTGTTTCATCACTTTTCACAAAATTCGCTTAATAGCCCAAAATATGTTCGAGAGCTTTAGCACCTGAACCAAGGGTCTCCCTAGCCTAAAATCAATGTTTCGAACGTGATGGTGAAGTCTTATTTTCAATCCAAGATCATTTCGACCAAATGTAGGTCCCACACCTATTTATTCCAATTTTCAACTATCTGACCAATAGGTCAAAATGATCTCGGGTGCTTAGGGACCCAAACAAAAGGTCTACTTAGACTGACGTATATATGCTAGATCTGCTCACGCAGTTGAAATTTGCATTCGAGATTGTTTCATTGATGTTTTCACCCTATGGCTATTTGGAACCAGCGAAGACTTCTAAAAGGGTATTGGCTCTAAAAAACAAATGAGCTGACCGGTACCGAACCATCGGACCATACAAGTCATAAATGTATTAGGGCAACTATGGTGAAGCTCAAATGGTAAAGGTAAGCATGAATATTGAAAATGACCTGAAAGGTTATTACAATATCCACTACTAAAAGGAATTTTGTCCTTGGAAGTCGACGGATAGAAAGAATCTCAAAATGTTGAAAAGATAAGTTACTAGGCACGCATGCTCTGAGCATGACTTCTTAGATAACCTCCGTAGAGAGAAAACACTTCTAAGGGATTTCATCACAGGTATCCTTATTTCAACCAATGCTTTCATTCAACTTCCAAATAGCAAAAACTCAACTTCGACTGCTAACTAGCTTCTAACTGAATCGAAAAAGTTGATAAGCATAGACTGAACAAAAATACACTGATACCATCTCTATATCCACATAAATCCATAAAGGATTATCTAAGCAAAAGCGAACCAAGATATTAGTCATACAACCGACTCAAAATCCAAAAATAAACTTTCTTTACATTTTTGCACCTACTATCTACTCCAAGCAAGGAGGAAAATCACTTGAGTCTTATCTACATAGTCTCATCACGGTGAACTCAAAGAACTGAAGCTGATCCGCTAAAAGTCTATTAGGAAAATAGGAGAATAAGCTCATAAGGCTCTATCTGGGTATACAAATAGAGATAATCAAGGAATGTAATCTATGCCAATATTGCAATTAGTCTGGATAAAATCAAAAGAAAATCTCAAAATCCATGGTATAACTACTCATCACATAATATTCCACTCTAGGATGTCTCATCTACTGAGAACGAAGCCACACTAAATCCAACTAGAGAATATTATTCCCATTGAGTAAATTATCCAAAACTCCCAAACAAATCTGAAACTCAAGGTCAAAATTGAAATAACCAATATGAAGCCCATGGGATATAATCTGAACATTAATAAACTATATCCAGCTGAAGTCCAAAGGACAAAATGGGCAATGGAGTAGGCTCAACTAGCCTATAAATAAAATCCAAACAAGGACAACTCTACAACAAAAGCTGCATTCAAGCTCTACAAGACCAAGCTAAAATCTCAATACCAAGGCTGAACCGCTTAATCTCAAATATCTTAAATCGAAATTAAAAATGGGTAGGCATTAATGCTCCAAATTTATCATACGTCCAAATCTCCATTCCAAGGATTCAAAATCCAAAATTAGGCCAATAAGGATATATCCATGTCAACTAGCTCCAATTATCTCTAGTATCCAAAATCAGACATATTTGAGATAAACCATACCAAGCGGCATTCGACATATATCTAGAGAATAAAACCACCACAGGGACAACCATTGACTAATAACACAAGTAACTAACTCTATATCAGTGGGAGAGAATGAAATATAGTCACAAAAAAGAGTCATGCAAAAGGAAAAGTCACTGGCTCAATTTGCATATAACCCACTCGATATTCACTGGAGGGTATGAACTATCCAAACAAACCAAAAACTTTGCAAGGCTGAAAACTACACCAATGAAGGCAAAAACTATAGAAACTCAGAGAAATCCATCTTAAGCTCGGAACTAACCAATGCAATACTCCATCTAGGCAAGATAATAGCCACAGGCTCAAATCATTAAGGATAATCACTCCACCAAGCCTTACTAGGCCAAACAAATGGTGTAATAGGGATTTCCTAAATCTAACCAAGAACAACATCATTAAAGAAGGAAAACCAATCTCAAAACCAGGGTCAGAGTCGACTCCACCACCTGAGTACCAATAACTTGAGATAAAGAGTTTCTAATTTGCCAACTTTAGAAGTGATGCCACCTGCCCCTAACTCTCTCACACCACTTAAGGCAACCTACCTTACAGTAACATATTAGTATGTAATCTCCATACTAATAATAAGGTAAACTATTCCAAAGGTATGTACCCAACATACCTATGAGATGAATCCATGACATCGCAATATCAAATATCAAAATTGCTATCGGATGAAGAAATAGCAATAAATGAACAACAATCCTCAAACTGGACCATCTCACAAACTATTGTACCAAAAATAATAAAAAAAAACAAAAGCTTTCGCAACCCACAAGGCAAGTCTGACAATCTTAAACTCAAACACGAGCAACATAACTAAATTTTTGGCTTAAAAACCCTAAGACCATAGAAGGTCAACTTACCTTCGATACTATAATACAACCTCGAAATCAATCTAATACCGCTAACCAAGAAGGAATACAATCAACCTCGCTGCGCTAGGGGAATGGAATCTTTAAATTGGGTTATATCTACTCAAGCCACCAAATAATATCACATGAAAATAAAAGTCAAACTATATAACACTTGTGTATATAGCTACCCAGCGCAAATAAAATTCATCATGTACCAACATCAAGTAATAATATAAGGTAATATCAATAACCTCACATTGTGGTAGCAATAACAATGGAAATATCACTATCAATTTATTGAATAGGAGGTACCAAAATAAATATCAATATCATGTACCACTCAAGGGCCAGAATAGGGCTAATGTGCCAAGATAAATTGGACTCAAACCTAAAACCACTCCATAGGGGAAGAACATTTATATATATCTCCTCCATCCACTACTAAAAGAAATAAATCATGTAGTAGTAACATAATCATGAGCTCAATAATAAGACACATAATGACTGATATAAATTCATCAAAACATATATTAATCAATGGATATGAACACCCCAATACATATTATAAGAGATAAATGTGAGAAATAAAAGCACAATAACTATGGTGACATCCACAGTCATATGCCTGATGAGAATATGGAAAATAAATCATAATGGGTCTTAATCAGACCGGCCAACTGAATTATCAACTGAGGTGCCAATTGCACCATCTCTAACTGAAGATGTCACAACATCACAAGCTAATCTAACTAAGCTAAATGACTAGAATCTCATGTTAGGGGCATAACCTAGACTAGTAGTTGGTCTATCTACGGTACTAGCAATTCCTAAAGCATCAATATGGGCGCTAAGAGAAATTCATAAACTTATGTCCAAACTTCCAAAATCACAGCCTATCTTAGGAACTCTAGGCTGGCAGGGAATATAGGATAACTCTTGCGGATCACCTATCACATACCAGGGGCATTCTCTTAACTAGTGTCACGTTACAACATAACAAATCCAAGATCCTAAAATACTTTGAGATACTACCTCTCATAATCTAGAATGGTCGCCATGGCATAAAGAACGATAACACACTCTGCAATTCTAATAGGGACTCTTCTCGAATCCTTTTTAGCTGCCGCTGGGAATCTTCTATATCTATTTTTGATCCTCTAGTCTGATGCTATAATAAAATTTTAGAAATGTATATTGGAGTCTTGTGCACATCTATCGATAACATCTCATCATCCTTCAGGGATAGAATAGAGTAAAAAATAATGTGTTCAAGGTTCATTGAAATGCGGACACATGATAAAGAGTCAAAAAGTGAATTTCCTAAAATGTCACTATAGCCTCCAAAAGATTGGTTACGAACATAGCATCAGGACTTTACTACCTCTTAGGTCTTGTACCAATACACTAATGACATCCAGGCTCTGATACCAATTTATCATGACCTAATTTTCTTTGGTCAAAATGGCGCCTAGCATAACCCACTAATAGGCAAGCCAACCCATAGTCCGGGATGGCTAGTAATGAACTACTTAATAATATAAGAAAAATAATGCTGAATATATTAAATAAAGATAAATACATAGAAGAATCCCAAAACCTAGTGATATTAGTGTAAGAGCTTCTACTATAAAAGGAGTTTAAAAGTGAAATATCAAAATAAATACAATAATACAACTTATCTCTGAAAACCACTTAGAGATTAGTCTAATACATATGAGAGAGAAAAGTAATACTCTAAACATCAAGAGCTTACTGTATGTCTCTGAACTAGGATTGTACCGCATACTGCACATATTAACAGCAATAACCCGTACTATAATCTCCAGGCTACCAAAGTGTAGTATGAGTACCAAATTAATGATATTCAGTAGGAAACTACCAACTGAATTCCAAAGATAAAGCAGATGCACATATCATATAAACTGAGTAGAATCTACACCCAAGAGTCCAGAAATCATATAAAAAGTTAATGATATTTCTAAAGGAGAACTATCTTAATTATGTCCTAGAGTCTAAAATAATAAGACTAGGGAAGAATCTGGATTAACTATCCTATTCTAGATACATTCAATATACGTCAATGCTATACCATATATCCATGTCAATATATCAATAAAGAGCAAAAGAAAGATATATAGTAATATACAAGGCAAAGTAATGACTATACAAAATGAACAATGAAGAAACGGTTATACGGTAGTACCATAGGTTTATATAGTTATATATATATATGTGCATATAAATATGAGGTCATCTCAAATCATAACCTATACCATTATATTCTCATTTAAGACCTTATTTTCCCACTTATAAGGAATTAAATACTATCATAGTTAGGGTTTCTAATCTACATGGCTAGATATGAAATAAGCATGCATAATAATCCAATCATAAGATAGGAGAGAATAAAAAAATACCTAAAATATCGATACTGGATCAATGACCAATCTGGCATAAGCTAGAAATAATTATAATCATAACAATGATAACAACAATATCAATAACAACCTGAATAATCCACTACTTCGGACAACTAAATACCTAGCTGAGTTAATACATACCCCCACCACCCTAGGATCGAAAGGTTTAATTAAAAAATAATAGCACATGACATATTTATCACTCATATCTATACAAGTGTCCCATACCAACTGATCAATATAATTGCATACTGGTGATTGGTAATATACAAGTAGGAATGAATTCAAAGTACACAATCAATACCATAAATCATCGTAAATGTCCTCATTAGGACGATCATCATCATAACCAACCTCTGGACTTGCCGGGTATCATCATATTATCAATATATCCTTCGTCCTTGTTGGGTATAACCTTTATCATGACAGTATCCTCTGGTCTTTTCAAGTATCAATATCATTATAATAGTATCCTACGACCTTGTTGGGTATCAATATAATCACAATAGTACCTCCGGCCTTACCAGGAATCAATATCATCACAAGAGTATTCTTCGACCTTCTCGAGAATCAATTTCATCACAATAGTATCATCCGACCTAGCCGAGTATCAATATCATCACAATAGTATCCTCTGGCCATGCTAGGTATTAATATAATCACAATAGTATCCTATGGCCTTGCTGGGTATCGGTATCATAATAATAATACCCTCTAGCTTTATCGGGTATCAATAACATCGCAATAGTATCCTCCAACCTTTCAAGGTATCAATATCATCATAATTACCGTAACCAAATAAGATACACTAAAATACTCATAAACATAGACATATCATCACAGAATATCTATCTAGTTGGGACTTCTCAATTACTCATTATTAGTTAACCAACACTTATTATAATAGAATCTCTAGTTCAGTAGTCATCACATAACTTTGAGTTATTAGCCTATACATTATCCGTACTCATGCGATAGGAACTAACTACTACTTATTAAATAGTCAACATATAAAATCTAATCAAGGTTCATCACTAGACCAAAATAGCCATTTATCCAGGATTCATTATTATCAGCTAATCATACTCTATCTATTAATAATTAATAGTCAAGAATTTACCATTTATCATCTAACCATTTTTTATTAACTAACATCCTTCATTAACTAACCATCATTTACCAACTAATCCCTATTTATAAACTATTGATCATTATTATTAGCCTTTTATCAATCATCTCTAGTTACCATATCTCAGCTAAGAAAGGTTCATTAACTAGTACATTAGATTTCTAGCCATCAAATACTATTGCAACCTAAATGACATCTAGCTACCACTTAACTTAACCCTTAATTAGGAAGAATAAACATAATATCATATTTCAACTAGAATCACATCAATTACTAATATAATAATCATGAACATGCCAAAACTATGCATGCCATCACCAGTATACAATTAGTGGAATAGTAAGCATCATATTGCATCTTCCTCCATCCCATACCGAAGAGATATGTATACAAACATATACATATTCATAATCATAAAATGTAATCACATCATTTATAATGATAAACACTTTTTGGCTATTGAATAAATATCATAAATCGACCTTTGGCCTATTAATCTATTCATAATAATCATAACATCATAATCATGGCCTTAGGACCATACACATATTCGGGACTCACATCAATAATCATATTTATAAGTCAGAGCATACCTCTAATTAACTCTAATATAGGAGGCATAATATCAATAAGCATGTATTCATCTCTCACACAAGAGGTATCTCACATCTAAGAGGTATAACATAGAAAGACATGTAATCATCTCTCACATAAGAGGCATCTCACATCTAGGAGGCATAATATATATAGACATATAATTATCTATTGGATATCATATATCAATCGGTTTGCATCATGACTATGAGGAATATCACTTTTCTAGGATAATTTACCTATCCAAGAGGAACATCATCTTTATAATTCCAACAATCATGACTAAAGGAAATAAAAACATTGTAGGCCAATCATAAAGTATAAGAGGAAATGACATCTCTATAGGCCAATAATCAAATCTAAGAGGAAATAAAATATCAATAGGCCAATTATCAAGTCTAGGTGGAAATACTATCTCTATAGGCTACATAACGTATCTAGGAGGAATATCATCTCTAAATGCCCAATATCACTTCCACAAGGAGTATTATTACCATAACTCAAAATCCACAATCCGGGAACATCAATACAAATTCTGAAGTAACCTTATTGTAAGGTTTACTAGCCGCATCTATGTCTAACATCCGCACTAAGTCCACAAGACTTAATACAAGCTTAGGCCTAAGTGGGCCAAACAATCCCACTTATAAACTACAATTTCCATAATTAGGCACACTATGCCCTAAACTAGGTAAAGTTATCTAGTTCATCTTCTACGTGTCAATTAATCCATATTCAAGACTAAGATAGCAACTTCAACTAGAAATAAGGGTACTCAAGTCAACTCTACCCAATTTACAGTTTCAAGGCTACCACATTAGCCAAATAAGGCTAAATATAAAAATTACGCTTTAAATGCTAAGATCATATTCCAAATGTAGTATTATATAATATCGAAGATATAAATAATCTAAACTAAAGAGGGAAGGCAATAGGATACAAAAAGGTTGTTAACATGGCATCTTATGGGTCCAAAACTCTCACCTATTCCCTAAAACATCAACAAACAAGACCAAGTTATCCTACTTATAATCAATCGTAACATCCATATTCACATGCCATACATGTGATACATTATGTATGAAAAAAGTAGAGAGAAGCCTACCTAAAGTCAAAATTGCAAAACCTCACTGCATATACCACATGCTCATCTTCACTTTACAATCCTCAAAATTCCACCACACTATCAAAACCATAATTGACTCATCAATACGAGTCTAATGATACCCATATCACACCATTGTAATTTGGGTCCAAAAATAACACCAAAATCTTGAGTGGGTCCCATAGATGGAAAACGAGTTTCTGAGACCAAACCAATGTTCACACAAGAATAAGGAATCATAACATTCTAAGAATGGTTGAAAACTAAGCATATTTTGGGCTAAAATTAAGCTCTAAGCTAAATTGCGATTTTGGGTCCAAACTAAGAAATTCAACCATAAATTCAAGAAATTCTTACCTTAATCTTTAAGATAATCATGATATAGGATGATAATTAAGCTCCTAAAAATCAATATCAAGGATCTTGGTTCAAGAAAGGCTAGGGTTTTCTTCATGTTAATCCGTTAAGGCTTTCAAGGGTGGCTTCTCTTCATTTTCTTTTATATCTAAGTCATGTTACTCCTAACTCATTCTTAATTTAACTAAATTCACATTTTAATGAATTGTTTTCATGATAAAACTATGGGTATAAGTTAGTTTTAAATTATATACTGGGGTTTTGGTTGTTGATGGATGAATATTTTTCCCATGTTTTATTTATGGTTTTTCATGATATAATGATGGCTTGAACATGTGGTTGTATGGGACTGGTCAATTGGTACTTCATTTTTGGTTTTGGAAAGTTTATGCCCTCAATATATTTGTTTAAATGCCTATGAGAATGTTTTTGTCACATAAATTGCCTTTTATTGAATTCTTTGCATTGTATTATTTGGTAATGGAACCTAAATTAGTTTAAATTGTTTTAAATCTATTGGAAAGTCCTTGGTGGCCATTGCTTAGTCTATATTAAAACCTTGTAGGGTCCATGGGAATTTCCCAAGTGATTTTAATGATGGAGTCTGCGGGATACACGAGAATCCCTTATGATTTGACTAATGACATTGCTTGCAAGCTATAGCCGGTATGATGATACCACTTAACAATGCTTTGGCAATCAACTCTAGAATTGACGATTTGGTTATATGTTAAAGGTTTTAAATGGGCAATAATAGAAGAGTGATATATCTAACCGTGTAGGTGTGAGTCCAATGGATGGAAACTTAAAACACATATTTTCCAATATGAGGATTGGTAATGGTGACCATATAATTATGGGGTACATAGTAATTCTCAAAGTTTATAATTGTATATATGTATCATGGAAGGCGAAGGGCACAAGGGAATCCCCTAACGTTATAATATCTCTGATTTGTGTGGCTACACGTATAAAGACACGTTCAGGGGGTAACATTGGACCCACATAGCTCATTGGTGGTTTTAGAATGGTTACGCTACACAACCCAAGTTAAACATTTAAATGCATTCTAAACTCAATTCCTCTTCCTAACATAATATATATATATATATATATGTATGTATGAATATGATTGTATTTTGATATTTTTTTTTGAATAATGGCATTATTTTATCCATATTGTTGATTACATTCTAGAATTCACTCTCTAACTCATCTTCAGGTGCTATAACCCCATAAATACAGAAATCGTCCATACTACTCCTTCTGCTCAATGATCTTGGATTCGGGAACAACTTGTGTTAGACTGAAGTGGTGAGCTTCCATACTCCATAAAACACCATTTAATGTTATGGACTTCTCTACATACTTTTGTTATTTTGTAGATTTTGATTTTGGTTCTGGTCAGGGGTATGTTCTGACTAGATATTATTTTAATTTTTCCTAGAGGCTTTACAAGACTGCATTGGGTTGGCATGGGCGGTGTTTGTCGGTATTGGTGTCATATTTGGAATTGGTATTGGTATTGGTTCTGATACTATTTTACAATATTTTGATTTATGATTATTCTAACTAATTAAGTTATATAATCTGAATTTATCCGACATCGTGTGTAGGGTGGTTATGGTTGGGTATTGGGTATTATCTTCAGTCTCGATTGGGCTTGAGGCCCCCGACATAACTAGGCCTTAGTACGGGTTGTGTTAGACTGGTATCAGAGCCCTAATTTCATGGTCACTAGGGTGTCCAAAAAGTCATGTCAAGTGGAGTTTCTTTTAGGGGTGTGTGGTGCATCATACTCATAAGGGAGGGTTACAAGGCATTTAGGAATGTTTTTGTTGTGTTCTATTTTCAAGCTATAGAGTCTAAGGTCCTATATTTTCCTCTAATCCCTATTTGTTCACTTTTTAAATCATGCCTCCTCTATAATCTGAAGCTCACAAAAACTCATCTATCCCAGCTAAGGATAATGCTGATAGGAACCATTTTACTTATGGGCTTCAAAAATGGTCTAGGGTCCTAGTTGTAGATTATTCTAAAGTTCCACTGATTCCTTCAAGTCCATCTTAGACTCCTCAGGCTGAAGTAATGAATGTTGAGTTTTGTTAGTCAATTCATATGTTAGCACAGTTTGTAGCAACTCATTTTAAGTGTGGTATTCTTGTGATTCAATCTTTTATGGCCACAATGGTTGGCCAATTTATGAGATTAAACCCTAAGACCTTTACTATTGTTAGGGTGGAGGAGGATCCTAAAGGTTTGCTAGATGAGATAGAAAAGATATTTTGTGTTATGCATGCCATTAATGTAGAGAGTCTGGAGTTTACATCCTATCAGTTGAAGGATGTGGCATACTAATTTTATGAGAAATGGGATTAGGCAAGGGGTGACGATGTCGAGTCATCTCTGTGGGAGGATTTCTCCAATACTTTTATAGATCGCTTCTTTCCTAAGGAGTTGAGGGAAGCTAAGGTGGAAGAGTTTGTTAATTTGAATTAAGAAAACATGTATGTCAAGGAGTATGCCTTGACATTTAACTGGTTGTCTTGGTATGCTCCAGAGTTTGTTTCTAGTATGTAGGCTTGGATGAGAATATTTGCTTTAGGATTGTCTCATGAGTTGATTCTTGATAGCAAGTCTACCTTGTTAATCAAGGACATGCATATCTCTAGGTTCGTTGTGTATATGCAACAAGTAGAGGTTGAGATGAAGAAGCGGGTTAAGTTTGGAGAGGGAAAAATAAATAAGTTTAGATTCTCTGAGTAGGGTGGTAGCCAGCAACAAAGTCACAGAGATGAGGGTACGTGTCTCTAGAAGAAGTAGGGCAATTCAGGGTCTTACTTAATGGTTACTACTCCCTACGTAAAGCCTTCCGGTGATAGATATTTCCATGGTGGTGATAAATTTAGGGCACTGAGTGCCAAATCTTAGGCTAGTGGGGCCCAGTTAGCTGCATCATAACCTCATTATAGGTTTTATGGTATATTGCATTAGGTTTCTATAATGAGAGAAGTGATAGGTTCTTTAACTATGGTCAGCTAGGCTATAAGCTTAGAAAATATCCCATTGGTAAGGTTACTTCAGGGGCAAACAAGGTTATAGTTGCTTTATTATTAGCTCCGGCACCAAAAATTGCACCATCTAATTCCGACACTAGTCTAAACTATCTCCATTCTCATTCTATATAGGAGTATGAGGCAATGCCTGATGTTATAACTGGTATGTTGAAATTCTTTTCTCGAGATGTGTACTATTTACTTGATTTGGGGTCCACTCTCTTTTATGTGACCCTATTTATGAATGTTCATTTTAGTTTTGGTCCAGAGTGTGTTTCTGACCCTTTTTCTATTTCTACCCTGATAGGTGACTCTGTGATTTCTAGAATAGTCTATAAGGGGTATTTATCTGTTCGTATTAAATAAACTTTGGTGGATCTATTTGAATTAGATTGGAAGATTTTAATGTTATATTATGGATAGATTGGTTGCACTTATGCTATGCTTTTCTAGATTGTTAGACCCATAAGGTTGTCTTTATTATCCTGAATGATCCGGTAATTTAATTCGAGGGTGCTTTCCTAGGTCATAAGGTGGCAGTTGATATCATATCTTAGAGCACAGAGATTAATCTCCAAATTATGTCTCTATCATCTGGTCTGGGTTAATGATTTTAACTCGGAGGGTCCTTCTTTTCATCCCATCCCGGTGGTGAATTAATTTTTTGAGGTATTCACTAATGACCTTCCTAGTGTTCCTCTGAATAGGAAGATTGAGTTTAGAATTTATCTTGTTCCGAACACTCATACGATTTCTATTCCTACTTATAGAATGGTTTCAGCTGAGTTGAAGGAGCTTAAGGAGCAACTAAATGTATTGATTACTGGCAGTTGAATAAGGTGACAGTAAAGAATAATTATCCTCTTCCAACAATAGATGATTTGTTTTATCAGTTGTTCGGTGCTAACTTTTTATAAAAGTTATATCTTTAATTCGGTTATCATCATCTTAAGATTAGGAAGGTGGATATACCTAAGACAACTTCCATACCAAATATAGGCATTTTGAGTTTCTGGTTATGTCTTTTGGATTTACCAATGCCCCGATGACATTCATGGATTTGATGAATAATGTCTTCTATTAGTTTCTGCATTTGTTTTTCATTGTTTTCATAAATAATATTCTCATGTATTCTAAGATTCAGGGGGATAATGTGAATCATATCTGCATAGTATTGCAGAGTTTGAAAGAGCAGCAGTTGTTTTCCAATTTTTCTAAATGTGAATTCTGGTTGAACTCTTTCAATTTTCTAGGTCATATCATTTCTAGTGTGGGGATCATAGTGGATCTGCAGAAAGTTGCAGTGGTTAAGAAGTTTCCTAGACCCATGACTCCAATTGATATTTCGAGCATCAAGAGTTTAGCTGGTTATTATAGGGGTTCGTAGAGATTTTTTCTTCTATAGCTACCTCGTTGACTAATTTGACTCAGAAGAAGGAAACGTTCTTGTGGTCTGGTGCTTGTGAGGGTAGATTTAACAAGCTGCACCATAAGCTAACTTTGGCTCTGGTTTTGACTATGCCTGAAGGAACTGATAGATTTGTGGTCTACTTTGATGAGTCCCGTATGGGGCTTGGGTGTGTTTTGATAGAGCATTGGAAGGTGTAGCTTATGACTCTAGGCAGTTAAAGGTGCATGAGATGAATTATCCAAATCATGAGTTAGAATTATTATCTATGGGGTTTGCATTGATAATAGGGCATCACCATTTTTTGGAGTACATATGGATATCTTTTCTAATCATAAGACCCTGTAGTGCGTGTTTACTCAAAAAGAGCTTAGACTCAGGCAAAGAAGATGGTTTGAGCTCCTAAGTATTATGACATGAGTCTTATCTACCATCAGAGGTAAAGCTAATGTAGTTGCTAATTCTCTAAGCGGGTTGTCTATGGGGAGTTTAGCTTATATGGATAAGGAAAATAATGAGTCTATAAAGGGCATTCACCATTTGGCTAACCTAGGAGTTCAGCTCTTAAACTCTGATAATGGTGGTGTGTTTGTTTATAAAATGGTGCAATCTTGGGTTGATGAGGATCAAGGATGACATTGGAGTGCCGACGGTAGTGGATTTTGAGATTAGTGGTGATGGTACTCAAGGAGATGTATTGGTGGAACAATATGAAGTCGTATGTGGCTAGTTTTATGGCTAAGTGCATTGTATGCCTACAAGTGAAAGTTTAGCACATGAGGCTCGGATGATAGTATCAATAGATTGAGTTACCCAAATAGAAGTGGAAAGTAATCAACATGGATTTCTTTACTGTTCTTCCACTATCTGAAAACAAATTTGATTTAGTTTGAGTCATCCTGGATAAGATGAGAAATTCAGCTCAGTTTTCGCCAGTAAGGACTAACTTCTTGGGTAAGGATTATGCGAGGTTGTATCTCGATAATATTTTAAAGGTTTATGGGGTGCCCATATCTATTATCTCTGATCACAGTGTGCCATTTACATCTAACTATTTCCGGTCATTCCAGAAAGGTTTGGGGACTAAGGTTACTATGAGTACACGTTTTCACCCGCAGTCAGATAAGGTAGCAGTAATGACTATTCTGACATAGTAGAACATGCTTAGATCTTACGTGATTGATTATGGTGGTAGTTAGGTTTAGCATTTAGCTCTTATTGAGTTTTCATACAATAATAGCTACACTATAGCATTGGGATGGCTTTGTTTGAAGCCTCGTATGGTAGGCAGTGTAGATCTCTTATTGGGTGATTTGAGGTTAGTGTGGCCGAGATGTTTGGCCCAGATTTTGTTTACCAAGCTATGGAAAAGGTGAAGGTGATTTGGTATAGGCTTAGGGCTGCCCAATGTTTCCAAAAGTCCTTTGAGGATGTGAGGCAAAGAGATTTAGAGTTCGATATCAGGGATAATGTGTTCTTAAAGGTTTCTCCTATGAAGGGGGTGATGCAGTTTGGGAAGAAGGGGAAGCTTAGTCCCCTATATATGGAACCTTATGTGATTTTTAGGAGGGTTGGGAATGTGGCATATGAGTTGGAATTTCCTTTTAGTCTGAGCTCCATTCACTGGGTATTTCAGATTCTCTGTCTTATGTGGAGGTTCGGGTTTTGATCTTTGATTGACAGGTTTATCGGTTGCGAACCAAGGATGTTTCTTCGATAAAGGTTCTTTAGAGGAACCATAGGGTTAAAGAAGCTACTTGGGATCCAGAAGAGAACATGAATTCCAAGTATCTGTATTTATTCTCCATTACGGAAATTAGTGCTTGAGGTGTGTATTGATATTAATATCTTTGTTTTATGTCTTTGTTTTCTAGCATTGGTTAAAGGGAAGTTTGATGGGAAATATTGTGTTAAATAGTGATTGTGCTTGCCTTTACCGGCCATTCGGGGACGAATGATCTAGGTGGGGGATGATTGAAACACCTTGGCTTTTGAACCTTCGAAAATTTCTTGAGTCTGAGTTTCTGGTCATCATACGACTTGACGGTACTTATCGTAAGATGTGGGTACAATTTAGAGTCCTAAACTCATTTGATAATCAGTGTGGTTCGTTTCGTTTCTATCCAATGTACGAATGGACATCATTCTAGTTGGATAACATAAGACTGAAAGAGTTTCTATCCAAGGTACGAATGCTGTTGGAGGTATTCTGGGAATTTCCCCTCGTAACCTCTTTTGATCCCACGACTTAAAACACTTTCAGGACTTTATTTACCCTATTATTCTCAATCAAAAACACTTTTAAAGCTCTCAAATATCTCTCAAGGTTCTTGGTTAAAGAAAGGCTAGGGTTTTCTTCAATATAGTCAATTAGGGCTTTCAAGGGTGGTTTCTCTCCGTTTTCTTTTGTAACTAAGGTATGTTTCTCTTCCCTCTTTGTTAGTTCAACTAAATTCATGTTTTATTTAATGGTTTTAACGATTCAATTGTGGGTATCGTTTGGTTTTGAATTATATGATGGGGGGTTTTGGTTGTTGATGGATAAAATACCCAACTCAATCTCCCTACAAGAAATCAAGCACATATACCATGATTCTCGCAAGAGATGAAACTGAATTGTTGCTGATGAACCCAACAAAATTAAGGAAAAACAACTAGCTAAAGATATGAATTAAAAAATCAATATCCACTAAAGGCATAACACAACAAGGCATAACCGAGAACTCCGAAAATCTACAGGCAGTACTAATGGTAGACAAAACTCGAGCAACTCAGAAAAATGCAATCTTAGCTTTAATTTGATCAAACAAATACTCCATCTATGGAAACAAATACCCATACCCAAACCCACCTGCTTTGGTTATTGACAACTGATACACAAGCACATACCATCAAGTAAAAATATCCCATGAAGTCATATTAGGCTTAATAAATACCGATGATAAGAAATTTTTGAATTCACCCATGAAACCCAACCTCAACTTAACTGATCCATGAACCAGTTCATCAGAAGAATAGAGTACCAATCTCAACATTGAAGTCAAGGTCAAGAATACAACTAGAAAATGAACCAAGCAAATTAGGATAACAAATTCATAGTTTTCCAACTTGAGAAGTGGCTATAGAAAAGAATCACCAAATCTAGAATCACAACCAAACTACGAAAGACCAAACCAACCTTCACATTCATAACTCTCCTAACAATCAATCTTACCTCGCTAATAGAAAAAAAACCAACCAAACAAGTTAGTTGTCTAAGATAAACAGACAAGAATCGCAAGAAAGAAAACACTAATGGGATAGAGCTAATCTAGTCTTTTATCAAGTACAACATAATAATAGCAAAAATAATATCAATAATAATAGTAACCCGAGTATAAAGTGCAAGTGGCACAAAAAATTAAAATAACAACTAGTACAACTTTGAGATCATAACAAGGCCATAATGCAAAAGAAAAGGGACTTTAACCCAAATGCTACACCTTAAGGAAAATGCAACACCAATTCACTTAGTCCACTACTATAAGAAATCATCTACACGGGTAGTCATAGATGAATAAATCTACACAAAAGCTTACAATAACAAATTTAGCAACATCAAGGCATTTAAACACTGATGGGTAAGAAAACCCCATTTTAATTCAAATTAACACTAAAATATAGTAAGTAAAAATCACACCTATATGATATAATTTGAAGTCATAGTATTGACGTGCCAGAATGAGTAAAATTTGAATGTAGACAAACCCAGATAGAGTGTCTGAGTAACCAACTAAAACCAAGAGCAACCCCTCTAACCAAAGGTACCACATTTCTAAGAGACTAATTCAGTTGTGTCTTCTACCTAATAATCCCACGCTGTGGAAACTCTTTGGACCAATAAACAATCTCTCTATAGTTGTAAATACCCCTGAAGCTCCAAACTGGTAATAAAGACCAATCATCCCCAATAGACTGGCCAATTGATGCCTGAGACACTCTCTACTAAAGTAATTATCCTTTCCCCAATCATAACATACCTTACGAGCTCTAGGCCAACAAAGAACATGTGATGATCCTGTCTAAACAAACAACTCACATCTAGGGCACACCGTAAACCAATGACCAACCTCTCCATAGTCAAAATGTTTCCCAAAGACTCTTTGAAGTACTGAACCTATTGACCTCGAATGGCTTCCATGACCTGAAGAGCTATACCAAATACTCCGTGATGTCTTACCAGAACTCTATTGTCACAGCTCAATTTGTCAGGTCATGATAGAAACTACTATAACCCACTAGAAGGTAATCCCAACTAGCAATAGAATATTAAGAAAAATAAAAAATATCAACAAAAAATAAAATAAAGAGACTAATATAGATTACAACCCCAAGACTTGGTGAAGTCAATATAGGAGCTTCTAGTATAATCTGAGTACCATGGAAAGTACATAATAAATATACATATACAACTATCTCCTATATATAAAATAGAGATAAGTCTAATCTATATAAGAGAGAGTGGGAATACTTTGAACATTAAAATCTTACCCTAATCTCCAATCCATAGTTTTTCCATATGATGCAAACACCAATATCGAGAAATCATACTGTGATCTGCATCTATGGAAGTGTAGTATGAGTTCACATCATTCATAGTAGGCATTGGTCGACTAATATCCAAAGATACTGCAACCATTAATAACATGTAATATAGGAATAAAAATTACAAGAAACTATCCAATAAATTAAAAACAATAATGCTAGAGGAGAAAAAAGGATAAATTTATCCAACTCCAATAGTATTCAGGAACTAAAGTGCAATACTGTATATCACTATCCAATATAAAAATAAAGTGTGAAAGAAGAATATATAGTAGTAATACATGACCAAAGTATATATAGACAATATGAATATATCAGAAAGAGAGGGATATACAATAATATAAATAGATAAGAATGAGAGAGATGTACGGTAATACTATATTATATTTATATTATACTTATATATAAAAGAGGATCTTGAGATTTTGGTAGTCCTCACAAGGGGTCCTTTTGGTATTTCATTTTTTAGGTGAAATGAAATTACTACACTTGGCAATTAATTGTGTTTTTTAGTTACACATTCTATTTTTGCCCTTATACCTTATGTTAAGACCATTCCACTTTGATTTTTATTATTCGTTTCTTATTACCATAGGTTATATTACTATGTAATTAAAAATCCCTTCATTTTAAATCAACAATCACTTTAACTGACAAAAATTCAAGCTAAATATTAATACAAAATTAAAGTTTCCAATGATTTCAACTATAACCTCATTGTTCCTTTTGATGTTATTGTAAAATAAATAGTATGTTGTATTTATTATTTCTAGTAGTGGACATGAAAAAGTATAAAATAATAATTAAAATGGGACGAATAGGTTACTCTTGTAAGGGACACATAAAATATATACATAATAAGTAAATAGACTGAATGGAGTAATCTATTAATGTAGTTTCATTATGACTCAATTTATGAGTCATGATGGCACCTACTAAATCACTCGAGTAGGTAAGACAACCGTACACCTGAGCTAATTACAATGGTCTAGTGATGGGCTATAGAAATTGACACGACCCACCTCGAGGTCTTTTCATAATTGGCATCCCAAGTACGACCGGGACCAGAGACCACCCCCGTTACCAACCCTACCTCG
Organism: Capsicum baccatum var. pendulum; assembly: GCA_030864225.1. Lineage (NCBI taxonomy): Eukaryota > Viridiplantae > Streptophyta > Magnoliopsida > Solanales > Solanaceae > Capsicum > Capsicum baccatum. The sequence goes on from CM061554.1 coordinate 161,495,964, forward strand.
CACTGCCTTACCCAATGTTGGCTGAATTTTAAGCATATAACAAGATAGCATAGCTATCTAATTTCGAACTCTGGTATAGGTCTATTATCAAGGCCGACCTAACCAAGTCCAACCATCTGAACCTAACCAATAACAAAACCAACCAAACCATAAGCAAATGAATTCCATAAAAATTATATATAATCCCCAAAAAATATGATGGAAAAACCAACAATACAGTCCACCGGTATCAGCCCTAATACTAAGGCTGACACCTCTATCGATATCACCTATTCCAACCCATAGTAGTTCCACAAAATCCCTAACTATAAGAATACCAAAATATGATTAGGACATACCCTAACCATAGCCAAAACCAATATCCATAATTAAACCAAAGTATAATAACATAAATAAAATAGACCCTTCCAGAAAGATGGAAGCTCACTGCTTCAATCTAGTAGCTAATCTCGAATGTTCGAATGCTAAGTAGCAGGAGTAGAATGGCTAGTTAATGTACTGCGTAGGTATATAGTCACTAGAAGATGGGTTAGTGGGTGAACACTAGCATGAACTCAGTATAAGAATAAAATAATGCCAACTAGTAAAACCAAGTAAAGAAACAAACCATGCATATATATGGTATGGGGTAATAGGGGAGTGGACTAAGGTAGAGTTGTGTCTTAGGACCTATGATGGGGTTATAAAGAGGGTTGAATGGAACCTTGGGGTAGAGGAATGAGTTCATCTTCATACATGTTCCTTGGATATCTATGCTATATTTATGTATTTAATTTGGGTCAAACACTAATGCTACACTTTCTGTACCTTCTTTCTGCTATGGTCTTTTGCAGGGATTAGTAATAGTTTTATGACTGTACTGTAGTGAGCTTTCAGTATCTCCCACTTATTCACTCTTGGTGGAAGTTGTGTCTAGCTATTCCTTACTTTTTCTTGGTAACTCTGGTACCTGTAGACTACATCCTAGGGTAGTTCCATTTCTACATTTAAATTCTAATAATAAGTTATTATAAAAGTAGTTATTTCTTATTAATAAAGACTTCTGCATGATAAGGTAACGAGTGGTAAGGGGTTCTCCTATCCAGGGTAATGAGAGTAGGTGCCCTCAGGATCCAGTAATTTGGACCATGCCAATTTCCTTTATGAATTTTTTATGTTTTAGATATCAAGTTTTCATGGATAGTTTTCAAGCTTAACTATCCTTAACCATCCACAGGCTATATGGGTACAGTGTAACCACCTGAACGGGCCCTGATGCATGTACCCGCACAAAAAAAAGATACCATAAGAGTAAGGGATTCCCAAGTACCCTCAACCTCAATGATACATATGTACAATCTACTTAGAGGATTTCTGCATACCTCATAATATCATAAAAGGGTCATCATGCCTTACACCTTATGTCGGTAAATATGAGTTTCCACTGTTCATTTATTGAACTCCTACTTTTATAGTTAGCTATCGCACCCCACCATTATTGCCTAATTAAACTATTTCCAGCCAACTAATCCATTAATCGATTTATTATTTACCAAGGCTATGAGTAGTGGTATCGTCACACCGACTAGAACGTGCAAGTATTTCATTAGCCAAACACTTTAAGATAAAGGGATTCTGGCGTATACATTTACCAAGTTAACTTGGGGGAGTCCCATGTACCCCATAAGTTTGACATTATTATATTTTCATGAGGAATTCCGTTGTACCCCATAAGTGTTCCTTTAACATGTTTACTTGGGGGATTCCATTATACCACACAAGGATGCTTGTTAAGCCCAAAACCATTGCAAACAATTTAACCATTTAAGGTTCCATTAGGAAGTTTAAAGCATGCAATAGTTCCATTAAGATCCAACTATGTAGTGACAACATTCTCATATGCATTTTATCAAACATATTGGGGGTATAGTATTTCCAAAACCAAAGTCAATTACCAAATAATCCTTCCCATGCAACTTATTATCCAAAAACACCATTAAAGCATATAAAAGCATAATTAAAATATAGGAAAACCATAACTAAGTATTTATAACTAAAAACCCCAAATTATATTTTAAAATGCAAAACTATACAAAAATCAAACCTTGAAAACAATGTATAAAACCATGCCTTTAGTTGGAAAAAGCTACGAGGGAAGAGAAAATGCCTTAAAATAAGAAGATGATGGAGAGAAATCACTAACACAAGCTCCAAATTAATCCTTAAGATGAAACCCTATCCTTTCTTTACCCAAAAGCCGTGGAGAGAATTGTAGTGTGTTTAATAGAAGTTTCTAAGTGTTAATGAATAGAACGATAGGGAAAATAACCTCCCTATTTGAATATAAGTCATGGGACCTTATTATGTTAAGTGGGGAAATTTCTAGATTGACCTCACTTAAAATCCTAAATATCTTGTCAAGTTAGTACAACCATCCATATAAGTGGTACTCTCCAATACGAGTGGTACCTACCACTCGTACCCAAGGCTATCTCCCTTGGACCCAACACTTTCCAATATATAACTCACCCCAAATCATTCCATACAAAAGTATACGACTAGTACCCATGATCCGTATCCCAAGCAGAATAGAATACCAATAGGATTGAAGACTGACTAGTATAGGAATCCATGGTACGACTCGTACCTTATCTTACGGCTTATGATGAGCCACTCGTACTCAGATCCAACTTAATTTACAAAGTTCAAGACTAAGTGTAGCAACCAAACAACTCATATCCACCGATACAATTCATACCACCCAAGTCATACCTATTCCAAAAACCAAATCCAACCTACCAACCAATACTGGTCAACTACTACTAACTCATACCACTCGGATCCCAGTGTACGAGTCATTTCCCTTAGTCGTATCAAATCTAGAGACCAAAAATCTAGGAAATTTTCCAAGGGCCATAAACCCAGGATGTTTCAAAAATATAGCACTTATGTTGTTTAAAATTTTAAAATATATATGTAGTTAAGGTTATTTTGTTAGATTTGATTTGTTTTTGCAATTTTTTGTAGGAAATTAGATTTCAGATGTTAAGTTCATGAAAAATATGAAAAATGGTATTTTTGGATACTTAGTTGATCTATTTTGTGTATTCGTGACACTTTTTGAATGCACGCGACAAAAACATGTGATGAAAGTTGAAAATTTAAAGCTTGGTTAACAGTAATGGAAGGACCAACACTTAACTATGTCTATATGTATTATATGTGATCTATACAAGACTAAGGTAAGTACCAAAATTGAAGATCTCGAGGGTAAAAGAGCTGAAAATTAACTTTCGGCACTTACTTATGTCAAAATGTGGACTGCATATAGCATATGCAGACCGCATGTGGGTAAGTTAAATGCCAAAAGTCTAAAATCCCAAGAGCAGGAGCTGCAGGAAATTTTTCTAGCATATGTAGGTGTCTACATGCACCTAGCCTCAAGCCGTATGTGGAATATGCACCCAAGTCCAGGCCGCATGTAGACTTCTATAAGAAGCCAGCGACCAGAAGTTTTCCAAATCATTCCAAAATCTTTTCTAAGTGTTTCTATGTATCCCAATTACACTCCTATGATATTTTTATCTATTATTAGGTACGGTAAGTTAAGTTTTCCAATTTTATTTAGGATTTTTATTTCTAGGGTTTTTTGTAATCTAAAAATTCCTTTAAGGCTTTATATTCATCCATATTTACTCATTCACATATATTCAAGGGTAGGCCCTTGGGGGCTATCCTATACCCTCATTGTTCTCAGTTTGTTTTTTGTTTTTTATTCAACTTAAGAATTTGGTATTTCTTCTTTCATTATTGTGAGATTGATTTAGTAATTTTGCTTGTGGATTCCATGATTGATCTCATAACTATGAGCGGCTAATTCCCATAACTAGGGTTGTGGGAACCCTAGTGGATTAATGAAGTAGAGGAAGTGACAAGTCATTCTAAATAAATATTCTTTAATCTAATTGGTTTTCTTCTCTTTGATTTATATCTTAACAGGTGCATACGTTAGGATCCCGCCAAGATTATTGCTACATACTGAAAAAGAGGTGTAGTGACTAAGAAAGGAGAATCACAATTGTAATGTAATATTAACGTATCTATCGCTGCTGTAACACCCCGAGAGTACACCCTTGGCATCACACGATGCTTACAGTCCCGAGGGATGACAAGCTAACCTATAAGCTATTACCTGCTGTGAGCACTATATAACATAACCATAAATGCTGAAGAATAACTGATATGCCATAAGGTTTTAATAACTAAAACAATTACTGAATTATGAATCTAAATAAATAGCTATCTTAGTCTGAATAAATACTAAAATCTGAGATAAACTGAATAACTAACTGACATGTCAACTGAAGTCTAAATAGTTAATAACTGACTGTAGTGTCTGAAAGCCTCTAAATTGAATAACTGTAAGTTGATGGGATAGGACCCGACTAACTCCAACTAACTACTAGACTGAAAACATGAAATAAGATAATCCATCCTCAAAATATGAGGACTCACAACTGCTACTACTGAGAGTTTAGAAAGTCTAAGAGCGATCTGGGAATTGAGCGTCAGAACCTATAATATATTACATCATAGCACAAGAAAAGGGTAAGCTATCAGTACTTTGAATGTATTAGTATGTTAAATGAGGTAGGCTGATATACATAGTTTAATGAACAAGAATAATAATTATCTAGATATACATGTAAAACATGGAGTACTGAATAGAATGCATGAATGATGTAAATACTGAAGGTACATGAAATCTACAGATATTGAGGATGCATAACCAAGCATATAACATGAACTGAATAAAATCTATAAACTGATATCTCTATGCTTTGGTCAAACAACATGAAGACTGAATGTATAAACTAATTACTGGACTAAGACTGTAAGTGAGATTGTGACTGAGACTATAGCTGAGACTTGGGAGGTATCATCTAATCGACATTCCCCAATCTGAGCTAATTGGGATCCAACCTATAACCCCAGTTGGAAGGGTATTAATACCGTGCAACAGGTACTAATGCTAGCTGTCTAGATCAACTATACTGATGTACTGTCCAGAAGAACTAAGGATATCCAGACTGAACTAACGGGTGAGCCCTGCGAGATGGTCAAGCCTAAATTGATGGGCGACTTCTCATATCCTATGATGGCTACATAGTTCTAGAGTTTAGTGACTGCTACTAGAAACTCTGCCTATCTGATGGGGAAGCCTACATCCCATACTTGCTCGGTGCTAAATCCTACTCTTGACTAAAAAACACTTAAATTCTAGACTATTCTTAGTTTATCTGACTGTTTTGATAATGCTCTTAATATAATCTGAAGTTATTCTGATGATACTTAAACGAGAATAAGTAATTAGCTATGGTTTTTTGGTATTCAATACCTTAGGACTCAAAACAAAAATAGTAAAATGACACTAAGGCTTGGAGGACATAGCATGAAGGATTTTATTAAATATTTATTCTTGAAAGCATTTTATCAAACACTTGATATGAATGGTGTACATTAAGCAGGGGAATTAGACCAAAACTTGTAGTAAAGCCCAATTTCAACACCATTATCACAAATCATGAATTAAATCACTGGACAAAAATATTTAAACATATGGAGTGTATAATAGACATCAATTTCGCTAAACCATGGTATAGAAAAAGATTCGTGGAAATTCATGGTTAATCATTATTTCAAAATCAAGATAACTTGAAAAGATCATAAATTTACAATTTAAATTGGATACTCGGACACCATGGGTGGAAGGAACCTATGGATGAAAATTTAACATACTTGGGTTAATGAATTTGAGAGGATTGATGGTGAGTTCTTGAGATGTATTCTTCAATTTGAGAGCTAGGCTTTCTTATTCTTGAGAAGGGGATCATTAATTTTGAGAGAAATTGAATAAATGATGATTAATTAGGTCACTTAGGAGTTAAATCACGTGTTTTGGGTTAATTAGAACCTTTGAGAATGACCCAAATACCTCTTAATGAATTTAAAAACTTGGGCTGGAAACTGCAGATCCCGATTTTTAGCTCCAGCGCGATGTGGTGCAATCACGTTGGGCCACTGGAAATAGACAATCCTCATTTTGTTCATTGGCGCGACACAACAATATAGCAGACCCTTACTGGAAATTGACAATTGTCATTTAGATTGGCTCCGCGATGTGCTAGTGACCAAAATGATAGGGTTTAACTACTAAAACTTAAAATCGACATAACTTCTTACCCGATTATTGGATTTGTGAAAGTTTTATATTCTAGGAAAGCTAATTGAATTTTCTACGCAATAGAAGGCTCTAAAATAAAAAATAATTGGTATTTAGAAAATTTTATATATGAATGCTCATGTATTGGGAGTTAAATTATGCTAGGAAAATAAGGGGTATTACAATATCTCCCCTTTAGGATCATTCGCCCTTGAATGAGATTTGTTACGATGAGGAAAACTGATGGATTGAGCTTACTCACTGAACATGCATATCTGATGAATTGAACGCATGGCTGAACTAATTTTTAAATGCATGACTGACATGAACATAATGTGTAACTGAAACTGAGCATGATAGAGAGAAATCTTAAGAAGATTAGTACCTTAAATTGAATTTGAATTCGTGGAGAAAAGATAAGGCTACTTGGTCTGCACATTTTCTTTTTCTTCCTAAGTGGCTCCCTCAATGGATTAATTTTGCCAAAGAACTTTGACTAGTGGAACTTCTTTGTTCCATAGTTTACGAACTTGATGATCAATAATTTTGACTGGAACTTCCTCATATGAAAGACTGTTCTAAACATCTACGCTTTCTAGGGGAAGAACTATAGCTGGATCACCAATACACTTCTTCAACAATGAGACATGGAACACTGGGTGTACTGATGTTAGATTTGATGGCAACTCAAGCTCGTAAGCTGCCTTTCCAAAATGATTGAGAATTTTGTAGGGACTGCCATATCAGAGACTTATTTTCCTTTTCTTGCGAAACCTCATTACACCATTCATGGGGGATATTTTTAAGTACACCGACCTCAAACTCGAGGTCCTTTCTCCTCACATCTTTATACGATTTTTATCATCTCTGGGCTACTCTAAGCCTTTCTCTGATCAACTGAACCTTCTCTAAGGCATCAAATACAAAGTCAGGCCCTACTATTGCAGCTCTACTTCAAACCAACCAATCAAAGATCTATATCTTTTACCATAGAGAGCTTTAAATGGATCCATCTGAATAATATAATGATAGCTGTTATTATATGCAAATTCAATCAAAGGCAAATGGTCATCCCAACTACCTTTAAAATCTACTACGCATGCTCTCAGCATATCATTAAGAGTCCAAATGGTCCTTTCTGCTTGACCATCTTACTGAAGGAGGAAGGTTGTACTGAGGTGGACTTGGGTACCAAGACCCTTTTAAAATGTTTTCTAGAAATAAGAGGTAAACAGGGTACCTCCATTTGAGAGGATAGATAAGCGAACACTATGCATCCTAACCAACTCTCTAAGATAGATTTTGGTATAGTCCTCGGTTGAATAAGAGGTATGGACTGGAAAGAAATAACCTGATTTGATCATCCTGTCTATGATGACCTAAATAGAATAATGTTGATGACAAGTACGGGGCAAACCAGTTACAAAATCCATGTTCACTTTCTCCTACTTCCATGTGGGAATACTGAACTCCTGTATGGACCCATTAGGCTTCTAATGCTCAATCTTAACTTCCTGAGATGTAGATTACTTAGCAAAAAACTCTGCAATATCCCTCTTTATACCCATCCACCAATAGATCTCCCATAAATTACGATACATCTTAGTGGCCCATGGATGAATAGAGTAACGTGCATCATGCACATATGCAATAATTTGTTGCCTCAAGTAATCTACACCAGGTATATATAGCTTACCCTGAAGATGCAACACACTATCTCTCCTTTGGGAGAAAATCTCCACTTTTTAATCTATAACTGATTCTTTCAACTTAACTAGGCCGGGATCTCTATACTGCTTTTTCATCAGTTTGTAAACTAGAAATGATTTTGAGCTACTCTGCACCCATACGCTGCCTTCATCTGAATTAACTAAGCGGACACCTAGTCGGGCAAGCTGATGAACATCCTGAGCTAACTTCTTCTTACCATCCTTAATATAAGTACACTACCCATAGATAATTTGCTGAGAGCATCACCTACTAGATTGGCCTTTCTTAGTTGATACAAAAGAATCATGTCATAATCTTTCAATAACTCTAACCTCCTCCTTTGATGTAAATTTAAGTCATTTTGAGAGAACACATACTGCAAACTTTTTTTATCCATGAACATATCAGCATTCACCCTATAAAGTAATGCCTCCAAATCATTAAGGCAAACACTACAACTTCTAGCTCAAAATCATGAGTAGGGTAACTCTTTTTATGGGGTTTATCTTTTGTAGAGGAATATGCTATGACCTTACCTCTCTACATAAAAATGCAACCCAAACCTACTCTGAATGCATCATATTACACAACAAACCCATCTAAACCATCTATCAATGTAAGAACTAGGGAAAAGGTGAGTCGAGTTTTCAACTCCTAAAAACTCTTCTCACAGGAATCTGACCACTGAAACATAACTTTCTTCTGAGTTAATTTGCATATGGGGGATGCAATAGACAAAAACCCTGCAACAAACCGATGGTAATATCCAGCTAAACCCAAGAAACTCTTGATATATAATGGAGAGATTGGTCTAGGCTAGTTTCTCACTACCTTGGTCTTTTGAGGATCAACTTTAATGCCATTACCAGAAATAATATGGCCAAGGAAAGCTACTGATCTTAGCCATAATTCATACTTACTAAATTTAGTGAACAATTGGTGAGCTCTAAGAGTCAGTAACACTATTCTGAGATGGTCTGCATGATCATTTTTGATACGAGAGTAAACAAGAATGTAACCAATGAAGACTATGACAAACATTTCTAATCATCTTGAACACTCTATTCATCAAGTCCATGTAGGGTGACAGGGAATTGATGAGACCAAGAACATGAATAGAAATTCAAAGTGACCATATCTAGTTTGGAAAGCTATTTTTGGAATGTCACATTCCCTGACCCTAAGCTGATGATAGCCTGATATGAGGTCTATATTGAAAAACTAGCTGGCACACTGAAGTTGGTCAAACAAGTCATTGATTTTAGGAAGTGAATATTTATGCTTGACTATGAATTTGTTCAACTGATGATAGTCTATGCACATTCTGTGAGAACAATCTTTCTTACACATAAATAGAATTGGTGCACCCCACGGGGAGATGTTGGTGCTGATGAATCCCTTATCTAGGAGATCTTTCAGCTATTCTTTCAATTCTTTGAGTTCAGTCGAAGCAATTTTATATGGCAAAATAGATTTAGGCTGAGTATCTAGAAGAAGGTCTATTCCGAAGTCAATTTCCCTCTTGGGAGGAACTTTGAGAAGATATTTAGAGAACACATCTAGAAATTTCCTTACTCCTGAAACTGACTCAAGATTTAGAGTTTCTAAGCTAGAGTCTTTGACAAGGACAAGATGTTAGGCACATCCCTTGGATATCATTTTTGTTACTCTAGGGTAGTAACCGGGGCATGCCAGAGAGGATGGGGATCATCCCAGTATGGTACGTTTAAATTTTTGTAGCCATTTGGGTTAACAAACAGTAGAAATGGTGCGAATAGAGCATTTTCATGCCAAATCGATGTGCTATAGCCCATGGTTTCGGGGGCTGGGCTTGGGGTTTGGGCTTACTATTGGCAGAAAATCAATATGGGCGTGCTAGGGAGGTTGAGGATTGTCTCTGTATTTTCCATTTAAATTTTTGTGGCTATTTGGGTTGACAAATGGGAAAAACGGCACAAATGACGTATTTTCTAGCCAAATTAGTGTGCTATAGCCCACGGTTTTGGGGGTAGGCTCGGGGTCTAGGAGTTCTCCATTCATGGACTGGTTTATTTTGGAACTAAAAATGAACTATTCTATTTATTAAATAGACTAAGTTATAGCATGAGTGGAGCCAATCTATACCTAGAATGATATCAAAATCCATCATCTCTAACTCCACGAGATCATCTAAGGTAACTTTATGAGATATTATGACCGGATAGTTTATTTATACCTGCCTGGATACAATGGAAACACCAATTGGTTAGACACTGAAAAGGGCTCTGCTAGAGATTCGGACTGACTCTGAAATTGATGGCTATATATGGAGTTAAAAAAGAAAGAGAAGCTCTAGGGTCTAGTAAAGCAGAAACATGTAAGTGAAAGACCTATAATGTACCAGTAACTACGTTAGGATAATTTTTCTAATCTTAGCGAGAATGAATAGTATATAATCTATTTGGATGCTGGCCACTGGTAGCATTAGAAGCGGCACCCTGTTGAGTTAAGCAACCGGATGGAACTGACGACTAATGGGACATGTTTTGTTGACACAAATCCCTACCTTTCTAAAAAACCACCTGACACTCCCGAATATGATGGTTAGGATTTCCACGCACGAAGCACACATCATTGCCAGCTCTACACCCTCCTTGATGGTTTCTGCTACATTTCTAACATAAAAGGTTCGTACGGGTACTTTTAATACTACCTTGGGAATTTGAGCCTGGTGCTCTATCCCTATTATAATTTCTAAATTTTGGTACTGGGGCACTGGCTCAAGAGGGTGCTAGGGATGAAGACCTTTGATAAAACTGAGGAAGGTTACCACCTTCTAACTTTGTCTGGCTGAAATTAAAACTACCCATTCTAGATATTTTGTTTTCTTAATCCCTCTTCATAATCTTGTGCTCCTTATTTGTTGAGCATGAACCATCAACCCAGAAAAGTTCATCTCCTTAATTAACATTATGGTCCTGCACTCCTTGACAACATTATTAGATATGCTAGACACAAACATACTTATCATGGACCTGCTGTCAGCTACCACATGAGGAGAATATCTATCTAACTAAGTAAACTTCAGGGAATACTCTTTTACACTCATGCTGCCCTGCCTCAAATTAATAAATTCTAAAACCTTGGCCCCCTTCACCTCCAATGGGAAGAATCTATCTAAGAAAGTTGTAGCAAACTCTTTCTATTCTACAGGCTCTACATCTACACCCCTATCTACATTTCACTACTTAAACCATGTATGGTCTATATCCTGCAACTTATATCAATCAAACTCAGCACTCTCATAGGATGTCACCCCCATAGCATCCGTTACCTTTTGAACTATATCCAAGAATTCTTGTAGATCCTCTTCAGAATTAGATCTCGTGAAGGAAGGAGGACTAATCGGGTGAAGTCCTAAATTTTAGTTGCAGCAGTATTGGCCACTAGGTTGGCCAAAATAGTAGCTGGTCATTTATTTTGAGCTGCTACAAAATTTACTAGAGTGGTGAACGCAACCCTGAATTCTACGAAAGAGACATACTCATCTGGAGGATCTTCTTGGATGGGCGGAGGTGCTGGATGGTTTCCTGTTCTTTTTCTATTCTTTGTGGGTAGCATATTCTGTAAATAGAAGGAAAAAATGGATTATACTGAGAGTTAAACTTTAGCTCATGCTCACTCGCACAACATGAATACTAAGAAAAGAAAAACTTTTCCTAAATGCCTTGTATCATCTTGCCCATAAGTGTGGCTCGCTACACAACTATTTACAAGACTCTACTTTACGTAGCTCTCAGATATCCTAGGATATTTTTAAACCTTAGGCTCTGATGCTAAGTTTGTAATGCCCCAAGATTACACCCTGGGCATCATACGGTGCTTACATTCTTGAGGGACCACAAGCTAACCCATGAGATGGTACTTGTTGTGAGCACTAAATAATATAACCATAAATGAAGAAGAATAACTGATACACCATAAGGTTTTAATAACTGAAACAAATGCTGAAATGTCAATCTAAAGAAATAGCAATCTGAGTGTTGATAAATATTTTAATATGAGATAAATTGAATAACTAACTAACATGTCAACTAAAGTCTGAATACTAAATAACTGACTGCATAGTCTGAAAGCCTCTAAACTAAAGTTGATGGGACAGGCCCTAACTAACTCCAACTAACTACTAGACTAAAGTCATAAAATAAATAATTTGTCATCAAAATATGATGACTCACTACTGCTACTGCTGGATGTCTGAGAAGTCTAAGCGCGATCCGGGAACTGGGCATTAGAACCTATGATATAATATATCATAGCACAAGAAAAGGGTATGCTATTAATACTTTAAATGTACTGGTATGCTAAATAAGGTAGGATAATATACATGGTTTTATGAATAGGAATAATAATTATTTGAATACACAAGTAAAACATAGAGTACTGAATAGAATGCATGAATGTTTGTAAATACTGAAGGTATGTGAAATCAGTAGATACTGAGGATGCATGACCAAGCATATAACATGAACTGGATAAAATCTATAAACTGAAATACTGAGATAACTGATATCTATATACTTTGATAAAAAAAACTAAGAATAAATGTCTGAACTGATTACTGGACTAAGACTGTGATTGAGACTGTGACTGAGAGTGTGGCTGAGATTGTGGGAGGTATCATCTAATTGATATTCCCCAATCTGGGCTAATTGGGGTCCAACCTGTAACCCTAGTTGGAAGGGTGTTAATACCATGCCACAGGTACTAACACTGGCTGTGTGGATCCACTATACTGATGTGCTATCCCGAAGGACTAAGGGTGTCAAGTCTGAAATGACGGGTGACCCCTGTGAGATAGTCAAGTGTAAATTAATGGGTGACTTCTCATATCCTATGTTGGATACATAGTTCTTGAATTTAGGTACTTCTACTAGCGACTCTACCTATCTGATGGGGAAGTCACAATCCCTATACTCGCTCGGTGCTAAATCGTATCCCAACCGAAAGACATTGAAATTCAAGACTCTTTTGTGTTTAACTGACTATTCTGATAATGCTCATACTATAATATTAAAGTTATTCTGAATATATTGAAATGAGATTAAGTAAACAACTATGGTTTTCGGATATTCAATACCCCCAGGACTCAAAACAATAATAGTAAAATATCACTAAAGCTTGGGGAACATAGTATGAAGGCTTTTATTAAATATTTGTTCTTGTAAGCATTTTATCAAACACTTGATATGTATAATGTACATTAAGCATGAGAATTAGAACAAAACTTGTAGTAAAGCACAATTTTAACACAATTATCACAAATCATGAATTAAATTAGTGGAAAACAATATTTAAGTATAAGGAGTTTAGTAATAGAAATGAATTTTACTAAAACATGGTATAGATCAAGATTCATGGAAATTCATCATTTAATCATAATTTTAAAATCAAGATAACTTGAAAAGATCATAATTTTACCATTTAAATTGGATACTTGGACTCCATGGGTGGATGGAACCCATGGATGAACATTTAATATACCTGGGTTAATGAATTTGAGGGGATTGATGGTGAGTTCTTCAGATTTGGTCTTGAATTGGAGATCTAGAGTTTATTGTTCTTGAGAAGGGGATTTTTAATTTTGAGAGGAATTGAATAAATGATTATTATTCAGGTCACTTAGGGGTTATATCTTGTGTTTTAGGTTGATTTGGGCACTAAAAAAAGATCCAACTACCCCTAAATGAATTTAAAATCTCTGGCTGGAAACTGAAGATCCCAATTTTTGGCTCCGGCGCGATGCGGTGCAATCATGCCGGGCCACTGGAAATAAAAAATCCTCATTTTGTCGATTGTAGCGATGCACCAATATGGCGGTCCCTTGCTTAAAATTGACAATTGTATTTTAGACTGGCTCCGCGATGCACTAGTTACCAAATAGACAGTGTTTAATGACTAAAACTTAAAATCGTCATAACTTCTTACCCGATTATAGGATTTGGGCAAATTTTATATCTTTGGAAAGGTAATTGAATTTCATACGCAATGGCAGGCTCTAAAGAAAAAAATAATGGGTATTTCGAAAAATTTATATATGAATACTCATATATTCAGACTTAAATTATGCTAGGGAAATATGGGGTATTACATCTAATAAAATGGTCAACTATCATCTAATAACTAGAGAATCTACCGGTAATAGTTAACTGAGATCCAGGATGAGGGTTAGTAAGGAGACATCTTGAGACTCAATAGGTAAAAGGTGAGATACATCAATAAGTCTAAAAGACCATTGGTGGTACATAACTTATTAGATTCTACATGCAAGATATTGTAATATTTAGAGAATTCACAATAAGTGTACTGAGTGGATAAGCCAAGGGGAACACAAGCCTAGTATCCGTCTTAGATTATTTACAACCAAAAGCTACCAAGTCTTGTTACTTTTATCTAGTTATGACAAATCCCCCTATTTTACTTATTTTGCACTAACTGGAGATTTTAATAAGTTTGAGACAAATATTTGACCTATTCCCTATGGGATATACCCTGACCTATTTAGTTTACTATATTTGACAGTGGCCGCTTTATCCTTTTAAGGAGGGGCAGTTTGGGCATTATCAACTTTATGGAAAATAGCCCAAAAAGGGTGAATTAGACAATATAATTATTAAATAATCAAGGTAATAGAAATAGTCTGAAAGGTAGTCATAATTTAGGAAACCATCCCATAACCTGATATAGTAAGTACAAGATCTTCTTCAACAAACCATAAGTTCTAGAATAGTCAGTACAATATGTCTCAAAACAAAAGAGTGGACATAGATATATAGAAGGAAAAAATGGGAAACATTGACTCTAAGAGCTCACCCTATTCCAATAATCAACCACAACATGATGTTCAAATCAGCAGAAGCAACAAGTACACGAATATGCACCAAAAATTTATAGAAGTATAATATGAGTAACAAAACCATGGGTACTCAGTAGGAATCATCAACCGACTAATCTAAATAATGACATAGATACATTCATATGAAAGATAACATAACTAAGTCAAATAAAAGAGGCAAACCTAGAAGTAAATACCACCTTACTGTACACAATTGAATAAATAAGAAGGAATAATAATATAATACATGCACTTATACCAAAAAGATTGGCCCATATAAACCAATAAATATTAAAAAATAAATAACCCATGCAGATCCACATAATCCTAGAGGGTACCATTAAGGAAGATATATAATCAAACAACTATAATATGCCAACCTTTATACTCTTACGGAGAACGTATTTGCACTATGCCACACAAATGACCACTACCCCAACCACACTTAAATCGGTGCTTATATCATCAATACCATAGTCAATGGCCAGACTTGAACTAATATTTACAGTACTATAACAATCACTCATCGGACTCGAATTGGTACTCTTTTCGTCAATATAATAATCAATTATTGGATTCAAATCGATATATATCATCAATAGCATAATCAATAGCCATACTCAAATAGGTATATATATTATCAATATCATAACTATTATTTTTTACCATAATTAGAATCAACTCCTAATATCACACCCTCATGATAATTAAGTATCTAGTCTTATCAAACCTCATAATAAGCATTTAAAAATATAAAATAAGCATATAAGGGTCTACATAAGCTAGTTGATGCCTTGGCCTAAGGCGGGCCAATGGGTCCCACTTCTTATCCCTGAAATCCATTTTAAGGAAAATCTACCCCAGACTAGACTAGGGTATCCAAATCCACTTTTAGATGCTAAGCAAGTGTTAATTATTCCTAATGTAAAAATTCTACTAAGGACCT
Source organism: Capsicum baccatum var. pendulum (assembly GCA_030864225.1). NCBI lineage: Eukaryota > Viridiplantae > Streptophyta > Magnoliopsida > Solanales > Solanaceae > Capsicum > Capsicum baccatum. Next base: position 161,511,696 of record CM061554.1, read on the forward strand.
AAGCAACTATGACTAATACACCAATATTATGTATTTCAGATAGCCTAAAGGATCCAACTAACCCAAGTATTTTTAGTTTAATCACGAAACCTAAAACCCATCCCAAATCTAACATAAATCATATCATACTATGACATAGCTTAATTAATGAAGAGGGAAAAACATAGCCCACCTGAAATCCGAAGAATACTCGAAGAATCTGCTAAATCATTCATTTTCACTTTTGAGAAGCTTCCACAAAGGACCATATTATCAAAATCACAACAAACTCATCAAAAAGAGGATAATGATACCCATATTGCACTATTGTTCTTCGAGTCCAAATTTATGCAAAAATTTCATGTGGGGCCTATTTGTGGAAATCACATCTCTAAAACCAACTCAATATCCCCATATGCTCAAGGAGTAATCACTCTAAAAATAGGGTAATTTCTGAGATATATTGGTGTTAAAATCACATCACCAAGATTTAGGAATTTTAGAGAAGAAAGGTGAAATTAATCATGGAAATAAAGGAATCTACCATAAATTTAAAGGAAAATCGCGTAATTAATCCTCATCTCAGTTCATAAACTACCCACAATTGTTATTACCAAGCTATCACACTCTTTAGGGTTTAAGAATCTTGAGAATAGATGAGAAATAGGAAAAGTAGGCTGAATAAGGTATTTATACCGTTCGCACGTACATGGGTATTACAGATGTGATCTCTCGATCGCAATCGCAATAATTGGCTAAAATAGGCAAAAGTCGCATACCCAATAAGGGATTTCACTTATGTGATACCTATCCACAACCAAAGAAAGTCTCTTACACGACATCAGTATCTTGTTTGCGATACTTGTTGATGGTGTATAGATCGCTTAAGTGTTTGGTAACTTACGGATGCGTGATTGCACCAGCACTAGCTAATACTTGGAAATTTCCAAGTCTTTGCCAACCTCGCGAGATTTGTCTATAATCTCGTCTACACTAATGGACTACCCTATTAAATTCGATGCTTCTGACTCAATAGTAGATAAAATTTCCATCCGAGGTCATTTTTACTAAAAGTGGGTCCCATACCCAACTTACTATTTTCTTAACTTTTGACAAATAGCACAAAATGAGCCTAGTTGCCTCGTTACTCAAACCATGAGTCAGAATTGGCACATAAGGTCATTCTACTGAAGTTTTCACCTAGTATCCAATTTGAACTAGTGAGGAATTCAAAATAAGGAATTAGCTCTAAAAAATAAATAAACTACTCAATAACCAAACTATTATTCTTAGTGAGTCATAAATGACTTAGGGAATCTATAGAAAATCTCTAACAGCTAAAATAAGCAAAAAATATAGAAAATTACCGAAGGGTTCATTACAATATCCACTACTAAACAAACTTTAATTCGTGAAATAAAATGATTAGGATGTACCTTAAGTCTCAAACGGGTGAGAATATTGGGTCCACATCTTGCTATTAATCTCCCAAGTAGCCACTTTTATTGGGCAGTCCCTCCACTAAACCTTAAATATAGAAAACTCCCTAGTACGCAACCGCCTAACATGACTAGCCAATATGAGTATAGGATCCATTACTGAAACACCTCGGGTTTTGGTACTTGAAATTTTTTTGTGTTTTGAGCTTACTTCCTTGGATATGACTCACCCTCTGAGTCAAAGTGTATCTTTACGGGTCAGGTGACCCTAGTCGAAAGGTGTCAGTAACTTTGTCCTACGAAATTATATTCATTACAACTTGAGGTAACAAGTCATAAAGACATAATATGAGTCATTGTGATCAAATTGTAGGATGTCGAATGTTCACCCTTTGGTTCTTCTCTGACTATGACTTTGACACTATGAGTCTTAAGGTCACGTGATGAGTCAGTTGGATGAGTCGTAGGGATAGCACTAGATGGGGGCTCCTGGAAATTATTGTATTTATGACTCGTTGTGACGAGTCATAATGTATGGTTATAAGTTGATGGGTGACTCATAACCAAGGGCAACACTTTTTTAACATTTAAGCTGAGGGAACTTTGGACATTTCACACTTTAACCGTTTAGACCTCCAAACTTAAAACCATATTTAGGAAATCATTAGCCTACTATTCTCTATCAAATACTCCTAAACACTCTCTAAAATTCTCCTTTTAAGTTAAAGCTAGGTTACAAGAGAGGTGGTCATCTAGGGTTCCAAGGGTGCTTTCTTCTCCAAATTTCTTAGTATTTGAGGCATGCTACTCTTTCCCTATACTTGTATTTTCTTAATTGCATGATTTGGAAAAAGTTTATAAGGTTTTGATGTAGGGTTTAGAACTATGGGTTGAGGGTTTTAAAGATAATTATTTATATACTTTTTCTATGATATTTATGAAATTGTTTTACTTAAATTGATGGTTGGTAAATTCTTTATAGATGGTAGATGAATATGGGTACAATGGAATCCTTAAATTGATAAATCATGGACATAGGTGTACAAAGGATTTCCCAACGTAATTGTCTTTTATAGAAGTTGGTAACAACCCCAACCACTTTCATAATAGATTTTAGAATAACATTATTACTTAGTTTTATTTATTTCTTGACACTAATGTATGGTATAACTGGTTAATTAGATTGTAATTGTCTTTAAAACCTTGAGGGGAAGACAAAAATCCCCCTAGTGATTTTTATAATCAATCTATGAGGTATATGGGAGTCCTTAAGTATTGACTTCATGAAATTTCTCGCAAGCTATAGTCGGTATGAGGATACCACTTAATAATGACTTAGTAATTGAATTTTGGAATTTTTGGTTAGGTTATGTGTTTAATGCTTTAATTGGAAAATAATGGGATTTGTGCTATCTCACTGTGAAGGTATAAGTCCAAAGGATCAATACTGGAAATTCATGTTTGTAGACATGAGGGATGATATTGGTGACGAAGTGATTGTGATGTACAAGGAAATCCCCAAGTACCTATTTATATATATGTATCATAGAGGGTGAAGGGTATAAGGGAATCCCCAAGCATCTATGACATCTTTAGTTCGTGTTGCTAACACACACTAGGCCCATTAAGGTGTTAGCACTGGACCCACATAGCCCATGTGTGGATTATGATGGCAATGCTACATAACCCAGGTTATGGTTTTCAAACGTTCATGTTAAGCCTTGTTCCCTATCCAAGAATGTGATAAATAAATAAATATTTATTTGCATTTGATTATGTGTAATGAATTTTGAATGATTTTGAAAATGTTGATCATGACATTATGCTATACTTATACCTAAGTTACATGCAAGCATTCACCCGCTAATTGTCTTCATATATTGTATCCCCATATAATAGTGAAATAGGCTATACTTCTAGTTCTGCTACACAGTAATTCAGACTCGGGGTTAATTCATAATTTGAAATTTAAGGATATTCCATACACCGGAAGCCTACAATTTATGTTTTTGTCTCTTATGTCTCAAATTATTTAGACCTATTTTTTCTACAGTCGGGGGCATGTCCTGACAGTTTATTAGTATTCAGTTTTGGTCCTTTGTTTAGAAGGCTTTGTTAGATTACTGTGAACTTAGGTGTTGTTGGTAGGTTATGTGGTCGGTTTTAGGTTAGAATATTATAGGCATGATTTTTATTGTTTTAAGATTATCCTTGTGTTATCTTGTTATATGTTTGGAATTCATCCATGTTACATCCTGGGTTTTGGCCCTTCAAATTTTTCCTGGAATTCCATTCTCCAAACATAAGACAACTTTAGGATATGAGCCATATGTTAGGGTACTAGTGGTATGGTCCTATCATATACTGACCAGTTAGGGTGGTAGGATGGATAGGTTACAAGAATGGATATGACTGGGGGATAAGAGTCATATAGTTTGGTACAAGTCATATCTAGTACTCATATAGGGGATGGGGTACAATTTTCTTGGTATTCTATTTTGGCAGGGATACAGATGGAAGGTTCGAATCATATGCTTTGGATATGACTTGGTTGGATAAGTCGTATGTTTGACAATATTCAGTCTAGGGATTGAGGTAGGATATGAGTGGCTGGTACCATTCGTATCAGAAGGGTACGACTTGGATGGGTCAGTCATATCCCTTTGATAGGATTTTTATAAAACTTAAGTGGGAGTAATATGGACATTTCGCTACTTACCCTGACTTCTACCCTATTTGGAAGGCTATTTACTTTATTATCTCTCTTTTTAACACTTAGAAACTACTCCTAAACAAACTAAAATCCTCTCAAAAGCTTTAGGCCAAGAAAACTACGGTTTCATCTTAAGGAATAATTTATGGCTTACTTTGGTGATTTCTTTCCTCAATTCTTCAGTTTAAGGTATGTTCTCTTCCCTCATCTTTACCTCAAACTAAAGGGATGATGTTACTATTGGTTTCCATGATTTTACTATTTAATGCTTTTGGGTTTTCAAATATGATTTGGGGGTTTTGTTTATGAATGGTTGGTTATTGTTTCCTATAGTCTTAAATATGCTTTTCTATCCATTAATGGCAGATTATTACAATTGGATTAAATGGGAATAGTTTTTGGTAATTGGAATTGGTTTTTGATATATAATATGCCACCAATGTATTTGACAAAATACTTTTAAAGATATATTCATTGCATTGAATTCTTTTAAATGGAAATCTTTCTTATTTTAAACTTGGCAAGGATTTATGAAAATATTAAATAGTTTGGAAAGTTAAATAGCCAAATGGTTATTCTTGTGGGGTACGAATTCCCCCAACTAGATTTAAGATGGTAATTGGAAGGCTACCTAAGGTCCCATATAACCACATGTGGTTGGCTATGGATAGTACTTGAAAGTATGGTTGGCATGAATATACCACCACTAAATGGCCTTGGTTAATAAATGGTAAATGGATTTATTGGAAATAATTTTTAATTAGGTACTAAAGGGGGAGGTGTAGCTAATCCATAGAAGGTGGAGGTACTGGGGGTACCGAAACTAGAAACTCATATTTACCGGTATGAGGTTGGTCTTGGTGGATCATGTGAATGGTGTCATACCTCATATTAGGGGTTGTACAAATCATCCCAATGGGATACTTCCATGGTCCTATGGCTACGCGTACTAGGGTCCTTTATACAGGAAGAGATAAACCTACATTGCCTGTAGGTGATATAGGACGGTAATGTTACACAGCCCAGGTAATGTTTTAAATGTATGTTAAACTTGATTCCCTTTCCTGGCACTTATATATGCATGGTTTTATGCATTGATGGTTTTACTTAGTTTTATAAATGGCATTATTTTATCCCTATCCTCAGTTCATGCTAGCAATCACTCACTAACCCATCTACTGGTGGTTGTATACCGAAGTAATGTAGGAACTGTCCATTCTACTCTTGTTTAGTATGCAGATTTAGTATTAATATTTGGACTAAAGTAGTGAGCTTCCACCCTTTTTGAAGGCTCCATTTCATTTTATGGTCATCTTTGGACATTTTTATTTTATTATGGATATTTATTTTGCCCATGGTTGGGGGAAATGTCTCAACTGGATATTCTTACTCCTTTTGATAGAGGCTTTATGGTACTTTTGGAGGTTGGTATGATCGTGATCGATATTGGTGTCGGCCTTGGCATTGGAATAATCTTTGAGGCTGGTATCATTGGACATAATTTCTCACTATTCCATCGTATTACATTTTGGGATTGATTATCATATTTTGTTTTTTAATTCCCTTTGGTTATTGCCTGGTTTATGGCCCTTGGTTTAGTTTTGTATGGTTGGATGGTTGGTTTAGTATGACTAGACTCGATTGGGTTAGTTATGGTTATGACCCTATCCCAAAGTCTCTATGAGATCATTTACTCTATTTTATTATTTGATTGCAATTCAACCTATCTAAGGCTGGATATAGGTTGTTCGATAGGGTAACAGGCAAAGATCATCACAATTGTGGTAGACATGGGAGACAGTAGACTTAGGAAGGGAGTAATGGAAATTTTTATTCACACCGATAGGCTAGATCCCCTTACTTGAAGTTGCCCTGTGATTGTTATTTTTAAAACGGTGTTGGTCCTTGGGTACAGGGTGCCTAATATTAGTCTAGTGAAGCATAGTTTGTCCCTCTCTATCTTTCTTACCTCTTTTTAATTAGTGGCGTCATAGGTATTATTGTGAGGGAAAGAATTAATGCTTCAAGTGTAGTTTACCCACACATGTGCAACAATATTGTCCTTTAGTCAGTGTTAATACTAAAGCTAATAGGATTCTAATTACTAACTCTTTGGGTTTCGTACAAAAAGGTGTAACTTCTAATTCCAGCACTGGCCCAAATTATCATTTTACTCTTATTACCTTCCAAGAGTTTTAGGCATCACCAGAATTCATTGCTGGTCTGTTACAACTTTTTTGTCATGATGTGTATTGGTTTCTTGATCCGGGGTCTACTCCTTCTTAAGTGACCCTTTATGTGGCTATTCATCTTGGTTTTGGTCTTAAGTGTATCTCCAATCCCAATTTTGTATCTACCCTTGTGGGTGACATTATTGTGGCTAGAATAGTCCATAAGGGTTGCATGGTATCTATATAAAGTAGGGAGACTTTTGTAGATTTGATAGAGTAGATATGGTTGATATTGGTGTGATCTTAGGGATGGATTGATTGCATTCATATTATGTGTCTATTGATTGTTTGACCTGAAGGGTCAGTTTCCAATTCCCTAAATGAGCCGATAGTTAAATAGGAAGGTTGTTCCATAGTGACTAAGGAAAGGTTCATTTTATATCTTAGAGCTTGAAAATTGATTTTTTGGGATCGATCTCCTTCCGAGCACTTATCCTATCTCTATCCATTCTTGTTGAATGGCTCTGGTTGAGTTGAAAGAACTTAAGAAGTAGTTAAAAGACATATTGGATAAGGGTTTTATCCATCCTAGTGCATTTCTTCATTGGAAGTGTCCGTTTATTTATATGGAAGGATGATGGTTTCCTTAGGATATGTGTAGGTTGTTGGCAAGTGAATAAGGAATTTCAGGTGACCCCATTGTGGGGTGGACTATATATATATTTGGGAAAAGGCATCATTTCCACCCCAAACTATACCCGAAAAGTCGAAGCCACACCTAAACTATACTAGTGACCTATTACACACCTAAACTATGAAAAAGTAAAACCATTTACACCCTGTCAGGCTACCACCACTTGCATGTGTATTTTACACGCGCTTCCATATCAGCACCATATCAGTAAAAAGTATCAATTTTTTATAATTAAGGTGTGTAATAGGTCACTTATATAGTTTAGGTGTGGATTCGACTTTTGGACTATAGTTTGGGGTGGAAACGATGCCTTTTCCCTTAATGTGTTTAGCCATTTGCTTTTGTTATTTAATAGGCTGGACGCGCCTAAAATATGTGTAACACACGCGCCTTAGAATGGGGGTCGCGAGGAGGTAATAATATCACTTTTATATAGTTAAGGTGTGTAATACGTCACTTATATAATTTAGGCGTGGCTTAGAATTTTCTTTTATAGTATGGGGTGGAAATGATGCCTTTTCCCTATATAGTTTACTGGGGTAAGGGTTGGGGGGATACTCTGTTAGTGGTTAGACTTGATGGGTTGTAGGTATAGATATGGTTGATGACTTAGGGAGTTGTGATATATTGGTCCGAGGTCCAAGTTGAACAACTGGATTGGGAGCCTAAGTCATTTGATGGATTAGAGCATGAAGTTTGTAGGAGTATGTTGTACCTTAGGTAGCATCTGGATAGATATGGTTTTAAGAATAAGTGAGCCAAGTATCTCTAGTACGTATCCATGGTGATACCTGATAACGCTCAATCTACAGCTCTCGTAAGAGTGTAAAGCGGTCGATAGCAAATATAGAACCCAACCTGGGTTGGGTGTCGATCCCACAGGGAATAGCTTGGCCAACAAGTAAGCAAATTAATAGACTTTTAGTGCAAGTCTCGTAGGAAAGGGGGGATTGTAATAAGTAACAAAAGTAATAAAAGCTGAAAATAGCAAAGTAAAAAGAGAGTATTTCGTAGGTTGTGAAACAATGAGAATTGAGGCGTTGGGGTTATGTCCACCTTTTGAGGTATACGTCTCTATTGGCTATGAGTGTGTAGAGTCTTGACATGCAATTGCTTATAGAGAATTGTAGTCGATGGTAAATCCAAGCGTCTCTCGACCTCAACAAGGACTATTTCACTTTAACTCTCTCGAGCTTAAAGTGTGTCTAGCGGTACGAATTCTCCAAGAGGTTAGTCCAGTTACGGCACTAGCTTTTTAATAGGAAAAGGGTGTCCTACTACCTTGACATTATCTCTTTTCCAGACAAATAACCTTTCTCTCGAACAAGTTAAATGTTAGACTGGCGTTGGTCTATGCGTCTTCTTTTCTAGACAAATAACCTTTCTCTCAAACAGGTTAGATGTTAGAATGGCGTGTTCTTGTGTTTGAACCGCAAAGAATGTGGATTTAGGATGAAGAGAATAATGATATAAGCAATATACGTGTCTTGAACTCACAAGCTCATAGCAATAGATAGTAACTCATTCGGCTTCCATAACCCCAACTAAGAGGTTTAGTTACCCATGAATGCGAAGGATATCACGTTTTGCATGGTGGATGGCGTGAATAGTAGGTGTTTGGCGTGTGGTTTTGGTGATTCCGTAGCAAGTAACAATTCTCTTGTTGTGGAATTTAAGAATAGAAGAATAGATTAGAAGTGTTTGTAGTGGAAGATGAGAGGGATGGAAGAAAATTAATTGTTGAATTAAGTGAAGAAGTTGCCTCCACTAAGGGAGGACTTGATTAAAATTTCTAGCATGATAGGGTATTTATAATACTTCTATCCTACTCCTACTATGCTAATGAAATAAATAACCAAATCCTACTAAACTAAGGAAATACTTAACCCATTTGTACTAGGTTAATGTAACATTCTCCTAATCCAAATAAACTAATGAAATACATAACCCAATTGTACTAGGTTAATGTATCATTGTCAAAATCCAGCTTTGTGTCTGTAAGTCTCCAAAGTCTTCAGAAATGCTGTTTTAGTCCTGGACAGATTTTCCATGCAGTCCCCAAAGTATTCAGAAATGCTGTTTTAGCCCGGGACAGATTTTCCATGCAGCAGATTTGGTCCTTTAGGCGTCCAACTCCTTTCTACTTCGTTTGTGAGCTTTCTTTTGCGTCAAGTAAGCCATAAAATGCTGTATTTTGCATCATTTATACCTGAAACTTTCCTAATCATGTTTGTTAGCTCATTTACAGAAAAAAGGACTAAAAGTGCATGAAATAGATAATTAGTTCTCAAAACTAGGCTAAAATATGGGCAAAATATATTGATATAGGCGCGTAAATTCGCCTATCATCAACACCCCACACTTAGAGCTTTGTTCGTCCTCGAACAACATATCATGTCCTTTTAACATCAACTTAGGGTTTTTACAGCCACAACACAAAACATTCTTCAAGACAAGCACAACAACTATCAACAAAGAGTAGCTTTCCGATTATAAGTAGAAACAATTTAACCTCAAACATAGACTCGTGATGGTGATCAACTCGCATGCAAACGTTAAGGTACATAGAATCATATACAACTATCCAAAACTCATCAACCATGTGTGTCTCACAATATAGTACCCATAATCACTCACAAATATAGCATATTTTTCAAACATGGGTATCAAAGTGTCCTTGCTCTCACTCTCACAAAGAATTCATATGTAGCAACTAATGACCATAAGCTTGACTTTAATGTAGTACTCTACTAAATGTCGGAATGTTAAGATTAGGATCAAGTAGGTCTTTAGATGGTTGTAATGTAGGCTAAGGGACGGGTAGGACTATTTTGGCCAGAAATAGTGACTAAGTTCCTAAGCACTTTAATACATCACATTGTATCATTAACACTTTGTTCTTTCAACCTTTCTTCTTTCTTTTATTCTACCACCCTTGTTCTCCTCTTTTTGTTTTTCAATTTTAAGAATAACTCACTTTTCAGCTTTCTTTTCCTTTTTCTTTTCACAACATACCTCTTATGATAGCCCTTTCTTTTTCATAACATATTCAAGCACCTTTACAATTTAAAGCATCATACTTACCCGATTTCCTCTTATGTTGTCACATGACTTTTTCACTTTAAAGCACTTAGGAATTTGGATCAAATTACGGTCTTGAAAAAAATGGGTTAGGCTTACATACAAGGTTGTCAAAGAAATAGGCTAAAGGCTCAAAAGGGTTTAACTAGGATGATTTACATGGGTAGGAAAAACTGAAGGTAAACATGTATAGGTTGTCAAAGAAATGCCTAAATCATATCCTAAACTTACATTCCTTATTTTCGCTTTGCATACATACCAGGCAAGTTCTAGCATCAGCCACATACATAGAATATACTATTAATCTCACACACACAAGGCACATGGTCGACTTGATTGGTAGTAATATAGACTCTCAACCCAACAAGTGAAGCAATTGAATCACACACTATCACATAATGAGTCACACTAGAGCCTAAATGTCTCAATAGTCACAATTGTAGCACATACTCTTGTTCTAATCTCATGCTGCCTATCAAAATAATTTCATGCGTAGCTAGAAAAAAAAATTTTACTACTAAAAAAAACACAACGAAACAAAAATGAAACAAAAGCAAACGAACATAGATGCGAATAGAGAAGTATAGCATGCAATACCACCACCCCACACTTAGTCGGGACACTGTCCTCAGTGGAAAATAAATGCGAGGAACCTGGTTGGTCGGACTTATTCTCTATGTCTGGGGTTATACCCCTTGCATTGGAATCATCATCATAGTCGTCATCCTTAGAAGTTCCTCATAAGTATCCCACTTAATTCCAAGCGTGAGTCGGGGTATTTGCTGCGAGGAGGGTTCTCCTTGGTCCTTGCAACTTCTCTTTTTGCCCTTTTGGGAGGTGGTAGCCTTCTCCTTGCCTTGTCTCGCTTTAGGTGCCATTGTACCTGAGACTAGAAATAGTGTTAGTTGCAGCACAATCTCACTTGATACAATCTATAAGCAAGTACTAGGGGTACCACCCCACACTTAGTTTTGTTGCACAAATCAGCGAGGTGAACGTAGTCGATTTACTCAGATTTCGTCGACATACGTTTTAGGCTTGTATTCCAGCAAGAAAATCAGCATTGTATCACTTATTTGCAGCCATTGGACTACTTTCATGGTAGATATAGAAACACTATGACATAGGGGTTACCATATGGAATCGTTATTCTTACAACAAGCACAACCTCCTAAGTCGATAGGCACTATAATCTTATCCCGATGGCCGGGATAGTCTAACATGTAAGCATCCAAACAACACTCTTAAGCAATATTCATAGCCATATCAATTCAGCAAATATCATAACAATGCTATTGAAACCAAATTCAAGTCGGAAATAAGTCAAGAATTCCCTACGTATATGTTCACTCACATGATTATGCAACAACAATTCGAACACATGAACATCACCAACAATCTTATATGATTTAGCAATTTATAATAAGCATAGCAACGTAGTACTTACGATAAATAAATGAAGAATAAGAGAGTACTTACTTGCTTGAAGCTTGTGGAGACGGTGTTGTGAATTAGAAGGGCAAAAGAAGAAAATTTTGAGAAGATTTGGAAGGTTATGTGGCGCCTTTGGGGTGTTTTCTAATGTGGTTGTGTTGTAAAACTATGTCCCCTTTATATAGGAAGAGTATGGGTCGGGTTATGACCCATTTACAATCGGATTTGGGGACAAAATCACCACATATGCGGCGCATATCTCTTGGCATATCAATGACATATGCGGCGCATTGTCCATGGCATAATGGGACATATGCGCCGCATATCCTATGGCATTTCTAGGCATATGCGCCGCATAGTCTATGGCATTTGGTCTCAGTATCTCAAATGCCATAACATAGGCGGCGCATAGTCAAAAGCACACCTAGGAATAGGCGGCGCATAGTGTATAGCACACTAGATTCCGAGTCCTTAGGCTATAGAATAGGTTGTGCATCGTTCGTGGCCTATTTTTACCAAGGCCTAGCCTTCCTCGAAGCCTATTATGACGTGAGAAAGGCTCACTTCATAGCCTTATGCATCACCATTCCTAACTTACCGACTTTACCATACAATGCGACCAAATCGTCAATTGAAATCAATCTCCTCGTTGCATACTTCTTGCACCTATTTTTGCTCAAAACCAAATGAAAATGATTAGTACGATGGGTTGCCTCCCACCAAGCGCCTTAGTTTTGGTCGTGGCACGACTCTTATTTTTGGATTTTCATTTATCAAAAGCAAAAACAAGTACTAGAATGAAAGAAAGACAAAACGATAAAACGATAAAATGATAAAACGATGGGTTGCCTCCCATCTAGCGCCTTATTTATTGTCGTGGCTCGACGTAGTTACCTCGAGTACTCAGACTTCGTCGAGGTAAATGGTGGATCGTTTTCTGAAAGGATTTAGACGACAATGAGGCTTACCTGTGGGCATGCGATCTTCTTCAAGATGGTTCATACGTTTCCCCGGAGAGTCTCCAATTATATCATCAATAGTCCAACCCATAGCTCTCTTGTATCTCCTCAGAGCAGAGATGAGAGCTTCTACGTGCTGTTCACTTAAATCATCTGCTCTCTCCAGAAGTATATTTCTACTTTTCAAGAACACATACCTTAGATAATCAGGGAGCTCTTGCGATTCTAGCATTGGTGGCTCATCAATGTGAGTCTTCGCTGTCGGTTGATTCTTGAGATCACAATCCGGTTTCTTAGGAGTATAAGACTCTATTTCTGTTAGATCACCCATAAGTTCTCCATAATCTTCATTATCCTCATGCTCAACATTCAGTGGCGCAGCAGACAATGGATCAACAGTAGGTTGTTTCTCTATAGATAATGCTTTCGTATCCTCATAATGAACATCAGCTACAGATGACTCATTCATATCGCTGGGCTACTTCATTGTTTTGCATATATCAAACCGTACCACTTCGTCAACCACTTGCTTGCCTTTTGCTGAAGTTTCCAGCACCTTACCACTTCTGGTAGTTATGGCCATGCATGACCCATCATTCCTTGGGTTTTGCACAGTATCGCTAGGTAAAGTGCCAGCCTTTCTTTGATTAAATGTTGCTGAAAGTTGGCTCAGTTGCTGCTCTATTTGCTTGATAGAAGTGGAATGAGAATCAACTAGTTTCTTCATGGAGGACAAATCATCAATCACCTCCTTAACTCCTGCGCTTGTTGCTTCCACTCCTTTCAATAACTTAGCCATCATGTCTTCCATACTCCCAGAATTAGATGTGGTGGTATTACGTCTACCAGGGGGAACGTACAAACCACTCTTTTCATTATTTTTCTTCCAACTACCTTGGTCTTTGCTTCCAGATTTATCATAATAGTTCCGACCTTGGTTTCCTTGGGCATTCCCACGGAAACCCCCCTGATTGTTCAAGTAGTTGGCCTCCTCTTCAGAATCAGATTCGTCTCTTCCTTTTAGTGCTACAACTTTCACTTTTTCGATCTTCCTTGATAATAAGTGTTTTGTCAGAAGATCCAATTGTGTTTTCATGTGTGCCATGTCTTGCGCACGTTCTTCTTGTCTTCGCCTCTGCTCTGCAGTCATGCCAAAAGATAAAGTGGGGCTTGCTACCTCAGAATCCCTGGTATGCCAAGCTCTACTTTGTTTCGTCATACGATCTAGCATATTGCTTGCTTGACCAAAGGTGAGGTCCATAAAATATCCTCCAGCCGCATTATCAACCACTGGCTTAGTCACCGAATTCAAAGCTCTGTATAATATCTCCATCAAGTGGTCATTGGTCATATGGTGATTTGGGCATCGCATAAGCTTCGTCTTGAACCTCTCCCATGTTTCGTGGAGGGCTTCAATTGGAAGCTGCCGAAAATTGCTGATTTCATCTCTTAATTGTGCTCTTTTAGATGGCGGAAAGAATCTTTCTAGGAAAGCGTCTCTCAATTGCCTCCAATTTGTAATAGAATCAGGAGTCAGCCCATTCAACCACATAGTTGCCTCCCCAGACAGAGACAATGGAAATAGACGTAATCGAAATGCATTTTGTCCAACTCCAGGATTGTCGAATGACTTGCATGTAGAAATAAAGTTGATCAGATGCATATTCGGATCATCGCCTGCTAGTCCACCAAATAATCCCTTGAGTTGCAAAAGTTGAATCATGGCGCTAGTGATATTAAACTTTGCTCCGGGTGCCAATGGCAGAAGAATAATAGCTCCGGTGGCACCAGGTCCATCAAGATCATCCTCCTCATCATCAAACGGTATATGCACAGCTCGGCGTTCGGGCCTATATCTTGCTTGATGATCTCTTCTGTTTGCTGGTGTCGCCATCTCAACAGTATGCTGTGGGTTTAATATCTCTTCATCGCCCAGATCCTCATCGTCAAGATTTGTTGCTCGCCTACGGTTATCAATATTTTGTTGATGCACTTGAGCAGCCATCCTTTCAATTTCACGTTGTGCCTCCATTGATGCACTGAATAAACCTAAAAAAAAAAAAAAAAAAAACAACTAAAAGTAAAAGTACGAGAATCTTTGACCAAAGGGTCTAGTAATTATCACGAACTTGATTGACACTCGTATTCCCTGGCAACGGCGCCAATTTTTGATAACGCTCAATCTACAGCTCTCGTAAGAGTGTAAAGCGGTCGATAGCAAATATAGAACCCAACCTGGGTTGGGTGTCGATCCCACAGGGAATAGCTTGGCCAACAAGTAAGCAAATTAATAGACTTTTAGTGCAAGTCTCGTAGGAAAGGGGGGATTGTAATAAGTAACAAAAGTAATAAAAGCTGAAAATAGCAAAGTAAAAAGAGAGTATTTCGTAGGTTGTGAAACAATGAGAATTGAGGCGTTGGGGTTATGTCCACCTTTTGAGGTATACGTCTCTATTGGCTATGAGTGTGTAGAGTCTTGACATGCAATTTCTTATAGAGAATTGTAGTCGATGGTAAATCCAAGCGTCTCTCGACCTCAACAAGGACTATTTCACTTTAACTCTCTCAAGCTTAAAGTGTGTCTAGCGGTACGAATTCTCCAAGAGGTTAGTCCAGTTACGGCACTAGCTTTTTAATAGGAAAGGGTGTCCTACTACCTTGACATTATCTCTTTTCCAGACAAATAACCTTTCTCTCGAACAAGTTAAATGTTAGACTGGCGTTGGTCTATGCGTCTTCTTTTCTAGACAAATAACCTTTCTCTCAAACAGGTTAGATGTTAGAATGGCGTGTTCTTGTGTTTGAACCGCAAAGAATGTGGATTTAGGATGAAGAGAATAATGATATAAGCAATATACGTGTCTTGAACTCACAAGCTCATAGCAATAGATAGTAACTCATTCGGCTTCCATAACCCCAACTAAGAGGTTTAGTTACCCATGAATGCGAAGGATATCACGTTTTGCATGGTGGATGGCGTGAATAGTAGGTGTTTGGCGTGTGGTTTTGGTGATTCCGTAGCAAGTAACAATTCTCTTGTTGTGGAATTTAAGAATAGAAGAATAGATTAGAAGTGTTTGTAGTGGAAGATGAGAGGGATGGAAGAAAATTAATTGTTGAATTAAGTGAAGAAGTTGCCTCCACTAAGGGAGGACTTGATTAAAATCTCTAGCATGATAGGGTATTTATAATACTCCTATCCTACTCCTACTATGCTAATGAAATAAATAACCAAATCCTACTAAACTAAGGAAATACTTAACCCATTTGTACTAGGTTAATGTAACATTCTCCTAATCCAAATAAACTAATGAAATACATAACCCAATTGTACTAGGTTAATGTATCATTGTCAAAATCCAGCTTTGTGTCTGTAAGTCCCCAAAGTCTTCAGAAATGCTGTTTTAGTCCTGGACAGATTTTCCATGCAGTCCCCAAAGTATTCAGAAATGCTGTTTTAGCCTGGGACAGATTTTCCATGCAGCAGATTTGGTCCTTTAGGCGTCCAGCTCCTTTCTACTTCGTTTGTGAGCTTTCTTTTGCGTCAAGTAAGCCATAAAATGCTGTATTTTGCATCATTTATACCTGAAACTTTCCTAATCATGTTTGTTAGCTCATTTACAGAAAAAAGGACTAAAAGTGCATGAAATAGATAATTAGTTCTCAAAACTAGGCTAAAATATGGGCAAAATATATTGATATAGGCGCGTAAATTCGCCTATCATCAATACCTCTTAGAAACGAGCGTTGTGCTTATAGGTATATTAAGATGGAGACTGAGGGCTAATCTTAAAATTTCTCCTAGTGGTTGGATTCATGGGAGAGTCGGGGTAAATTTACTCCTATTCTAGTTATTCCCTACCATTTTGATTAAGAGGGCACTCTACTAGTGTTGTATGCATTCTAATAGTGATTATTCCTAAGGACCGCATTCATAATGTCGTGAATGTCCATACTCCAGCCCCTGAACTAAAGGCAATAATGTTTCTCAGAAATCTGAGCTTCCAAGTGTTCAAGCTCTATGCCATGATGCTCATGATCCATACATTCATGTCTTACATTGTGCCTAGTTCCATGAAATAGTGGTTTCAAGAGGATATCCTCGCCCTGTTCCCTAAATATGAATCACGAGTGTATGTTATATTACCCATGACATATGCAAATGTGTTTGTTCCAGTACCCAGTCCTAAGGACTTATGCTATAATTTGTTTGTGTCAGAACAACCCTCTAATTATAACTTAGGTAGTTGTTCTTGCGTATTGTACCACATCTTATATCACAGGTCTCACCTTGAGTAGAATGACAAATAGAAGTTCTATCTTAGAAGTAGTCCTCTCATTATTGATGCTTGTACTCTAGTTTCTTAGTGATCCTTCTTATGTTTGGATTGTAGTGGCTGTAGAAACATAGTAGCGTTTTGGATGAGAGAGTAGTTATTCTTTATTGTAAAAATTTTAGGGTGACTAATCAGGCTAAATTTATAGATAAAAATAGATGAGGTGAAATCCATCACGATAGTGATTTAAGTTCCTAGTTCTGGGTGGGAGATCCATAAAGCGAGGTTATAAAGGACGGCTTTAATTTTGTGATCGACTGATACATAAATTAGTGTGTTATATGGTTAGTAATACTTGATTAAGACCTGCAGTTACTATATTATGGTGATAAAATCTAGTAGTACTATTGGAGTTAAGTAAATTATAGGGTCCCATTGCTTACACTAGCACATTTAACTTCGAGTTAGGCTTTAACTTGAGAGTAATATGTAGTTATACTCAGGATTTGTAGTTTTGTGTTTTATGGGTGATGTTGGGTGATTGAAATGGTGGAATGTTGTGTTCATAGTTGAAAGCATAGTGTAAAACATGGTTATATTTAAGGGTTACCAGATGTATTGTTTGGGAAGTAGGGGATGGTTCTATGATATTCTTATGTTCCGCAAGAACTTTGGTTCACGTCTTTGATCCATGTTCCATAGTATAAATGCCCTAGAACATGTATTTATAACGTCGTTATCGTGTGGTTGGTGCTCACACGATTCACGTGGGGGTGTCATGAGATCTAATATCCAATCTTATTCCCCGTTTTGAAAATTCATGCTTAAAGTATGTGATTTATTTTATATATCTTTGTCTTCTGAATTTGTTAAAGAAAAAAGTGACATTTTTAGCAACATTGTTTTATGTCATTGTTAAAGTTAAGAGTAGATATATACTGAGTCAATTCCTGTTAATAAATGCCTTGTCCTATCATTCAATGACGAATGATCCAAGTAGGGGAGAATTAAAATACCCTGAGCTTTGGCCGTTGAAAATTTTCTGAGTTTTTAGTTCACTTCCTTGGATACGACTCACGCTATGAGTCCTAGAGTGTCTTAACTTGTTAGAATACCTTATTCATAAGGTGTCCATAAAGTTTGGCCTAGGCACTATATTTATTATGACTTGAGGTCACAAGTCATAAAACTAAATACGAGTAGTGATGATCAAACTATAGGATTTCCAGTGTTTACCCAATTTGTTATGCTCTAACTACAACCTGGAACCTATGAGTTATAGGGTCACGTAACGAGTCAGTTGGCTAAATCTAGGGACAATAATAGGTGGGGGATCCTAGAGACTATTTTGGTTATGACTCGTGGTAACAAGTCGTAATGTAAAGTTATGAGTTGATGGGTGAATCGGAGCCAAGGGCAACACATTTTAAGCTTTTATGTTGAGGGCATTTTGGATATTTTCCACCTCAACCCCTTAGACCCCAAGACTTAAAACCATCTTTGGGACTTGGCTAGCCTACTATTCTCTATCAAATACTCCCAAATACTCTCTAAAATTCTCTATCCAAGTTAAGGCTTAGGTTCCAAGAGAGGTGGTCATCTAGGGTTCCAAGGGTGGCTTCTTCTCCAATTTTCTTGGTTTTTGAGAAGTTTTACTTTTCCCCGATACTTGTATTTTATTAATGGAATGATTTGTAAGAGACTTAAATGGTTTTGATGTTGGGTTTTGAACTATAGATTGAGGTTTTAAAGATAAACTATTTAAATACTTCTATGATATTTATGAAATTGGTTTGCTTAAATTGATGGTTGGTAAATGCTTTGGGGTATATGGTAATGGTGGATGATCATAGTTACAATGAAATCCCTAAATTGATAAATTATTGACATAGCGGTACAAAGGAATCCCTAAATTAATTGTTTTATTATGGAAATTGGTAACAACCCCAACCCAGTTGCATAATCTGTTTTAGAATATGTATTGTCACTTGGTTTGATATATTTGTTGACATTAATGCATTGAATAATTGGTTAATTGGATAATAAAGGTCTTGAAAACCTTGCAGGGTACATGGGAATCCTCCAAGTTATTTTGAAATGATGTCTATGGGTTACACGGGAACCCCTAAGTGTTGGCTTACTTATATTACTTGCAAGCTATAATCGGTAAGACTATACCACTTAATAATTTCTTTGTAATTGACATCTGGAATTGGTGGTTGGGTTATTCGTTAAATACATTAATTGGGAAATAATGGGGGTTGTGCTAGCTAGCTGTGAAGTTATGACTCCAAAGGGCTAATACTGGAAACTCATGTTCGTCGACATTAGGGATGGTCTTGATGACCAAGTTCTTGCGGAGTACAAGGGAATCCCCAAAGTGCACATTTGTATATATGTTTCATGGAGTATAAAGGATTCTAGCCCGTGGGGTGGATTGTTATGTTTCACGTTAAGCCTTATTCCCTACCCCAGCATGTGATATATAAATATATATATGTATATGTATTTTACTATGTCTATTTGATTTTGAATAAGTTTGAAATTGTTGATCATGTCATTATGTTGCCCTAATACCTGAGTTTACATACTAGCATTCACCCTGCTAACCATCTTCAGATGCTCTATCCCCACGTGATGCAGGTATTGACCATACTTCTACTTCTCCCGTGCAATGATTCTGACTTGGGGTCAGGATGTGAGTTGAAATTGAAGTAGTGAGCCTCCATACACCATAGTCTATATTTCATATTTTAGTCTCTTATTTCACAGATTTCTTAGACCTATTTCGATTTAAGTCAGGGGACTGTCCCGACACATTATTTGTATTCAGTTTGTATCCTATCCCTGATGACCCAAATTCAATCAAACTTGTTTTGAGACCACAGAAACTAGGTAAAAATATATATATTAATTATTTCCCACATCCATATAGGAAACTCAATTTCTTGAGATAACCCACCGGGCCCCAGGAGCTCCAACTTCACTTGTTGACACACCATACACTTTGCCACAAAGTTAGCCATAATTCTCTCCATGTTATTCGACCAATAAAAATACTTAAGGTAATGATACATCTTCATCAAACGATGGTGAATCGAATAACACGACTCCTGAGCTTTTGCTAAAATGCTCCTTCGCTGACCATCCATCGGGAACACATAACCTTCTACAGTACCTAAGGATAACATAACCCCAAATCACAAAATTCATCATCTTTTTCTTACCTATATCACCCTTGACTTGCATCAAGATAGGATCATACACCTCATTCTCTTTTACCTCCGCGCAAATAGATAATTTTGCCACTTCTTGCACAAACACACTACCATCCTCAGAATCTAAGAGACAAACCATAAGATTAGCCAAATGATGAATTTCCTTCACCAAGTCCTGCTTTTCCTCATCTACATTGGATAAACTCCCCATAGATAACCTATTAAGAGCATTAGCAACCGTCTTAGACTTACCTTGGTTTTACTAGAGACTCATTTCATAGTCCTTGAGAAACTTAAGCCATATCATATACCTGAGATTCAAATCTTTCTGAGTGAATACATATTGGAAGCTCTTATGATGTGAACAAATGTCAACATGGACCCCATTTAGACAATGTGTCCAAATCATTAATATGAACACCACAGCTAATAACTCTAAAAGATAAGTCGGATAATTCCTCTCATAAACTTTCAACTACCTAGAATCACATTCTACCACCTATCCATGTTCTATTAACACAAAAGTAAGTCCCACATGGGACACATCATAATAAACCACGAATCCATCAATACCCTTCGGTAGGATCAAAACTAGAGCAGAAGTTAACTTTTCTTTAAACTTCTCAAAACTCCCCTCCCAAGCATTGGACTATAGAAACTTCACCTTTGTCTGAGTTAACCTAGTCAAAGGTACGGTAATGGAAGAGAAGTTCTCTATATACCTCCTATAATAAGTAGACAAACCTAAGAAGCTTTGAATATTAATTGGAGTTGTGGGTCTAGACCATTTCTTAACTACCATAGCTTTCTATGGATCTACCATGATCCCTTCACTAGAAGCAATATGACTCAGAAAAGTGGCAACATTCAACAAAAATTCTCACTTTGAAAACATAGCGTACATATATTGATCTTTTAGGGTCTCTAACATAATATGGAGGTGGTTGGTATGATATACCTCACTCTTTGAATATACCAAAATATCATCTATAAGCATAATCATGACCAAGTCAAGAAACTGAAGGAATACATAGTTCATGAGATCTATAAATGTTAGTGGGGCATTGGACAACTGAAAAGACATGATAAAGAACTCAAAATATCCATACTGAGTATAGAAGGAAGTCTTAGGGATATCATCATCCCTAATCTTTAGCTGATGATAACCAAACCAAATATAAATCTATGAGAAATACCTAGCACCTTAGAGGTGGTCAAACAAGTTATCAAGCCTAGGAATAGGGTACTTATTTTACACCATTGCCTTATTCAACTGGAGCTAATCAATAAACATCTAAAGAGAACAATTCATCTTACACACAAAAAGAATGAGGTCACCCCACAGAGACACACTAGGGTAGATAAAACCCTTGTTAAGAAGATCCTTCAACTACTACTTAAGTTCCTTCAACCCAACTGGATCCATTCTATAAGAAGGGATAGATATAGGATAAGTTTTCAAAAGAAGATTAATCCCAAACTATATTTCCCTATCAGCAAGGACGCTCAGAAGATCAGCATAGAAAACTTCTAGAAATTTACTAACCACGAAAATGGATTGCAATAAAGGACCCTTTTATTTAGAATCTTTAACCTGGACCAAATGATAAATACCTCTTGGAAATTAATTTTTGGGTTGTTAGATAGGTTATGAACCTCCTCTTAGGTACTTAAGAACTCACTACCCACTCAATAACCAACTCATTTGGGAATTTCAAAACAACCTTGCGTGTCTGACAATCAAAAGAGGCATAACATGAATGAAACCAATCCATCCACATGATGATATCAAAATATAACATGTGTAATTTAATCAAATCCACCAAAGTTTCCTACTACCAATAGATACCACACAATCCCTATAGACCCTTCTATCTACCACTAAGACACCTACAAAGGTAGAATCTGAAAATAGGTCAGAAATACACTCAGGACCAAAATCAAAATGCAGAGACACAAATAGGGTCACATAAGAAATGGTAGACCCCAAAGCAAGTAAACAATACATATCATGGGAAAAGCGTTTTAACACACTAGTGACGACACTAGTATATTCCATAGCCTCCTAATGGTTGGTAAGAGCATACAAGTGATGTGGCATGGAAACACAAAAATTTTGATGCTTTCAACCATGAATTTATGTTTGAACTTAGCATGTTTTATAAGATATGAAGAACTTTGATGTATATTAAAGGTAAAATATGTCTACAATAATGTTTGAATAAAAATGGAAGAAAAATACCAAAATTGATCAAGATACGAGTAAAATCTTGAGTCATATACTCAACATACGTCTCAAAGGAGGAATTGTACCCATCACAGATGTAAACACTAAGACAAAATTCTAAGTGAGGAAAAGATATGACTTATGAATACGAGTCGTAAGATAAGTATACAAGTTATGTCAACCAATCATAAGAATTTCAAAATTGAGGACCCAAACAACAAACCAACTGAAGAAAAGATATGACTCATCTATGCGAATCATACACTGTCGATACGATATATTCAAAGCAATTGTAACATTAATAGAACCAATGCAATTGTTCAAAGATTTAAGTGTCAGAAGTATACAAGTTGGAAGTCTAAGTATGACTCATATAGGGATGTCGTATGTAAACTAGTATTGAATACTTAGAAGGAAAAAAGTTCTAGGTCGATACGAATGGAGGACACGGTCGTACACTTAGGTACGACTCGGATGA
The DNA here is from genome assembly GCA_030864225.1 of Capsicum baccatum var. pendulum. NCBI lineage: Eukaryota > Viridiplantae > Streptophyta > Magnoliopsida > Solanales > Solanaceae > Capsicum > Capsicum baccatum. The sequence continues at coordinate 161,534,366 of CM061554.1, forward strand.
AAAATTCGTATGCTGAATAGAAAGTTAAAGACATCGAAAGATCAAATACTGGTATAGATATGACAAGGTAGGGTACGTCTCATATAATGCCAATATGAGTGAAGACTATGTCATAATCACTTCTGACTTAACATTGCCTTTCCCAAAAGGGAAGATACACCAAGATGCTCAGATAGTTGTAGCCCGAATCGGGATAAAGTACGTAGGATGTTACCCGGACACACTTCTCTACCTGATGATGATGTTATGAAGGAGAAGATAGATTTTAAGTCTACTTCACAGGTTGCTACTCAGGACCCCCATTCTAAGGAGGGGTCCTATGATTTATCTAAGGAGGTTGAGGAGGAGGATCCATCGGTAATGCCCCAATCTATGTAGGGTACCGCTAATCATGGACTCTATACATATGTACCCATGTCCGAGGAGGGTATAGAGAAGCCTTCCCATGATTCATCAGTACAGTAGAGTCCTGCTCCTCTGCATGACTCAGATGCACCTCCTGAGGAGGAACATCAGAGATGGTCTGTGGAAGGAATGTGGGAGATATTTACTATTAACATCCATGTTTGGGATGTAGGAAAGCCAATGATATACATTTATGAGTAATACTAGATAGAACTATTAGGGATTGATCGACTTCTAATATTATGGGTGATATTTGATAGATCTCAGCTAGTGTGGATTACTAGGCCACTCGATTTCTATTGTTCCGCTAAGGTACGGGAATTTTATGCATCATATAGAGCAACGGTACTTATTCCTACGCACAACCATCTAGTCCTGGTGAGATTTGTGAGGCTGCCAAACTCGATCATACACTGCTTAAAAAGGTCAGAGTTGATATTTTGATAAAGACTATCTACAGAGTTATCTATGGAAGATAGTTACATTACGCCTGCATCTATAGTTGAGTATGACCATAGATGAAGGATGGCACATGATCAATATATCATGTGGGAGGATGAGAACCGATGAGAATGGGTTGAAATGGCTAGGTGGATAGCCATTTATATTTCACCATTGGGTGATTTGACCCTATGGATTAAGGGGCATATTGTGATCAAGAAGAGCTTATTGATATTTGAGACAATGTTTTGGTGGTTGTGGATTAGATATCGACTGGTACCCACTTCTTTTGATAATATCTTCGCATAGAAGGGAGCTCCACTATTTTCTTGTATGATGGCTGGATATGTTATTGATTTTGCAGTTGTCCACATGTATGAGTTACATGATAGAGAAATTGGGAAGTTGAGTAATCTGCTATTCCTTTACATGATTTAGAGGTTGTGTGATGAGATCGGTATACCTAAGATACCAAGGGTAGAAGATATGGAGCATTCAATGATGACTGCACAAACAAAGACTATGAAGGATCTGGCATGTCAGGCACTTTTAGGATATCGGGACAACAACTAGCAGTACCATAACCCCAAACAAAGGGCCCAATAGTTTGTATAGAGCATGATAAGGCATAGCAAGGTGATCTGGGTGTTAGTATTGATATGGAGATAGGGGAAAAGAGAGACGCCCCAGACTCCTGTATGTAGGTCAAGGGGATACTAGCTACTTTTTCTTCAGTGGCATCTTCGATCTCAGAGCCAATGGGTATACCTTCAAAGCCTGCTCACCCATCCACTAAAGCTCCTACTTTATGTATGATCACTTTATCTATCTAGTTTTTGCAGAACTTAGTAGACAGCCAGAGGGCCAATGATGCTAGGGTGAGGGTTGTTGAGACTGAGATGACTGCCCTATATGAGCACATAAGATCAGGGGTTAGAACTAGATTTGAGAAGGCAGAGGACAGATAGGAGTCCACACTGAGTGTTACACTATTTAGGATATGAGCTAATTTCTAGTCATAACTTTATGAGTTTAAGAGATGGGTGATAACCCGATTCATAGAGATAGATGCACTAGATCTAGCCTTGATGAAGGAGGAGTTTTATATATTAAGAGTAGCGGTATGCTCTCACGTAAAGAACCTTGTAGAAACACTCCCTCAATTATACGTAGGTGGTCTAGATATCATCTCCGCATTTACCAAACTAGTTTGATTTCTTTGCGGAGGTTATTGAGGAGGTCCTGGTAATTGGGGCTAAGAGAGGTCACATAGACAACTTACAGGACCCTGATTTTGTATATGTCTAGGCCATTAAAAAGGTTAGGAATGATTCGATGGAGTTTGCATTCATCGATAGGTAGAGGCATGCATCTAAAGCAATGGGTACATCATCTAGTAGTACACCAACAACAACATCAACTCCACCAGATGATATGACCCCTTCTGGGATGCTCATCATTCGAGCGTGTAGTGCATCACAGGTATGTTCTCACTTTCCTCCATTTTACTCTGTTTTTGTTCACTGAGGAAAATGTATATTTTTAGTTGGGGGTGGGAAAACATTGCAGTCGTGGGTTTTTCTTGTCATTCTTATTTTCCTGTTGGTTGTGGTATGGTTGTAGAACCGACATGTTTAGGATAATTTTTGGTCACATTGTGTATTATTTTGTGTTGTGTTTTGTTTTTGTGTAATGAGGAAATTTCTATATATATAGGGCAGTAGTCATATTTTTATTGATTTTTGATACCGTTCTAAAATTTTTTTTGAATGAAATGTATGAATGTATATATATGTGAACAATGTGGATCTTGTAATGACATTAGAATTGGGGATATGATAATCACTTGCTAACTATTCCATGAACTAGGTATGTTGTAGTTTGTGATATTGATTTTTTGCTATGTTTGTGTGAGCTACTACCTAGTTCCCTTGGTGTGCCCAATTCTTAACTTTCCTGGTTAGTCTTCCCTAGGTTGAAAGATACTTGGTTAGGAAAGTATCATAGGATGTTTTTTTTAATTTTAATCCACTTTTAGCCTAAATTACCTTCCATGTGTTATTTGTATCCTTTGATCCCTTTTTTAACCTTATAAGCCTACTTTTCTCGTTTCACAGTTAACCTTCCTATTTATATTATAAAGAACCTGTTTTGGCCTTTGTCCTCCTTAGACATTGTGTATCTCAGCTCTGGCAAAATGCCTAAGTTAAGGGTGGCTATCATAGGGGTGCATAATGTAGAGTTGGTATGAATAAGGGTAAATTTGACAAGACCCAAACCAGGGCCTTGTCATAATAGACATATCAAGTCCACTTCTTAACCAATACAACCTTTTAAAGATCCACTATGATTCCTTAACTTAGGATAATATGACCAAGAAAAGTCACAATCTTTAACCAAAACTCACACTTAGAGAACTTGGCATGCAAATGGTGATCATTCAATGTCTGCAACACAACACGGAGATGATCAACATAATCTACCTCACTCTTAGTGTATACCACAATATTATCTATGAAGACAATGGCAAACAAATCCAAAAACTAAAGGAATACCTAATTCATCTAATCCATAAATGTATCAGAGTATTTGTCAACCCAAAAGACATAATTTGGAACTCATAATGATCATATCGATTCTTTAAGGCAATCTAAGGGATATACACTTTATTAATATTAACATTATGATAATCCAACCTAAGGTCAATCTTAGAGAAATAATTTCACCTTGAAGTTTATCAAACAAATCATCAATCCTAGTAAGAGGATATTTATTTCATATGGTAACCTTATTTAGCTGACGATAATCAATTGATGATAGGCGAATTTACGCGCCTATATCAATATATTTTGCCCATATTTTAGCCTAGTTTTGAGAACTAATTATCTATTTCATGCACTTTTAGTCCTTTTTCCTGTAAATGAGCTAACAAATATGATTAGGAAAGTTTCAGGTATAAATGATGCAAAATACAGCAATTTATGGCTTACTTGACGCAAAAGAAAGCTCACGAACGAGATGGAAAGGAGCTGGACGCCTAAAGGACCAAATCTGCTGCATGGAAAATCTGTCCCGGGCTAAAACAGCATTTCTGAAGACTTTGGGGACTTACAGACACAAAGCTGGATTTTTACCAAGATACATTAACCTAGTATAATTAGGTTATGTGTTTTATTATTCTATTTGGATTATGATATTGTAACCTTACCCTAGTACATTTGGGTCAAGGATTTCATTAGTATATTAGGATTTGGTTATTTATTTCATTAGCTTAGTAGGAGTAGGATAGGAGTATTATAAATACCCTATCATGCTAGAGATTTTTATCAATCTTCAGACAATTAATTCAGACCTTAATACACATTCTTAATTTTCTTCCATCTTTCTCATCTTCCACTACAAACACTTCTAATCTACTCTTCTATTCTCAAATTCCCCAACAAGAGAATCGTTACTCGCTACGGAATCACCAAAACCACACGCCAAACACCTACTATTCACGCCATCCACCATGCAAAACGTGATATCCTTCGCATTCATGGGTAACTAAACCTCTTAGTTGGGGTTATGGAAGCCGAATGAGTTACTATCTATAGCTGTGAGTTTGTGAGTTCAAGACAAGTATATTGCTTATATCATTACGCTCTTCATCTTAAATCTACATTCTTTGCGGTTGCAAACACAAGAACACGCCATTCTAACATCTAACCTGTTCGAGAGGAAGGTTATTTGTCTAGAAAAGAGAACGCATAGAATAACGCCAGTCTAACATTTAACTTGTTCGAGAGAAAGGTTATTTGTCTGGAAAAGAGATAATGTCAAGGTAGTAGGACACCCTTTCCTATTAAAAAGCTAGTGCCGTAACTGGACTAACCTCTTGGAGAATTCGTACCGCTAGACACGCTTTAAGCTCGAGAGAGTTAAAGTGAAATAGTCCTTGTTTAGGTCGAGAGACGCTTGGATTTACCATCGACTACAATTCTCTATAAGCAATTGCATGTCAAGACTCTACACACTCATAGCCAATAGAGACGTATACCTCAGAAGGTGGACATAACCCCAACGCTTCAATTCTCATTGTTTACAACTCACGTAACATTCTTTCTTTTTATTTTCAGCTTTTATTTTGATACTTTATTTAATTACTTGTACGACAAGAATCCCCCCTCTTACGAGACTTGCACCAAAAGTTTAGTAATTTTGCTTACTTGTTGGCCAAGCTATTCCCTGTGGGATCGACACCCGACCCAGGTTGGGTTCTATATTTGCTAACGACCGCTTTACACTCCTACGAGAGCTGTAGATTGAGCGTTATCAAAAATTGGCGCCGTTGCCAGGGAATACGAGTGTCAATCAAGTTCGTGATAATTACTAGACCCTTTGGTCAAAGATTCTCGTACTTTTACGTTTAGTTTTTGTTTTTGTTTATTGCAGGTTTTTCTTTTAGTGCATGCCCCATACTAGAAGTTCTGGTCAACCGTTATTACCAATCAATCCTGAACCGCAACGAATTAGAAGAATGGAAGCACAAGCTGAAATCGACAGGATGGCTGCTCAACACGAGCAAGCAAGATTAGCTGCTCTTGCCGCTGCTCAAGTCCAACAAAAAAACATTGATAATCCTGGACGAGCAACAAATCCTGACGATGAAGATTTAGGAGATGACGAGTTGATAAACCCAAGGCATGGCGCTGAAATTGCAACACCTGCCAATTGAAGAGGTCGACAAGCTCGGTATAGATATGATCGCCAACCTTTGCAACCAGCTTTCGACGATGATGATGATGATCATGATGGTGCCGGAGCCACTGGAGCTATAATTCCACCACCATTAGCGCCCGGAGCCAAATTCAATATCACAAGCACCATGATTCAGTTATTGCAACTCAAGGGATTATTTGGTGGACTAGCAGGCGATGATCCGAATATGCATCTCATCAACTTTATTTCTACATGCAAGTCTTTTGACAATCCTGGTGTTGGTCAGAATGCTATTCGATTACGTCTATTTCCATTGTCTCTGTCTGGGGAGGCAACATTATGGTTAAATGGGCTGACTCCTGATTCTATTACAAATTGGAGGCAATTGAGAGACGCTTTCCTAGAAAGATTCTTTCCGCCATCCAAGAGGGCTCAGTTACGAGATGAAATAAGCAACTTTCGTCAGCTTCCCTCTGAAGCTCTTCACGAAATATGGGAGAGGTTCAAGACCAAGCTAGCGAGATGCCCAAACCATCACATGACTAATGTTCACCTCATGGAGATCTTGTATAGAGCCTTGAATTCAGTAACTAAACCAGTGGTGGACAACGCAACTGGAGGTTCTTTTATGGACCTCACCTTTGGTCAAGCAAGCAACATGCTAGATCGTATGACGAAACAAAGTAGAGCTCGGTATACCAGGGATTCTGAGGTAGCAAGCCCCACTTTATCTATTGGCATGTCTGCAGACCAAAGAAGAAGAGAAGAAGAGCGTGATCAAGATATGGCGCACATGAAAACCCAAATGGATCTTCTTACAAAGCATCTATTAGGGAAGACTGAAAAAGTGAAAGCTATTGCGTCAAAAGGAAGAGACGAATCTGATTCGGAAGAGGAGGCCAACTACTTGAACAATCAGGGGGGTTTCCGTGGGAATGCCCAAGGAAACCAAGGTCGGAACTATTATGATAAATCTGGAGGTAAAGACCAAGGTAGTTGGAAGAAAAATAATGAAAATAGTGGTTTGTACGTTCCCCCTGGTAGACGTGATACCACCACATCTAATTCTATGGAAGACATGATGGCTAAGTTATTGAAAGGAGTGGAAGCAACAAGCGCGGGAGTTAAGGAGGTAATCGACGATTTAGCCTCCATGAAGCAATTAGTTGATTCTCATTCCACTTCTATCAAGCAAATAGAGCAGCAATTAAGCCAACTTTCAGCAGCATTCAATCAAAGAAAGGCTGGCACCTTACCGAGCGATACTGTGCAAAACCCAAGGAATGATGGGTCATGCATGGCCATCACTACCAGAAGTGGTAAGGTGCTGGAAACTTCAGAAAAAGGCAAGCAAGTGGTTGACGGAACAACAAATATGGACGCCACACTTAGTGACGCCACAAGAGAAGAAGTCGCAACATCTACTTCCAACGTCAAGGATGTTTCACCTAGTGACATGCAGCCTGAAAAAAATAATAAACGGAAGCAAGAGGAGAAGAAATCCATGGAGAGAACACTTCCATACCCACCACCACCTTTTCCACAAAGATTGAAGAAGGTGGCCGATGACACTAAGTTCAGCAAATTTATGACCATGTTGAAGCAGCTGACTATTAATGTCCCATTGGTAGAGGCACTTGAACAAATGCCTGGGTATGCGAATTTTATGAAAGATCTTCTGACTAAGAAGAGGGCAGCAAGCTATGAACTGAAAGATGATGTGCATCATTGTAGTGCAATTGCTACTCGATCGATAGTTCAGAAGAAGGCCGACCCCGGAGCTTTCACGATTCCTTGCACCGTCGGATCTTTGGACTTTGCTAAAGCATTGTGTGACTTAGGAGCCAGCATCAACTTGATGCCATTATCAATCTACAAGAAGTTGGGGTTAGGAGATCCTACACCAACTAATATGAGGCTTGTGATGGTGGATAGGTTGGTAAAACGACCGGTTGGTATTCTATGTGATGTCTTGGTAAAGGTATCTTCATTCATATTTCCAGCAGACTTTGTCATCTTGGATTGTGAAGCAGATTCAGAGGTTCCCATAATCTTGGGACGCCCCTTCCTTGCTATGGGAAGTGTGCTCATAGATTTGAGAGCTAATGAGCTTTCATTCCGAATAAATGATGAAGTGGTGCGCTTTGATGTTTGCAAATCAATGAAGCAACCCAAAGATCTGAGTGTATTTTCTGTGGCTGATGTTGTCTTTGATGATGAGAAAGAGTTACTGGCTGAAGAGCGAATTCTTGATGATCCTTTGGAGGCTTTGTTCATGAAAGAAGAGGATGATGATGCTGAAATTCCTGAAGATGATATTTGTGCTCTATCGGGATTAGGAACATATCGTTATACTCCCAAGAAGCTGGATCTTGATCTCAAGAATCGACCCACACCACCAGCTAAGCCATCTATTGAAGAACCACCCACGTTAGAATTGAAGGAGCTGCCAAGCCATTTGAAGTACGCATTCTTAGAAAGCGGAAACACTCTTCCAGTCATTGTAGCAGCCGATTTAGGTGAGCAACAAGTTGCAGCTCTTATTGCAATCTTACGCAAGTATATTAGAGCTATTGGATGGACCATTGCGGATATCATTGGTATTCCACCTGGGATTTGCACACATAAAATTCAGCTTCAAGAAAAGTGCACACCCACCATTGAACATCAAAGACGTCTAAACCCACCAATGCAAGAAGTGGTGAAAAAGGAGATTATTAAGTGGTTAGACGCAGGAGTCGTGTACCCTATTTCTGACAGTACATGGGTAAGCCCAGTACAATGTGTTCCCAAGAAAGGAGGTATGACGGTGGTTGCGAACGTAAAGAATGAGCTTATTCCACTCAGGCCCGTTACTGGATGGAGAGTATGCATGGACTACCGCAAGCTGAATTCTTGGACGCTCAAGGATCACTTTCCCATGCCATTTAGGGACCAAATGCTAGATCGATTAGCGGGGAAAGGATGGTTTTGCTTCTTGGATGGTTATTCAGGATACAATCAGATTTGTATTGCCCCCGAAGACCAAGAGAAGACAAAGTTTACATGCCCATATGGTACTTTTGCCTTCAAACGCATGCCATTCGGGTTGTGCAACGCACCAGCCACCTTTCAACGTTGTATGATGTCTATTTTCTCTGATATGGTAGAAGACACTTTGGAGGTATTTATGGATGACTTTTTAGTTGTTGGTGAGTCTTTTGAAGCATGTTTGGTGAACTTGAGCATGGCATTACAAAGATGTGTAGAGTTCAACCTTGTGCTGAATTGGGAGAAGTGCCACTTCATGGTAAAAGAAGGAATTGTTCTTGGGCACAAGATCTCCAAAAGAGGAATAGAGGTTGATCGCGCCAAAATAGAGGTAATTGAGAAGCTACCACCTCCAATTTCGGTGAAGGGAGTTCGTAGTTTTCTTGGCCATGCTGGGTTTTATCGTAGATTCATCAAAGACTTCTCCAAAATTTCTAGTCCATTGTGCAAGCTATTGGAGAAAGATGCGAAGTTTGACTTTAATGATGATTGCTTAAAGGCATTCGAATGCCTTAAAGAAAAACTCATTGAAGCCCTATCATGGTAGCACCAGATTGGACGCTCCCGTTCGAGGTCATGTGTGATGCTAGTGGTGTAGCCGTTGGTGCTGTTCTTGGACAGAGAAAGGAGAAATTATTTCATTTTATCTACTATGCGAGTAAGGTCCTCAATGAAGCCCAAAGGAACTACACTGTCACTGAACAAGAGCTCTTAGCGGTTGTGTATGCGTTTGAGAAGTTCCGTGCCTATCTATTGGGTACTAAAGTGATCGTTCATATAGACCATGCAACTCTTAGGTATCTAATGACAAAGAAGGATGCAAAACCAAGGCTGATTCGATGGGTATTGCTGCTACAAGAGTTTGATTTCGAAGTCAAAGATAGAAGAGGTTGCGAGAACCAAGTGGCTGATCACCTATCTAGACTTGAGAATGAGTATGTGGCGCAACCAGAAAATCAGATTGATGATGCATTCCCTGACGAGGAGATACTAGCGACAACAATGGAGAAATTACCATGGTATGCCGACTTTGCAAATTTCGTGGTGAGTAATGTGTTACCCTCCAATTTATCTTACCACCAGAGGAGGAAGTTTATGCATGACGTTCAGCACTACTATTGGGATGAGCCTTATTTGTTTCGAAGATGCGCGGATGGTATCATTCGACGATGTATAGCCCATGAAGAAGTGCCTACTATATTGGAAGCATGCCACACTTCGCAAGTTGGAGGACATCATGCAGGGAATCGAACGGCAAGGAAAGTCTTGCAAAGTGGTTATTATTGGCCTACAATATTCAGAGATGCACACGACTATGTGAGAAGGTGTGACCAATGCCAACGTCAAGGTGCTATTTCAAAACACCATGAAATGCCCATGTCCAAAATTCTGGAGGTAGAACTCTTTGATGTGTGGGGTATTGATTTCATGGGACCATTCGTGAATTCGTTTGGAATGAAGTACATCTTGGTTGCTGTGGATTATGTGTTGAAATGGGTTGAAGCTGTAGCATTGGCCGATAACGAAGGAAAGCATGTTGTAGCGTTTTTAAACAAGAATATCTTCTCTCGCTTTGGAGTACCTCGTACTATCATAAGTGATGGAGGATCTCACTTTTGCAACAAGCTATTCAAAGCTGTATTGGCCAAGTATGGAGTCAAGCAACACAAGGTAGCTACGCCTTATCATCCCTAAACTAGTGGACAAGTAGAGGTTTCCAATCGTGAGATCAAGCAAATCCTTGCCAAGACGGTCAATGCGAATCGGAAGGATTGGTCTCGAAAGCTAGATGATGCGCTATGGGCGTATAGGACTGCATTCAAGACACCCATTGGCATGTCACCTTATCAGCTAGTTTACGGGAAGGCTTGTCATCTACCCATCGAGCTTGAATACAAGGCATTGTGGGCATTCAAGCACTTGAATCTGAATTGGGATGATGTGAAGAACCTGAGGTTGGAACAGCTGAACGAACTAGATGAATTCCGTCTCCATGCATATGAAAGATCTGATTTATACAAGGAGCGGATGACGAAGTATCATGATCAGCGGATTGTTCGACGAAACTTCCAAAAAGGTGACATGGTACTACTCTTTAACTCCAGACTCAAGCTCTTCCCAGGTAAGTTAAAATCAAAGTGGTCTGGTCCATTTAAAGTCACCCAAGTCTACTCGTCTGGAGTAGTCGAATTGGAAAATAATGATGGTGTTATCTTCAAAGTGAATGGCCAACGTGTTAAACCATATATCGGTCCTCTTGACTCGATAAATGACATGGCCATCACTTATCTCGACGAAGTCTAAGTACTCGAGATTACTATGTCGAGCCACGACAATAAATAAGGCGCTAGATGGGAGGCAACCCATCGTTTTATTGTTTTATCGTTTTATCGTTTTATCGTTTTATCGTTTCATCGTTTTAGTATTTTTTTTCTTGATAAATGAAAATCCAAAAATAAGAGTCGTGCCACGACCAAAACTAAGGCGCTTGGTGGGAGGCAACCCATCGTACTAATCATGTTCATTTGTTTTGAGCAAATATAGGTGCAAGAAGTATGCAACGAGGAGATTGATTTCAATTGACGATTTGGTCGCATTGTATGGTAAAGTCGGTAAGTTAGGAATGGTGATGCATAAGGCTATGAATTGAGCCTTTCTCACGTCATAATAGGCTTCGAGGAAGGCTAGGCCTTGGTAAAAATAGGCCACGAACGATGCACAACCTATTCTATAGCCTAAGGACTCGGAATCTAGTGTGCTATACACTATGCGCCGCCTATTCCTAGGTGTGATTTTGACTATACGCCGCCTATGCTATGGCATTTGAGATACTGAGACCAAATGCCATAGACTATGCGGCGCATAAGTCTAGAAATGCCATAGACTATGCGGCGCATATGTCCCATTATGCCATGGACAATGCGCCGCATATGTAAGTGATATGTCGAGGGATATGCGCCACATATGTGGTGATTTTGTCCCCAAATCCGATTGTAAATGGGTCATAACCCGACCCATACTCCTCCTATATAAAGGGGACTTGTTTTTATGTCACAAACACATTAGAAGCAACCCTAAAGGCGCCGCATATCATCCCAAATCCTCTCAAATTTTTCTTCCTTTGTTCTTCTAATCCACAACAACTTCTCCACAATCTTCAAGCATGTAAGTGCTCTCTTATTCTTCATCTATTTATAGTAAGTACTACGTTGCTATGCTTAGTATAATTTGCTAAATCATAAGAAATTGGTGGTGATGTTCATGTGTTTGGCTAATTGTTGCAAAATGATGTGATTGAATGTATACGTATGGAATTCTTGACTTGTTTCCGACTTGACTTTTGTTTCAATGGCATTGTTATGATACTTGATGAACATATGTGGCTATGAATATTGCTTGAGAGTGTTGTTTGGATGCTTGCATGATTAACCATCCCGGCCATCGGGATAAGGTTATAGTGACTATCGACGTAGGAGGTAGTGTTTGTTGTACGAATAGCAATTCCATGTGGTAACCCCTATGTTGTAGTGTCGCTATATGAACCATGAAAGTCGTCCAAATGGCTGCACATAAGTGATGTAATGCTGATTTTCTTGTCGGAATACAATCCTAAGACGTATGTCGACGAAATCTGAGTACTCGACCACTTTCACTTCACTGATTTGTGCTAACAAGTTTAAGTGTGGGGTGGTACCCCTAGTGCTTGCATGTAGATTGTATAAAGTGAGATTGTGCTGCAACTAACATTATTTCTAGTCTCAGGTACAATGGCACCCAAAGCAAAGCTAGGCAAGGAGAAGGCTACCACGACCCGAAAGGATAAAAAGAGAAGCCGAAAAGACCAAGGAGAATCATCTTCAGCACACCTACCACGCAGAATGTTCGGAATCAAATGGGTTCTTGAGGAAGAAGCCAAGGCATGGTACATCAGCAACAAATAAAAGAAATATGTGCACGTCGACTTAATCAACAAGGAGACCTTAGCAAAGAAGGAGCCGCAAATGTTGGCTAAAATAATGGCTTTGAAGCTGGATTTCATCTTCCGTGACATGGGAGAGTGCAATCTTGACTTGACAAGAGAGTTTTATGCCAACTGGTCGCCAAACACAACAGGCAACGAAGTCAAAATTCGGGGCCTAGTGTTACAGCTTACAGCGGATTGGATCAACTCTTTTCTAGGCCTACCTTCGGTCGACACTGCACCATACAAAGAGCTGTACAGCAGGCCTCCTTATAGAGCAATAAGACACACGCTTTGTGGAAGCAGATCAATGGCAAGATGGGGCAGACATAAGGAAACAGGCCATCACAACACATTCCCATATGCTCCACTAAATAGGGAAGCAAGAATCTGGATGCGCATTGTCAACTCATGCCTTATTCCCGGGACGCAATACACCAAGATATCGAGAGATAGAGTGTGTTTGGTTTATGCGTTGATGACAAATGTCCCTATCAACTTTGGGGCAATCATTCGATCTACCATGAGGAAGGCCAGACTCCACCGAAGGTCCCATTTCATATTCGGCAATTTGTTGACAGCAATGTTGCAGAAGGAGGATATAGAAGAGGAACCAGCTGACCACAAACTCCCACATAACCCAAAGAAGGTTGACCTCACCAAGGTCAAAGATGCTGAAACAACGCATGGAGTCAACCTTACTACTGCGGAGAGACATGCTCGTGACGAGACTTTCTTCCGTCATCTCTATGGCATGACACGATTCACTATGATGAGTGGTGGAGGTATTCCAACTGCTGAAGAGCTCCAACAGCTGGACCACGACTACCCAATGAACAGACATGCCCGGGAGATGTGTGGAGTGGGCGTATATTTTGAGGAACCTCTTGACGATGACGTGCCAACTGATGATAATAGACGCTTGCCTGATTCTGATGCTGAAGAGAACTCTGACGATGACTCTTATGATGATTCTGACGAAGGGGGTATGACCCCCGACATTGATGAGGAGTCCGACTAATCAGGTTCTTCGACTTTATTTTCCACTGAGGGCAGTGTCTAGTCTAAGTGTGGGGTGGCAGAATCTGCATGCTATACTTCTTTGTTTGCACCTATGTTTGTATGTTTGCTTGTTATACTTTGTTTTAGTCCATTTTTTTGTTTTTTTTCGTTTGACGTTTTTTTTAGTTTTTTTAGGAGTAAAATTTTTCTAGCTACGCATGAAATTATTTTGATAGGCAGCATGAGATTAGAACAAGAGTATGTTCTACAATTGTGACTATTGAGATATTTAGGCTCTAGTTGTTACTCATTATGTGATAGTGTGTGATTCAATTCCTTCACTTGTTGGGTCGAGAGTCTATATTACTACCAATCAAGTCGACCATGTGCCTTGTGTGTGTGAGATAATAGTATATTCTATGTATGTGGCTGATGCTAGAACTTGCCTGGTATGTATGCAAAGCGAAAATAAGGAATGTAAGTTTAGGATATGATTTAGGCATTTCTTTGGCAACCTATACATGTTTACCTTCAGTTTTTCCTACCCATGTAAATCATCCTAGTTAAACCCTTTTGAGCCTTTAGCCTATTTCTTTGACAACCTTGTATGTAAGCCTAATCCATTTTTTTCAAGACCGTAATTTGATCTAAATTCCTAAGTGCTTTAAAGTAAAAAAGTCATGTGACAACATAAGAGGAAATTGGGAGAGTATGATGCTATAAATTGTAAATGGTGCTTGAATGTGTTATGAAAAAGGAAGAAAGTGCTATCATAAGAGGTATGTTGTGAAAAGAAAAAGGAAAAGAAAGCTGAAAAGTGAGTTGTGCTTAAAATTGAAAAACAAAATAGGAGAACAAGGGTGGTAGAATAAAAGAGTAAAGAAAGGTTGAAAGAAAAAAGTGTCATTGATACAAAGTGATGTATTAAAGTGCTTAGGAACCTAGTCACTATTCTTGGCCAAAATAGTCCTACCCGTCCCTTAGCTTACATTACAACCATCTAAAGACCTACTTGATCCTAATCTTAACATTCCGACATTTAGTAGAGTACTACATTAAAGGCAAGCTTATGGTCATTAGTTGCTACATATGAATTCTTTGTGAGAGTGAGTGCAAGGATACTTTGCTACCCATGTTTGAAAAATATGCTATATTTGTGAGTGATTATGGGTACTATATTGTGAGACACACATGGTTGATGAGTTTTTGATAGTTGTATATGATTCTATGTACCTTAACACTTGCATGCGAGTTGAGCACCATCACGAGTCTATGCTTGAGGTTAAATTGTTTCTACTTAATCGGAAAGCTACTTTTTGTTGCTAATTGTTGTGCTTGTCTTGAAGAATGTTTTGTGTTGTTGCTGTAAAAACCTTAAGTCGATGCTTAGAAGGACATGATATGTTCGAGGACGAACAAAGCTCTAAGTGTGGGGTGTTGATGATAGGCGAATTTACGCGCCTATATCAATATATTTTGCCCATATTTTAGCCTAGTTTTGAGAACTAATTATCTATTTCATGCACTTTTAGTCCTTTTTCCTGTAAATGAGCTAACAAATATGATTAGGAAAGTTTCAGGTATAAATGATGCAAAATACAGCAATTTATGGCTTACTTGACGCAAAAGAAAGCTCACGAACGAGATGGAAAGGAGCTGGACGCCTAAAGGACCAAATCTGCTGCATGGAAAATCTGTCCCGGGCTAAAACAACATTTCTGAAGACTTTGGGGACTTACAGACACAAAGCTGGATTTTTACCAAGATACATTAACCTAGTATAATTAGGTTATGTGTTTTATTATTCTATTTGGATTATGATATTGTAACCTTACCCTAGTACATTTGGGTCAAGGATTTCATTAGTATATTAGGATTTGGTTATTTATTTCATTAGCTTAGTAGGAGTAGGATAGGAGTATTATAAATACCCTATTATGCTAGAGATTTTTATCAATCTTCAGACAATTAATTCAGACCTTAATTCACATTCTTAATTTTCTTCCATCTTTCTCATCTTCCACTACAAACACTTCTAATCTACTCTTCTATTCTCAAATTCCACAACAAGAGAATCGTTACTTGCTACGGAATCACCAAAACCACACGCCAAACACCTACTATTCACGTCATCCACCATGCAAAACGTGATATCCTTCGCATTCATGGGTAACTAAACCTCTTAGTTGGGGTTATGGAAGCCGAATGAGTTACTATCTATAGCTGTGAGTTTGTGAGTTCAAGACAAGTATATTGCTTATATCATTACGCTCTTCATCTTAAATCTACATTCTTTGCGGTTGCAAACACAAGAACACGCCATTCTAACATCTAACCTGTTCGAGAGGAAGGTTATTTGTCTAGAAAAGAGAACGCATAGAATAACGCCAGTCTAACATTTAACTTGTTCGAGAGAAAGGTTATTTGTCTGGAAAAGAGATAATGTCAAGGTAGTAGGACACCCTTTCCTATTAAAAAGCTAGTGCCGTAACTGAACTAACCTCTTGGAGAATTCGTACCGCTAGACACGCTTTAAGCTCGAGAGAGTTAAAGTGAAATAGTCCTTGTTTAGGTCGAGAGACGCTTGGATTTACCATCGACTACAATTCTCTATAAGCAATTGCATGTCAAGACTCTACACACTCATAGCCAATAGAGACGTATACCTCAGAAGGTGGACATAACCCCAACGCTTCAATTCTCATTGTTTACAACTCACGTAACATTCTTTCTTTTTATTTTCAGCTTTTATTTTGATACTTTATTTAATTACTTGCACGACAAGAATCCCCCCTCTTACGAGACTTGCACCAAAAGTTTAGTAATTTTGCTTACTTGTTGGCCAAGCTATTCCTTGTGGGATCGACACCCAACCCAGGTTGGGTTCTATATTTGCTAACGACCTCTTTACACTCCTACGAGAGCTGTAGATTGAGCGTTATCATCAATACAAATCCAAGGAGAGCCATTTTTCTTACGCAGGAACAACACCGAAGCTCCATAAGGAGACATACTAGAATAGATAAAACCTTTATGTATGAGATCCTTTAATAGCTCCTTAAGCTCCTTCAACTCGTCTGGAGCTATTCTATAAGGAGGGTAAGAGATAGGATGAGTGTCTGAAATAAGATCAATCCCAAAGTCAATTTCCATATCAGGAAGAATACCAGGAAGATCATCAGGGAAACCCTCAGGAAACTCATTAACCACCGTAACAGATTCTAGAAAAGGACCTTTCGAGTTAGAAGCTTTAACCCACAAAAAATGATACAACACAATTTTGAAATCATCTTTTGATATCTATGATATGGGATGAACCTTTCCTTATCTATTATAGAAACCCTTTCCCATAAAATGATCGGCTCATTAGGAAATTTAAACATGACTTTAGTAGTCCAACAATCTAATTAAGCATAGAATGAATGCAACTAATCCATCCCTAATATGACATCAAAGTCAATAATATCCAACTTTATCAAATCCACAAGATTTTTTTACCACGAACATATACCACACCCCCTATAGAATCATGCAGAAATCATAGAGCCACCAACAGGGTGGATATAGTAAAAGGATCAAATATAAACTTAGGACCAAAACTAAAATGCACAATCATAAATGGGATCACATAGGAAAGAGTGGACCCTGCATTAAGTAAATAGTACACATCACGAGAGAAAATTTTTATCATATCAATAACGATATTAGGAGATACCTCAAAATCCTGTCTAGATGGAAGATCATATAAGTGATTCCAGCCAGCGTCAGTACAAAAAGTAGAAATAGATACAAAAATAGCACCCTTTGGTGTAGGACTAGGTCAAAAGACAATAGGAACCTTGTTAGCCCAGAATCCATTCTAGCACGATCGTGAAACACCCTAAGTCTTTGACCCTTGAAAAATTTCCTTGGTTTTAGACTTACTAAACTTGGTACAATTTATATGTACTAATTGTAACCTTGAATATGAGTTAAGGGATGTCTTGAGGGTTCACTTGTACCCTAAGTATTATGGTTGGCTTTGCTACTACCCATGATTTGACTCATTTTGGTACGAGTCATATAGGATGGTACGAGTCATGAAAGAAAAGTAGTATGGTGCATGATTGTCTTGGTCATGTGTAATTTACCCAAGGTACGATTGGTGGGTACAATTGAGTGTACCACTCATACCCTTAGGTACGAGTAGGGAGGTGTGAGTCGTATAGAAACCAGTAGGTAGGGTCTTTGAAAGGTCTTAGGTATGAGTTGGGGTACAACTCATACCCTAGCATAGGGATAGTATAGGTAAGTTGTACCCCTGGATTCTGCTTATTTTTAATTTTAAGTCAAAGGTGGTTCGGACATTTCCTACTTCAAAGACCTTATGTTCTCACATTATATAACCTTTGCTGGCCTCTCAGAACAATTATTAAAGAATGGAAAATCTCCAAATACTCTCTCAAACAATATCTTAATAATTAGTGGCTAAGGTTTCTTCATTTGTTCTTCTAAGGCTCAAAGGTTGAGAGTTTTTACGTGAATCTACTTTTATACGGAATGTACTCCTCCCCTCATTGTTAGTTCCAACCAAATCCATATGTATTGTTTTTTAAACATTCATTTATGAATCAAGAATGGTGGTTCTCAAAATATATGTTGAGGGTCTTGATACATATGGTTTGGTATAGGTTTATACTATATTTTTACATGTTTTTGGTAATGGTTTGCATATGTTAGTACTTTTTTGTTATGATATAAAAAATGGGTCTTGAGTAACCCTAATTATGGTAGTTTATGCATTTGTTTTGGTCTTGGTAAAGGTATGCCCTCAACATGTTCGATAAAATGCCTCAAAGAATGATTTCACTCTATTGTTGAACTTTCATTAGAACTCTTGAATGGTTTTGTTTGGTAATGGAACCTTAAATGGATTTTGATGGTTTTGCATGATTTAAATGGTTTAAATGAAATAAATGTTTTAAATATTTGGCATGGTCTAAATTTCTTGGTATATGGTTTTAAATGGTATAAATGGTGATCATGGTTTGGGTGGATTAAATGGTAAAGCTTTGTGACAGCGCACACACAAGTGTACGTGGTCTACCAAGTAATACAGTTTACTTCAAGAAAGACAAATATAGATCCCATGGAGACTTGTTCTAACAACTATTAAATTCTAGTCCACTTATTTAGTGTAACTTGATGCAAAGTAACCAAAAGAGAGTTTGAAAGTTTTAAACTAAAATCAAAGTAAACACTGTGTAAAAATAAAAGAAATGAGACAATCAATACAGTAAATCCAAGGGTTAAAGCACTATAAAAACTCATACTATGCTATTGAATTTCATTCATTAAATTACCTGTCTTGGTTGTTGATTCGTAGTGTTTATCTCATGATCATGGTATCCTGACAGCTAATCGTCTACCTAACATTATCATTATAACTACATTATTGAGCGATGATATAATAATCCCATTAAATGCTTAAATCTATCATCCTGCATGTCAACTAAGAAAGGCTTCTAGGTACATCCCTATCCTAGATGCTAATTCAAATTCCTTATTTCATAAAAGAATAAGAAACTTACTTTTTTTATCCTCACGTTCTATCTTCCTATAACCCCTCTTGAGATCACAAGGTTTACAATATATGTATTATAAGGTTAGATACTTATTAAAATAGTTCAAAAAGGACAAAAAGGAACCAAATATGATAATCAAATAGAACGAAACTTTAACCCTAGAAAGGGGCGTTTAGACATTAATCAACATAATCATGATCCAACTAATTTAATATGTAATAAAATCTAATAAAAATCAAAATTTAAAGAATAAAATACCTAAATAAAGTGTTTATCAGCCCCTCACAATGCTGCTAAGACGTCTAAAGATGCTTAACAAAGAGTTTAAAGAGGCGTATTTATAGTTGAGGGAATTTTAGCCAGCATGTGAACATAGGAGAAATTGCGGGATTCATTACACCCCTTCAATGCAGGCTTCATGGGATCTACTGAATTGCTATGTCTTGGGAGACTTGGGTATATCACCTGCACACACTGGAACTTGTTTCCAAAAAATTTTCTAAGTGTTCATCATCCATCCTTGCCTTGTGGTGTTATTTCTCTATGAATTAGAGCTTCTTCAACATCAAAATATCACATTCATAAAATCCTAAAGGATATTACATGATAAAAAAACACTAATTAGAGTTGAACACAACCCCTCGTCAAGAACTAAAAAATAGAAACTCAAACGAAGCACTAGTCTCAACCACTTTATGCTTTAACTTATTGTTGACTTTTGGCTCATCTTAATTAAACTTTGCACACTCTAAACAAGTTGTTCCTCTAATAAATCCACAATAATTACATTGGGAATTGATTTTACACATTATAATCCATCATGATAGACTAGACCAACACCTAGCTCACGCCAATAAAACTAGTTTTCTAGTCTAGACTCTAAATGATAGATTTAAATCCAAACTTGTTTGATAACTCTTTTAAACATTATAATCACATCCTTGAATGATTAAATGATTATTTATATCATTATCAACATATAAATCACATGAATTGTCCACAAAACAAGGTTAAATAGGCTAGGATAACAAGACTAGAGTGGATAAATACACCCTACATCATCACCCCACACTTAAAGACTTGTTCATCATCGAACAAATTATTACTCTAAGAATAATAAGATGAGGAGACTCTAGGCTTATACTACATGTAAGGCACTCAAGCTAGTACTACAATGACTATACAGAATGCAAGTTTCTACGCTACTCATGTTATGTACGTAATTGACAGTTAAAGAATAGTACTTAAAAGAATCCTAGCCTTAAGAATTGACTCACCAAGTTTGCAAACTCATGCATATTTCTCAACTTAAGACATCATATAAATCACCCAACATTCAGCAGATATGTTCCCTCCTAACAAGAGAGTTACCCATAACCACTCACATAGATGTAGTTTATCACAAAATGGGTATGAAAATCAAAATACGCTCACTCTCAAAAAGAATTTGCAAGTTATTCATAATGAACCAGGAGCTTTCCTATAGTATAGTACTCCACTAATATAAGAATGATGATGCTTAGGATAAAATAGGTCTTTACCGGTTGTAAAGTAGGCTAAGGGACAGGTAGGAACTATTTTTATTAATAGTGACTATCTTCCCTAAGAGCTTTAATACATCACATATTTATAATTAAATAACCTCTAACAACTAAATTACACTACTTTTGTCTACCCCATTCCTTGTTGTTTTTCACCCAATCTCATTAAACTTATTCTCATACCATATGGTGGGAGTATATTATGTACATATCATTTAATTT
Source organism: Capsicum baccatum var. pendulum (assembly GCA_030864225.1). Classification (NCBI taxonomy): domain Eukaryota; kingdom Viridiplantae; phylum Streptophyta; class Magnoliopsida; order Solanales; family Solanaceae; genus Capsicum; species Capsicum baccatum. The sequence goes on from CM061554.1 coordinate 161,555,233, forward strand.
TTCCCTTTTTCATGCCAATTTTATGCTACGCACCCCGATGATAGCCTCCCTCAACTTAAGCAATTTGTATTAATTGAGGTGCACAAAGTCCAAGGATGACAGGGGCCAAAACAGGTTCATTGTAACACAACTGGGCTAAAAATGGAAATTTTTCATGTACAAATTTTCTAACTCTCAACCATAACACAATATTTTTACACACCAATAACCATCACTTTGGGGCATCAATTTCACCTTTCTCCTACTTGAATTTTCAACTTCTTAACTTAATTAAGTTTACACTAAATTTCTTAGGAGATTGGATTAAATTAAGGTCGACCAAATAAGGGGATTAGGATACACATGAGGTTGCCATGGAAAAAGCTAAAGGCAATGGACCTAACAAAGATTATGCACAAGTGTCAGTCAAAATAAGGTATAAAATAAATCTATCAAGGAAATTCTTATATCATCTCCTAAACCCATGCTTTTTATTCCGTTTTTCATACACACAATGAAATTTCTAGACATCGCATGAAACATAGAATATAGAAAAACCTCACACACACATAGCACATATTCAACTCAAGTAGGATCATCATAGACCCTTAACTAAACAATCACTTCAATTCAACTATAAGCCAATAAGTACACGAGTCATAAACATGATCCTAGGAGTCTCAAAAGTAATAATTCACACAATTAACATGATTTTACAACTAAAACACTTGAATTATGTACTCATATATAGAATCTACAAGAATATCTTACTTCTTCCCACCACAAAAATTTTAAAATTACCCTAAAAAGGAGAATTTCCCCACCCCACACTTAAATTCTACTTTGTCCCGAAAGAATATTTTAAAATAGAGATAGGAATACCCCCTGAGGACTTTAAGCCTATCTAGTAGTGTCTTTTATCATTAATGGAGTCCGAGGACCGAACACTTAGTATTCTCCATGATTCTTAGCTCAGATTTTTGGGGACTCAAACTTTCAATCAATCTACAACTCAACAGAAACAAAAACAAGTGAAGTAAAAACTAAAAAACTAAAAATAAAACATACCTACTTAACTTGGGCTTCCTCCCAAGCACTGTCTTATTTAGTGTCACAGCACGACATAATCTCTGACTCAACCATATTCCTTCATCTTCTTTCTCACACTAGGACATAATTTTCTTATTTGTTTTTTACCTCTTGACTATGAAATCTTAAGGTTAACAACTTTTTCAATAATAGCTTTTTTAGGATCATCAATCTATATCATATAAGACTTAGGTGGTTGTGGCGGAGGCTGCTCAATAAGAAAGTCCAAAGAGGTCTTTTATGTAACCATCTCTACCACCCCACAATTATCCCTTTTAATCACAGTAATCATGCATAATTCTTTCTAATGGGATAGTGTGTTAAGAGGTTTGTACACTTTTAAAGACACCTCTTCTTCCTCTAACCTCATTGTGAGCATACCCTCTCTCACATTAATCAAAGCTTCTTCCTTCGCTAAGAATGGACGTCCAAAGATGATCGGGACCTTTTCATCTTTTCTTCTTTTATTTCTACCTCGACACATGACTTTTTGGTTACTAATAAGTCTATAGAGGTATATGGTATGTATTAGTAGTAAAAATGTCTTGGTGGATTTTTGTGACTCAAATATGATAGATTTGATGTCATTTAATTGATTGGTTTCACTTGTGCTATCTATCATCAGATTGTCAAGTCCATAAAGGTTGTCTTTATACATCATGGTCAACGGTTATTAAGTGGGAGGATGGTTTTTCTCCAAATCTATTAGGGGAAATAGTTGTATCATATCTTAGAACTCAGAGGTTGGTTTCAAAAGAAACATCAATTATTTGGCCCAGGTTAAAGATTCTAACTCAGGAGGTCTTTTTTTGCATTTAATTTTTGTAGTGAATTAATTTCCTGGGGTTCTTTCTGATGACCCTCGTGGTGTCTTTCTAATAGGGAGGTTGGTTTGGGGTTGGTCTAGTTTCATACATTTATTTAAATTTCTATTCCTTGTTTATAGAATTTTTTTGATGGAGTTAAAGTATCTTAATGAGTAATTAAGGTATCTTTTTGATAAAGGTCTCATCATTCTTAATGTTCCCCTGTGAAGGTTTTTGTTCTTGCATGTATGAGGGGAATGGTTTTCCTTAGAAATAGATAGGTTGTTCATGGGTGACTAAGGAAATTGGGGTGTCCTCCTTGTGGGGTGGACCATGCTTATGTATATTCTATAAGGTTACTTTGCTAGTAGTACATGGTGTTTGGGAGATCCTAGGCTTGAATCAAAATGCTTTATTTTGATAAAAGAAAGAATAATAAGCTCGGGAATAGAAATATAGGAGTTGTAGAGGAAAACTAGTTGGCTGGATGAGCTTAGTGATTTTGGAAATACAATAGTGGGAGAGTTGTACCATATAGGCCAGTAGTTTAGGTTGAACGGAGGCAGTGGGAGATCTATTCATTTGACTTGTTAGAATCATGAAGCTTAAATGTATCCTTGTCCTTATACTTGTACTTTATTAGTGGCGTGAAATTGAATATTAAATTCATGGTTTTGAAATTAGGTTTTGGAACAATTAAGGTCTTTAACATGATTACTCATTTAGGTGATTTTCCATAGGTCATGATGCATTATTCGTGCTTTATTTATGTTCATGAACATTAAGGGATGCATGGGAATGTTAAATGGTTTTCGGGGTACTATGGAATCCCCAATTACTTAATTTTTGTTTTGGGAATTTTATGCCCTCAAAATTTTTGTGAAAATACCATTAGATATAATTTTGTCATATAATTTAACTATTTTGAATGTTTGCATTGCATAGATGGTTAAGGAAATATGAATTGGTTTTGGTTGGATTCAAATAAATTATTTAAAGGCATTTGTGTCCATGGTTTGATTTTAAATCATTTTGGTTTAATTGGTATCCTTGGAGTCAATTTAGTCTTTTGGTTTTTGCATATCTATGCTGGGTTTTAGGTAGCATTTTGTTTAATTATTTTCTGGGCATAGGAGAACCAAATGTCTTTTGTGTATCTATTCGGTGATTCCCATTAGAGTGGATATTTAAGTTCCTTATTGTAACAGGATGGATGTTTGTGGTTAATCTAGAATGCTCTTTTAGTAGTGGAATTCAAAGGAAGAAAGAGTTGTATATTCTAGTGATACTCCTCTCACTCGGTCATGAGATTACTCTAGTAGTGTTACAGGCATTCTTGTAGCACTTATGACTAAGGTCACATTTTGCATTTTCTTTGTTCCCTGGATATGAGCCTTGACCTTATGTTAAGTTACTCATGGTATGTGTGGTTGTGCTTCTTTCAAATTCCAGTCTTAAGGACTCCTATTATGGTATAGTTTGTTCAGGATATTTCTTTTTTACTGTCTAGGTAGTTGTTGTGAAGTACTTCATGCCTATAGTTTCATGTCTTATATCTAGAATCTTTCCTTGTGAGGCATGGATAACTCTTGTAACTCGGTTTCTTAAACAAGTCTTCTTATGTTAGGATGGTAGTGTGTTGGAAAGTATGGTGATGTGTTGAAATATGGAATATAAAAGTTCATAAGTGGGGGAGAGTCTAGGTTGACTACTAGAGTTAAGGTTTTGTAAGGTAAGGTAAGGTTGTTGTCATAGAAATTTGTTAGGAAAGGAATGGGTGGTAAAAACCTTGTGAAGGTTGTAAAGGGTTCTAGATAATTCATTTACAGATCAGACCGTGTGTATATAAGTCTTAGGCTTGAGTGTTGTGATTGGTAGATATACCAATAGTTTTGTTGGGTACATGAGATATGTTATAGGGCATGGTTTTATGAATTGTTTTCATGGTATAGTAGTGTATGATTTTAGATGTTCAATTATAGGTTGAGGATTTTGGTTATAGTGGTTGGATATGGTTTGTCCATGTTTTCTACTCATGGTTTCCATATCATAATCATGATGGAAGAAGGGTGGTGTTTTGGGATAGATGCAAGGAGTAGAGCCTGGTGGCCTAAGTTAGCTCCTTTTAGCATTGGATAGGCTTGAACATGGAGGTGGTTTATAGCTAGACTAAATCTATCTTAGTGGTGTGTTTAGGTAAATTCTATGTTTAATTAGACTTTCCCTTGAATGAGTCTATTCATCTATTTTTCCATGAGTTTCCGTAGGGATAATGTGTGGATGGTCCATAGTTCGTTGCTTTCTTTAGGGTGGTATTGGAATCTTAGATTCCTTGTTCTTTAGGGAGGTCCCGATGAGGATCTTGTATTGGAAAGTTCGTCGGTTGGGAACAAAAGGTATGGCTTTGGTAAAGTTTCAATAGTGGAACCAAAACTTTGAGAAAGCCATTTGGGATGTGGAAATGGACATAGAGTCCAAGTATCCAGGTTGGTTATTTTGGAAACTCATGCGTAGACTATATGTTCCTTATCATATCTTGGTTTCTAACTTGGTTAAAGGTGAGGAATAGTTCCTTTCGTGTCTTTTTTTTATAACTTAGATAATGGTTAAAATGGAGGTGTTGGGCTATAAATCATGCTTGGGGTTTATGGTGATCTTCTAATCTTGGTTTGGGTACTTTTATTTTATTTTTAGTAAAGAAAAGCTTGATGTCTGTTAATGCATTACCTCATGCTTGCTCTAACCCTTCCCAGTCATTCTAGGACAAATGATCCAAGTAGGGAGACTGAAATACCCCAAAACTTAGACCCTTGAAAAATTTCCTTGGTTTTTGACTTAATAGACCATGTATGACTCTAGGGTACTAATCGTACTATTAAAGATGAGTTAGGGGTTGTCTTGAGGTTTTACTCGTACCTTTGGAAGTATGGTTGTCTTGGCTACTATCAAAGATATGACTTAACTTGGTACGAGTAGTATAGGAACATACGAGTGGTACAAGGCAATTTGTATGGTGCATGATTGTCTTTGTCTTGTGAAAACTACCCAAGGTACAGTTGGTGGGTAGGATTGAGGCTAAAATCGTACCCTTAGGTACGAGTAGGGAGGTTTGAGTCGTATAGGAACAAGTAGGTACAGTCTTTGGAATGAGTTGGGGGTACCACTCATACCCTAGGATACAGAAGGTATAGTGAGTCGTACCCCTGGACGTGGTTTGTTTTTAATTTTAAGTGAAAGGTAGTTCGGACATTTCCTACTTCAAAGCCCACATGTTCTAACATTATATAACCCCTGGGGGCCTCTCAAAACACTTAATAAAGGATTAAAACACTCCAAATACTCTCTCAAACACTCTCTTAATGATCTGGGGCTAGGGTTTCTTTATGTTTTTTGTAAAGGGCTCAAAGGTTGAGATTTGCACCTTTAATCTTCTTTTATAAGTGATATACTCCTCCCCTAATTTTTAATTTCAACCAAAGGCATGTGTATTGTGTTTTAAACATTGATTTATGAACTATGAATGGTTGTTCTCGAAATATACGTTTAGGGTCTTGATGCATATGGTTTGGTATTGGTTTAAACTATATTTTTACAAGTTTTTGGTAATGGTTTACATGTGTTGGTATTTGTTGGTTATGGTTTAACAACTGGGTCTTGAATAACCCTAATTATACTAGTTTATGCATTGGTTTTTGTTTTCTTAAAGGTATGCCCTCAATATGTTTGATAAAATTCCTCAAAGGATGTTTTTGCGCTACTGTTGAACTTTCATAGGAACACTTGCATGGTTTGGTTTTGTAATGGAACCTTAAATGGATTTGGATGGTGTTGCCGGGTTTAAAAGAAATAAATGCTTTGAATGTTTGGCACGGTGTAAAATGTTTGGAAATGGATTTAAATGGTATAAATCGTGTACATGGTTTAGAAAGATTAAATTATAAAGCCTTGGTGGCTATGAAATTGGTTATTCTTGTTGGGTACATTAAATCCCCCAAAAGGTTTAATATGGTAAATGAAAGGGCATTTGGGAGTCCCCTAAAACATATATATGGTTGGCTATGGGTAGTACTTGGAAGTATGGTCAGTATGACGATACCACCACAAAATTGCCTTAGTTAATAAATAATTAATAGATTGGTTCATTGTTTCGTAATTGTTTTAATTGGGAAATAATGGTGGGATGCGAAGCAAAGTCATGAAAGGATGAGGTTCGGGGGGGACCAAAACTGGAAACTCATACTTGTCGATGTGAGGTTGGGATAAGTGATGGTGTGCATACTGTCACACTATATTTTGGGGGATGTACTAGTCATCCCAGATTTTCTTCCTTAGCCGTATGGCTTCACGTACTGAGGCCCTTTTGACAGGGGGAGATGAACACATATATCCTGTGGGTGGATTAGGATGGCAAAGCTACACATCCTAGGTAACAATTTTAATTGCATGTTAAACCCGGATCCCTTTCTCGTTATGGCTGTTTATGTATGTATGGTTGTATGCATTATGGATAGTTTTACATGGCTTTGTATATGGCATTATCTTATCCTTATCCTGAGTGCATGCTAGTGTTCACCCACTAAGCCGTCTACTGGCGGCTGTATACCTATGCTATGCAGGAACATGTTATTCCACTTCTCCTGCTTAGAGATCGAATTTTGGGATAACATTTGTTTGATGTAAGTGGTTAGCTTCCATATTTCAGAAGGCATCAATTTCATGTCATGGTTTACTTTACATATTTCTTATCTTTCATAGACTTTTATTTTTGATATGGTCGGGGGTATGTCCTGACTAGGTACACTTTCGTTTGGTATAGAGGCATTGTATGGACAACTCTGGATATGGGTATGGTATGGATAGTTTATGTTATATATATACTTATGTTGGATTAGCACAATTAATTTTGGTTATTGGTTTACGCATTGGTTTAGTAGGTTATTGAGTTGATGTACTTGATTGGATTGGTCTCGGATTATAGACTTGTCCCAGCATAACCACAAGGTTGGATACACTATATTTTTATTTGTTCGGACATCAGCGGACTCAAGGTAAGCGTTTGGTGGTTGGGTTGGGTAATCGGGGTAGTTTTCGGTCCTAGTTGGTCTTGGAATTGGGCATTTTAAAAAGGGCCTAGTTCGGGTCATCTCAGATAGTCATGCCACATATGACCAATCTGGCCATAATAAAAACATCGTTTCTTCCCTTTCTCATAAAGCCCAAGGTGTGACTGCCCACAAAATCAATAAAAAGGGTGGGACAGAGCTGACTGAGCCCTACTAGCGATAGATTAGGCACCCTGTGGATGGAACCCACTGATACGGACAAATTACAACTCTCGTTAGAAAGTGTAAGCTGTCGCTGTCAAATATAGAACCCAACTGGGTTGGGTGTCGAATCCCACAGGGAATACTCTGGTCACTAAGTGTTGCAATTATTAGTAGACTGTTGGTCGGAAATTCCAAGGAAAAAGGGGGGGGGGGGGTTTGGTTTAGGCGTGAACTAATATTATCAAAGTAACGATGAATGGATTTGTGTAATGAGATTTAATCACAGAGAATGATAAGTTAGGGTTATGTCCACCTTGTAGTTTCTACTTCTCTATTAACTATGAGTAACGCGGAATTTAGACATGCATGCACTTATAGAGAATCGTATTCTAATTCTAAATCCAAGTGTTTCTCAACCATCAAAGATTTATTTCACTTTAACTCTCTCGAGCCTAAAGTGCACAAAAAATGGTACAAATTCTTCATGAAGTTAATCCGGTTAAGGCATTAACATGTAAATAGAGGTTGGAAGCCCTATTTCCTTGTCACACTCTCATTTCCAAACATGTAAATTTTCTCTCGAACAAGTTAATGCTATAATGGCATATTCTCTATGTTTGCAACCATGAGAATTAAATTAAAACGAAGAGAGTAATGATATAAGTAGCATACACATCAAGAATTCACAAACTCATAGTTAATAGATAGTATCTTACAAGGTTTTCATAACCCTAACAGAGAAGTTTAGCTACTCATGAATTCAACGGAAATCAAAGTAGACATAATCATCATACAAAAAGCTAGAACAATCTTGGCGATGGAAGTGATTAGCGACAATAAGAGAGGAAAATGTGTTTCTCTCTCTCCGTTTGTGTAGCCAAAGCCGTTTTTCTCTGTCCTCCAAAATTACAGAATCTGAAAACTGAATAATGAATAATGATAATGATGCTGAAAAATTCAGCAATAAGGTTTTCAATAGCATCCTTGTCTAATATGTTGCTACTGCATCCTTAAGTCTTTCAAAATACTAGGTTTTCCCGTGAAAAAGTTTCCATGCATCACTTTCAGTCCAAAAGCTGCCTTCCCTCTAATGTGAAGTTTTCCTTTGCTACCCACAAGTCCAGAAAGTGCTGAAATCTTCATCATTAGTTCCTGAAAAATATGCTAATTATATAGGTTAGCCCACTTAAAGGAAAATGGACTAAAAGTGCAAGAATTATATATTTAATCCTCAAAACTAAGCTAAAACATGGGTAAATTATGGTGCTTAGACGTATAAATACGCCCAACATCACCACCCCACACTTAAAGCTTTGTTTGTCCTCGAACAAAATATTACATCCATGCAAACACCTAACTAGAATTTCACAATAGCAACACAAAAATTTCAACAAGACATGCACGACAATTATTAACAAAGAGTGGGTTTCTTGATCATTACTAGAAACAACTCAACCTCCAACATAGACTTATTAGGATGGTCAATTCGTATACACAAGTTAAGTTACAAAAATCATATAAAACTACCCAACAATCATCAACCATGTGTGATCACAAAAGATATCACCCATAATCACTCATTATTTTTGCATTTTTTGAAACATGGGTATAATACTTTCCTTGCTCTCACTGTCACAAAGAATTCTTATATTGCAACTGATGACCATAGGCTTGCCCTTAGTGTAATGCTCTACTAATATCAGACTTCTAAGTTTAGGATTAAATAGGTCTTTATTGGTTGTAATGTAGGCTAATGGACAGGTAGGACTATTTTGGCCAGAAATAGTGACTATGTTCCCTAAGCGCTTTAATACACTACATTATGCCATTTACACAATCTTTTAACGACCACTCTACCTTCCTTTCATCTACCAACCCCTTTTCACCTATTTTGTGTTATTCAATCATAAACACAACTATCTTTTTATTTTTCTATTTCTTTTTTTTTTAATTATATTTTATTTATTTATTTATTTATTTATTTTTTATAAAGCACCTCTATGATAGCCACTCTTTTTCACAGCATTTTCCAGTACCAACACACTCTGAGGCATCACTTTCACCATTTTCCTCTTATTTTGCCACATGACTCTACAATTAAAAGCGCTTAGGAATTTGGATCAAATTATGGTCTTCAAAAAAAATTGGATTAGGCTACATATGAGGCTGCCAAAGAAAATAGCTAAAGGCTCAAATGGTGTTCACTAGGACAATGTACAAAGGTAGGTAAAAAGAAGATAAACAATTTAAGGTGCCAAAGAAATGCCAAAATCATCTCCTAAACTCCCAATCTTTATTTCGCTTCACACACACCAGGAAAGTTCTAGCATCAGTCATAACAAAGAATATACAATAACCTCACACACACAAGGCACATGGTCAAATTCATTGGGAGCATTATAGATTCTTGACCCAACAGATGAATGAATTAAACCACAACAATTTATCACATAGTGAGTCACAACTTAGAGCCTAAGTGTCTCAATAGAAATGATTCAGCATAAACTCTTGTTGTAATACCATGCCGTCTATCAGAAAAATTTCATGCAAAATAAATCTAAAAACTAAATCTTAAAAACTAAATCAAACTAACTAATTACGACTAACTAACTATGACTAATACAAACAAACACGAATAAATGTAGGCAAAGAAGTACAATACAGTAGACATATACCCTCACCCCATAGTTAGACGGGACACACTACCCACAACCTAGCCTTGCGCATTGATGATCGTATAACTGCACCATTGTTGATGAGAGTATTCTTCATCAAAGCGTACACCAAGAAGACTCGATCACGTGTGATCTTAGTATATTGTGTCCCAGCAATCAAGCAAGAGTTGACTATCCTTAACCATATGCAAGCTTCCATGTTCAAGGAGGCATACAGGTAGGTATTGTGGCGACCGTTATCCTTGTGCCGAATCCACCGTGCCATTGACCTTGATCCGTACAGTGTATGTCTGATGGCCCTGTAAAGAGGTCTGTGATAAAGCTCCTTGAGCGGTGATGGATCCACAGATGGAAGGCCCAGAAAAGAGTTGAAGAACTCTGTATTCAATTGCAAGACTTGGCCCCGAATCTTTACTTCACTTCGAGTAGTCTTTGGGGACCAATTGGCATAAAACTCTCGCGTTAGATCAAGATTGCATACCCCCATATCTCGAAAATTGAAATCAAGATTTAGTTCCATGATTTTAGCCAAAATGTGCGGTTCTCTCTTTGCTAGACTCTCCTTCAGCATCAAATCCACATGAACATATTTTTTTACTTTGTTGTTCTTGTACCACTCCTATCCTTCCTCCTCTAAGAACCACTTTATCCCAAAAGTGCGTCGAGGCACTTGCAAAGAGGAGGACTCAACCTGATCTTTTCTTGCCCTATTCTGACCTTTTTTTGGAGGGGGACACTTTTTCTTTTCCTTGTCGTCCTTTTGGGGCCATTCTACCTGAGATCACAATAAAGTCATGTTAGTTTCATCAAGGAAGATTTACTATATTCGAAAAAGAAAATCATGATGGTACCACCCCACACTTAATTAATTTGCACAACGTTAGTAATCATGTACTCTTGACTATCCTTTCCAACTTTACTTCATTGGATTAAGGCAATATTTGAACAAGGCGACCATATAGAAATGTTATCAGGTTATTGCATAGAGATAAACACATTATCTTAAGCTTGTGGTCAATCATAATCAACACCATCAATGAACAAGTCGTTCAAACGTTCAAGCTTATGACTTTCAAGAGTATGCATTAACTTCAGAATTTCGACTTCATAAAAATAGGACAGTGAATACCAATCAAATACAAGTTGGAATAAAGGCAAGAACACCCACACGAATCCATTCACTCAACTAGATGTATCATAACAAACCAACCATGTTCTAATCACTAAACACCACTTCAAAATCTAATAAACCATTATAAACGTAGAATTTCAAAAATTATGGAATATAAAAGAATAACTTACATGATGATGGATCAAGAAGATGAGCTAGCAAGATAAGATGAGAAAAAAGAAAAACCTGGAGAGAATATGAGAGCTTGGGCGGTGCCTAGGTTGAGCAAACAATGGCATTGTGTTCTAAGGTTGAGGATCTATTTAAAGAATTAGCCATGGGTCGGTTTTGATCCATCTACAATCGGGTTAGGAGGCAAAAAGTATATGTAGGCGGCGCCTTTTGCTTTGCCTATGCTAGCATAGGCGGCGCCTATGGTATTTCCTAGATTAGTATAGGCAATGCCTTGCCATTGCCTAGATTGGCATAGGCAATGCCTTTTCCATTGCCTATGTGAGGCAGTGAGAATAGGCAATGGCATAGGCAATGCCTATAGCATTGCCTACATTGGCATAGGTAATGCCTTGTCCGTTGCCTAGATTGGCATAGGCAATGCCTTGTCCATTGCCTATGTGAGGCAGTGAGCATAGGCAATGGCATAGGCAATGCCTATAGCATTGCCTACATTGGCATAGGCAATGCCTTGTCCGTTGCCTCGATTGGCAGAGGCAATGCCTACCCGATAGCCTTTGCTCCATCATTCCTAACTTACCACCTTTATCATGGCTCTCTTTTAAACCAAAATTTGGGACTAATCTCCTCCTTTATACGTCCTTCACCTACACTTAATGAAAAAAAACAAAAATAATTAGAAGGATGGGTTGCCTCCCACCAAGCGCCTTAGTTTTGGTCATGGCTCGACTCTTCTTTTTGAATTTTTATTTACCAAAAACAAAATCCTAGTAAAATTATGGGTTGCCTCCCATGTAGCGCTTGATTTATTATCGCGGCATGACATAGATATCTCAATTACTTAGACTTCATCAAGATATCTGGTGGCTTCACCGGTGGTGAAGGTCAATTCTTAAGGTCAAGGTCCAGCTTCTTGGGGGCATATAAATACGACCCCATTCCTGTCAAAGCACAGATAGTTTCTTCGTACTCTTCAACATCCCCATGCTCAAAGTTCAAAAGCACAGAAGCTAATGGATCAACAGTAAGCTACTTCTCTAATGATAATTCCTTCTCATCCTTATAATAAACATCAGCTATAGAGAACTGATTCATATCTTTGGGTTGCTTCATTGATTTTCTTACATCAAAATGTACCAATTCGTCATTCATCCGAAATAAAAGCTCATTTGCTCATAAATCAATAAGCACACTTCCTGTTGCGAGGAAAGGTCTACCCAAGATTATGGGCACCTCAATATCCACCTAGCAGTCTAGAATAACAAAGTCTGCAGGAAAATGAAGGTATAAACCTTCACTAATACATCATGCAAGATACCAATAGGTCGTTTTACCAACCTATCTGCCATTACAAGACGCATGTTGGTTGGTGTAGGATCGCCCAACCCCAACTGTCTATAGATGGCTAGTGGCATCAAATGAATGCTATCCCCTAAATCACATCAAGCCTTAGAAAAGTCTAAAGATCAAACCTTGTAAGGAATAGTGAAAGTACCAGGATCTGCCTTCTTCTGTACTAAAGACCTCGTGGTAATTGCACTGCAATGATGAACATTATCAGCCAGTTCATAGCTTGCTGCCCTCTTCTTTGTCAAAAGGTCCGTCATTAATTTGGCGTACCCCGACATTTGCTCCAGTGCCTCAACAAAAGGCCCATTAATAGTCAGTTGCTTCAACATAGTCATAAATTTACTGAACCTGGTGTCATCAGCCTTCTTCTTCAGTCTCTGAGGAAAAAGTGGTGGTGAATTTGGAAGTGTTTTCTCCACCACTTCCTTTTTATGTTGCTTCCCATTATCAATCTTTTTAGACTGCTGACCTCTAGGTGTAGTATTATGAACGTTCTCATTCTGATTTTCAACTTCTATAGAATCATCACAATCTGATTCAATAACAATCTCTTCTACATCACAACCATAGGCTTGCTTTTGGATGGATTTTCTAGTACTTTACCACTCCTGGTAGTAATAGCCATGCATGATCCATCTCTCCTTGGATTTTGCACGGTGTCGCTAGGTAGGGTGCCAGCTTTTCTTTGATTGAATGCCACCGATAGTTGAGTCATTTGTTGTTCCAGCTATTTTATTACAGTGGTATGCCAAGCTCTACTCTGCTTTGTCATAAGATCTATTATATCACTTGCCTCAATAAAAGTAAGGTCCATGAATGACCCACCCGCAGCATTATCAACGACTGGCTTAGTCACTGAATTCAAAGCCCTGTATAATATATTTATCAAGTGGATGTTGGTCATCTGATTATTTGGGCACCGCATAAGCTTCTTCTTGAACCTCTCCCATGTTTCGTGGAGAGCTTCAGTTGGAAGCTGTCGAAAATTGCTTATCTCATCTCTTAATTGGGCTTTCTTGGATGGCAGAAAGAATCTTTCTAGGAAAGCGTCTTTTAGTTGCCTCCAATTGGTAATAGATTCAGGAGTTAGCCCGTTTAACCATAGAGTTGCCTCTCCAGATAGAGACAATGGAAATAAGCGCAGTCGGATCGCATTCTGTCCAACCCCTAGATTGTCAAACTCTTTGGATGTTGAGATAAAATTAATCAGATGCATATTCGGATCATCACCTGCAAGTCCACCAAATAACCCTTTGAGTTGCAATAGCTGAATCATGGTGCTAGTGATATTGAACTTAGCTCCGGCTGCCAAGGACAGAGGAATAATAGCCCCTGTGGCACCAGCTCCATCCAAATCGTTATCATCATCATAAAAAGGAACCTGCACAGCTCGGCGTTCAGGTCTAATTCTATCTTGACGATTTCTATTGACATTCCTGTTCACAGGTGCAGCCACATCATCTGCACGCCTTGGATTTAATAACTCATCATCACCCAGGTCCTCATCATCAAGATTTGTTGCCGGGCATGGGTTATCAACATTCTGTTGATGTACTTGCTCAGCTACCAACGCAGCTAATCTAGCCTGCTGCAGTTGAGCAACCTTTCTTTCAATCTCTCGTTGTGCATCCATTCTGCCAATAACATGTGGTTCAGGATTTAGATGTAATAATGGTTGACCAGAACTTCGTGAATTTAGCATGCACTCCACTAAACCTGAACAAAACAAAAACAACAAACAAAAAGTAAAATTATAGAATCTTTGACCAATGGGTCTATTAACTATCACAAACTTAGTTGACAACCGTATTCCCCGGCAACGGCGCCAAAATTTGAGACGCCCAAATTACAACTCTCGTTAGAAAGTGTAAGTGGTCGCTGTCAAATATAGAACCCAACTGGGTTGGGTGTTGAACCCCACAGGGAATACTCTGGTCAGTAAATGTTGCAATTATTAGTAGACTGTTGGTCGAAAATTCCAAGGAAAAAGGGGGGGTTTGGTTTAGGCGTGAACTAATATTATCAAAGTAGCGATGAATCGATTTGTGTAATGAGATTTAATCACAGAGAATGATAAGTTAGGGTTATGTCCACCTTGTAGTTTCTACTTCTCTATTAACTATGAGTAACGCGGAATTTAGACATGCATGCACTTATAGAGAATCGTATTCTAATTCTAAATCCAAGTGTTTCTCAACCATCAAGGATTTATTTCACTTTAACTCTCTCGAGCCTAAAGTGTATAACAAATGGTACAAATTCTCCAAGAAGTTAATCCGGTTAAGCCATTAACGTGTAAATAGAGGTTGGAAGCCCTATTTCCTTGTCACACTCTCTTTTCCAAACATATAACTTTTCTCTCGAACAAGTTAATTCTATAATGGCGTGTTCTCTATGTTTGCAACCATGAGAATTCAATTAAAACGAAGAGAGTAATGATATAAGTAGCATACACATCAAGAATTCACAAACTCATAGTTAATAGATAGTATCTTACAAGGTTTTTATAACGCTAACAGAGAAGTTTAGCAACTCAAGGATTCAACGAAAATCAAAGTAGACATAATAATAATACCAAAACCTAGAACAATCTTGGCGATGGAAGTGATTACCGACAATAAGAGAGGAAAACGTGTTTCTCTCTCTCCGTTTGTATAGCCAAAGTCGTTTTTCTCTGTCCTCCAAAATTACAGAATCTAAAAACTGAATAATGAATAATGATAATGATGCTGAAAAATTCAGCAATAAGGTTTTTAATAGCATCCTTGTCTAATAAGTTGCTACTGCATCCTTAAGTCTTTAAAAATACTGGGTTTGCCTGGGAAAAAGTTTCCATGCATCACTTTCAGTCCAAAAGCTGCCTTCCCTCTAATGTGAAGTTTTCCTTTGCTGCCCACAAGTCCACAAAGTGCTGAAATCTTCATCATTAGTCCCTAAAAAACATGCTAATCACATAGGTTAGCTCACTTAAAGGAAAATGGACTAAAAGTGCAGGAATTATATATTTAATCCTCAAAACTAAGCTAAAACATGGGTAAATTATGGTGCTTAGACGTATAAATACACCCAACATCACCCACCATCATACTAAGACCGACGATCACTCAGTGACTTTAGTTTAGAAGCTCTAGTCGTGGAGAAAGAACTAGAACTCCCTCCTTTTCTTTGGCCACTTACCACCATCCCTACCACATTGCACAAAATACCTAAATTTCTTCCCCTGCCTCTTACTAAACTCAACTTGCTTCTTTTTTTTTCCTCCACCTGCTATGTACACATAATAAAATTAGAGATATCTATGTCCTTGATCAACAAGGAATTTTTACTCCTAATGATCAACTCACGAGACCATCCCAAAGAAAACTTATGCATTCTAGCTCTCATGCGAGAAACTAAGTCATGAGCACACCTGGATAACTGATGAAATTTCAAGGATTACTCCTTGGTAGACATCCTACCTTTCCTCAAATTCACAAACTCTTTTGTTTTTGCTTCCTTTAGCTTTTGAGTAAGAAGCGGTCTAGAAAAGCACTAGATAAATCCTCCCACAAGGCTGAACCAACACCCTCTTCCCTTGATTGTTCTCACTCTTCGTACAGCTTGTATGCCACATATTTCAATTGGTAGGAAGCAAATTCAACATGATCAACCTACAAAGCATGCATAACCTGAAAGATATTCTCTATTTAAGCAATGAAACTTTGATTATCATATTCAACCGTAGTACCCATAAACATAGAAGGATAAAATATAATGAACTAGACAACCCTTCTGGCCTCAGAAGATAGAGTAATAGGAATACTATGCTCAGACTGAGAAGCTTCCAACTGAGTCAATAGGGCAATGGAGTGATAGAATTCAACATTAGTTACCTCTCCTTTAGGCGACTGAGTATGAGATCGCCCTCAAAAGTAGGATTAGTGGGGATAGGTAGAATCCCATAAGAACAATCAGATGCAGCTACCCTCGATAGGATGTGGACTCCAAAAGTGGGACAAGCTCTGTTCACACTGTCCTTATTTTGGACAGAAGAGTTTTCATAACATAAGATCTTCTTGAAGGCATGATCTGAACGATGAGCAAATAGAAATCGAATCGATTCAAGACATTACACTCTACAGCCCAAAGTAAGACAACAAGAAAGTAAAACATTCATAAATGTCTCATAGCCTCTATCTTATAATTGTGGCGTGCTACACACCCATAAAAGGGACTTTACTTGACATGACTTAGTGGACAAACTGGCCATCAACCTAGGCTCTAATACAATATTGACATGACGCAAACAAGGTTGATATTGGGTGTATTTATACATTGTAGCATCTCCATTCTAGCCTCTTTAGCCTTGTTTTGAGGATGATTAAATACTCTATTGGTACATAATGAGATAAATGTGTAACAAAGTGTTATAGAATGTGTTCATAAGTAACTAAGTGAATTTTAAGCAAGTTTGTACTTAAAAGTTTCATTTATAGTTCAACCCAAAAAACTAGGGTTACTAGATTGAGCTAGGTGTTTGTTTAGTTGATTCCGGTGGATTCTATTATGCTTAAGATGTTCCAAATGGTTTTAATAGGTGATTATGATTGGAATAACTTGTTGGGAGTGAGTTCAGGTCAATTTCAATGAGTGTACAGGTAGAATAATAAATTAAAGATCACTGCAAACTAGCTTAACCTAACTCTAGTTTTGATTCGTCGTTATAGATGTAGTGTCGTGTTTTTATCTTAACTGGTGTGATGATGTAGGATGATTTTGGAGATGAATATTACAATATTTTAATGTTAAATAGTTTTGGAAATCATGGAAAAGATGCCATAAGACAAGGGATGAAAGGAGGAAGGACTAATACTTAACTTAAATTTGGAAGAAAAATTCCAGTAGAATCATATGATTACCATACATCGCATTCTCTATTCCATTGATGTAGACGGTGTGATGTATGCCCCATTACATAGGAATAGAGGGTTTGATTCACACTCCACTCCACACCTGGGAGTTTCATGCTAATGCGACTCTATACGAACTTGGCTTACCCTTATGTTATATATACATGTTGTATCACATTTTTACATTTCTTTGGACATATTTTGGAGATCAAGGAGATGCTACAACTTCATAATTAGGTTTTTATTATTTTAATTTAGTTCATACATGATTTTAGTAGTTAATTACAACCTTGTGATTACGATTATTACCATGTGTGGCCAAATGCCCTATTTTCGGTGTTGAAGCCAAGAATATGATTATAGTTGTTATTGATTAAGTTTGTTTACTTTTCATATCAATACTAGTTGGTTGTTTATTTAGGTTTTAACTATTTTAAGGATTTGAAACCCTTAGAATACATCTTTTGTTGACTTTGTGATCTCAACAGAAGGAATAAGGAGATAGAACATGGAAATAAACACAGTATGGTTATTGTTTCTTTCTAAAATAAGACACTTGAATTAGTATCTAGGATAGGGATATACTTATATACCGTACATGATTCATATATAGGATGATATTTTTAAAGAACTTAAGTGAACTATTACATCCCCACTCAATCATGTTAATGTAAGGTTTAACTTTGGAAAAAGATTAGAGGTTGGGAAACCGTAATCACATTATTAACCCTACGAATTAACAACCTAGATAAGAACTTTAATGAGTGAAATCCAATAGAATAATATGATTGTTCAGAGCACTTCAACAATGGATTTTCTCCTATTTATTGTTTTAAGATCTTTAATTTCTGTGCTATTTACTTTACTTGCAATTACAAACTTCAAAGTTTTATGGTTAATTTCGCACTATATTATTAAAAATTGTAAACTAGAATTAAATCATTGCTGAATCAAGTCGCTGTGAGATCGATACGTGGCTTCTTGAATGCCACTATATTACTTGATAAGACCTTGTACACTTTCTTGTGCGTTATCGAGTTTTTTGGCGCCTTTCCAGGGACTTGTTATTTTGCAATTGTTAATTTTAGTTTGACTTTTATATTTATTTGGTGTTTTTAGGCTTGGTCTTGGTTATGTTTTTGCAAGAAATAGGTTCTCAAGTTTATAAGCTAGCAAGAGATCGGGAGTTGGTAGAATTCCTTAAATCCAAGAAGACCAAGTGAATATTGCTCCTATGGCTTAACAACAAGTAGCCCGAAGGTCAGTGAGGGAAGTGGTAGTCCCACGTCCAATGAGCTTGACTTCCCCAATTCAAAGACCGACAACTGCGGGGAATTTCAAGTTAAGAAAAGGAAATGGTGCAGTTTCTCATCAGTAGTGGACAGTTTGTAGGGCTTTCACACAAGGATCCACAAGTCCCCTTATTGACTTTCATTGAGCTTACAGATACATTCACTCTGATTGGGATGAGTTCAGATTATGTGAAGCTGACACTATTTTCGAATTCATTTTTGGGGGAAGCTTAAAGGTGGTTGACTGTAAAGCCGGCCAATTCAATTACATTATAGGATGACTTAGCCAAAAATTTTCTCATCAGATTCTTTCCATCAGGCAAGGCTACAAGACTTTGTACGGAGATAATAAGCTTCAAACAGAAAAGTAATGAAAATTTTTATCATGCTTGGGAACACTTTAAGGCTTTACTTCCGGAGTGTCCACATCACTAAAGTTTAATGGGGTACTTGATCACACTTTTGTAGAAGCTCTTTATCATAATAGTAAGATTTTGCTACATTCATTCGTAGGTGGTCAAGCCCTAGAGTTGACTTATGATGAGTTGTATGAATTATTGAACCGCATAGCACAACTAAAGCCAGAGTGGCATTCAAATTCTAGAAGTTCCACAAAAAGAATTGTGGGTGTATTGGAGGTGGACCAATTAACAATCTTATTAGCCTTGGTTTCTACATTAAAAAAATTTAATAAACACTCAGTTCAGCAGCATGAAATAGGGAGCAGCACAACCTGTAGCCATATTTAATGCCATTTAACAAGTTGTAGGTTTGTGTGATCTATGCGAAAATAATGGTCAGGTGGCTACCATGTGTGCCTCAAATCCAGAATTAGTGATACAAGTAGGCAATACTCAAAGGCCAGATTATGGTAATGCCTATAACATAAAGTGGAAGACTCAGCCATGGAACGCCCCTCAGCCATAAGCCCAATCATATCAGTCAATGAGAAACATGGAAGAAATATTAAAACAAATCATAGCTAGTCAAGAACAATTGTTTGTGGATCTGAAAAGTCACGAGACAAAATTACAGAATCAACAAGTGGCCACAAAAAGTTTAGAGTTTCAAGTAGGACAATTATCACAAGCAATCAATACGAGACCACAAGGCGGGTTGCTAGTAGATACAGTAAATCCAATGTAGGTTATGGGAATCACCTTATAAAGTGGTAAAAATCTTCAAGGAGAGCCTCCAAAGGCAACAAAGAAGGTAGATATTGAGGTGGTGACCCAGTAGGTTCTAGAAAAGTTATTGATAATTCAAGGGAAGTCTGAGTACTTGAATTCAAAAGTTGTTGAACTAGAAGTGAAGAAAACATTGCCACTACCCTTCTGTTAAAGGAAAATAAAAGCAAAGGAGGATGCCCTGTTCAAAAAGTTCCTTGAGACATTCAAAGAGGTTCATATTAACTTACCTTTGGTAGATTTTTTGCAAAGTATGACTAATTGTGAAAACTACATGAGGGATATGGTAGAGAATAAGGTCAAATTACAAGATATGGGAGCAATAACACTCACTGAATAGTGTAGTGCGGTAATAACATAGAAAAACCCTAAGAAATTGAAAGATTGGGGGAATTTTGCTATCGCTATTCAAATCAAGAGTAAAGAGGTCCATGCATTGAGTGACTTAGGGGCAAACAAAAATATGATGCCTCTATCATTATTTATAACATTGGGGTTAGGAGAGCCTAGATTTACACCCGTGGTCAAATTATAAGATGTGGGAGAAATAACACTCACTGAATAGTGTAGTGCGGTAATAACATAGAAAAACCCTAAGAAATTGAGAGATAGGGGGAATTTTGCTATCGCTATTCAAATCAAGAGTAAAGAGGTCCATGCATTGAGTGACTTAGGGGCAAACAAAAATATGATGCCTCTATCATTGTTTAAAACATTGGGGTTAGGAGAGCCTAGATTTACACCCATGGTTATGCAGCTCGCGGACAAATCCATAACACATCCAAAAAGAGTAATTGAGGACGTCCTCATAATGGTTGGTAAATTTGTGATTCTTGATGATTTTTTTATTCTTGATTTTGTGGCAGACAAACATGTACCAGTCATCTTGGGGCATCCATTCATAGCAACTGGGGGGGGGGGTCTTAATAGATGTTATAGAAGGCACGCTTAAAATGAGGCTAGATGATGAAGAGATGGTATTTGATCTTAATGAAGCACCCATTAAAAATTCCTAATATAAACATTTATGCTTGGTCAATATTATTGAAAGGGAAAAGTATGGGGTGATTAATCCACCAAAAACCTCTTCAAATTACCTGATTGAGTGGACTAAGTTGAATCCACCATTTCCCCACATGATGAAGGTTGAAGTGAAGAGAGATATTGACTTTGAGAGTTAAAACTCAAGAGGTCAGAAATAAATTTAAAAATGGCTCCCAAAAGGGTGTACAAGTGCGAAGAAATATGGTTGAGTTGATATGGGTTGTGCCGCGACACTAAATCAGGCTCTTCTAGGGAGGCAACACAAGTCAATTAGGTATGTTTTCTTTTTAGATTTTGGTAGTTTTTATTTCACGTAGATTTTATTTTTCGTTGGGTCACAGGTTAATGGGAAGTCTGAGTAGCATAAACTTGAGCTAAGGAGCATGACAAAGACTGTGTGTAGGGTCCCATGTATCTCATTTACATGTGAAGATGCTAGTAGCTAGGGTGAGAGGCCTCAGGGAGTATTTCCATATCTTACTTTTAAGTTCACTTTGGAGATAAAGTTGATTTGTAAAAGCATGTTGATTGATGAATTGCTACATTTGAGAGTCCTAGGCTCATTTTTGTGACTTGTACTTGGTGGCTTAATTTTTAACTTATGCTATTGTTTGGTTGGGAGTCTATAATGATCCTATTGATTTGAGCATGTGCCACGTATGATGTGAGGATTGTTGTTTATTCCTTGTTGCATGTGATGTCTGTAACTTGCTTGGTGTCTGTGAAGCAAAATAAAGAATGTGGGTTTAGGATATGATATAGGCATTTTTTTGATATCCTTGTTTATACCTTCTATGTTCCCTACACTTGTGCATTATCCTAGGTAACCCCCATTGAGCTTGTAGCTTTATTTTGGGTAGCCTCATATGTAGCATAATCCCCTTCTTTGATAGACCACAATTTGATCCAAAAAGCTCCTAAGTGCTCTAATGAAAATATTAATTGAGAAAGGAGTTTGAGAAATTAAAGAAAAAAGATGAAATTGATGCCCCAAGGTAATAGTTATTAGTGTTAATAATTAATGTATGGTGTATGGGTGTGATATAATTTATGCTAAAAATATTGCAATGATTGTGAAAAAAAAGAGAAAAAAATTGATTCTTGTGGTAGTAAACTATGTGTCCACCATGTGTTTGTGAAAATGCCTAAAAGAGATGGGGCAAAATAAAAGAATGGGGTAGACTAAAATTTGTGTGAATGGGTTGTTGGAGATTATTTTTAAATATATAATGTAGTATAATAAAGCACTTAAAGAGGTTAGTCAGTATTCTCAAATAGTTCCTACCCATCCCTTACCCTACATTACAACTCAGAAAAGTCCTAATTGATCCTAAGCTTTACATTCGATTATTAGAAGAGCATTACACTAAGGGAAAGCCTATGGTTCATTGTCTGTAACTTGTGTATTATATGTGAGAGTGAGCGTAATGTGATTCTTGTACCGATCATGTTTGAAATTTCTTAATTATGAGTGATTGTGGGTAACTCTCTTATTGGAAAGGCACATGTTAGGTGATTATGGGTGATTTTATGATGTCTTTGATTCAATGATATTCAAGAGTTTTCCAACTTGGTGAGTCAATTATTGAGTCTAGGATGTTTTGAAGTAGTGTTCATAGGCTTTGAATTGTGTAAATAACATTCTTAGTGTAATAACTTGCAATATATGTAGTCATTGTATTGCTAGCTTGAGTTTATTGCATTTAGTAGAAGTGTAGAGTCTCCTTAGTTGATGATGATTATAGTAAAGTGTTTTTCAAGGACGAACAAGCCTTTAAGTGTGTGGTGGTGAGGTTAGGTGTATTTATGCATTCTAGTGTCACTATTCTAGCCTCTTTAACCTTGTTTTGAGGATGATTCTATACTATATTGGTAGGTAATGAGATAGATTTGTAAAAAATTGTTAAAGCACATTCTCATAAGGTTTTAATTGAATTCCAAAAAATTTTGTACTTAAAAGTTTCATTTAGAGTTCAACTCGGAAAACTAGCGTTACTAGCTTGAGCTAGGTGTTTGTATGGTTGATTACAGTGGATTCTATTGTGTTTAAGCTGTTCCAAATGGTTTTAATGGGTGATTAAAAGTGGAATAAATTGTTGGGAGTGAGTTAATTTCAATTTGAATGAGTTTATAGCAGGAACAATAAGTGAAAGATCAATGCGAACTAGCTTAGCCTAGCTCTTGTTTTGATTCGTCGTTATGGATGTAGTGTTATGTTTTTCTCTTAATTCGTGTGGTGTGATGATGTAGGATGCTTTCGTATCTGACTATGATGTTATTTTAATGTTAAAGAGTCTTGGAAATCATGGGAAAGATTTCATAAGACATGGGATGAAGGAAGAAGGACCAATACTTAATTAAAATTCATAGGACAAATTCCAATAGCATCATGCAATTACCATGCATCGCATGCCCTATTACTTTGTGGTAAAGTGTGAGATGCATTCACCATTCCATAGGAATATATGGTGTGATGCACGCTCCACTCCATACCTGGGATATTCATGCTAATTCGACTCCTACACGAACTTGGCTTACCTTAATGCTATATGTACGAGTTGTATCATGTTTTTACGTATCTTTGGACATATTTTGGAGATAAAGGGGCTGATACAACTTAATAATTATGTTTTTATTATTTTTATTTAGTTCATACATGTTTTTAGTTGTCAATTAAAACCTTGTGATTACGATTATGTCTATGCGTGGCTAAACGTCCTCTTTTCGGTGTTGAAGCCAACAACATGATTATTATTGATATCAATTAAGTGTTTGTTTGCTTTGCTTATCATTACTAGTTGGTTGTTTATTCATGTTTTAAATATTTTAAGGATTTTCAACACTTAGAATACATCTATTGTTGACTTTGTGATCTCAAGAGAGGGAATAAGGAGATAGTACATGGGAATAAACACAGTATGGTTCTTGTTTCTTTATAAAATAAGAGACTTGAATTAGTATCTAGGATGGGAATGTACTTAGATACCGTACATGATTCATATATAGGATGATATATTTAAAGAACTTAAGTGAACTATTACATCCCCGCTCAATGATGTTGTTGTAAGGCTTAACTTAGGTAAAAGATTCGAGGTTGGGAAACCATAATCGTGCTATTAACCCTACGAATCAACAACCTAGCTAATAAGGTTAATGAATGATATCCAATAGCGTAATATAATTTTTCAGATCTCTTCAACCCTGGGTTTTATCCTATTGATTGTTTTAAGATCTTTAATTTCCATATTGTTTGCTTAATTTCCAATTACAAACTTCAAACTTTTGTGGTTACTTTCGCACTAAATTAATCCAAACTGTAAACTAGAATTAAATCATTGCTGAATCAAGTCTCTGTGGGATCGATACTTGGCTTCTTGAAGTATATGATATTACTTGATAAGACCACGTACACTCGAGTGTGTGCTTAGGCGCTGTCACAGGTCCGTGTCGTAATGGTCAACTCAAGTCCAACATGGATCGGAGATCATCCCTCGACCCAATCCAACCACCAAACATATACCTTGAACCGGGTGAATTCCTTCTATATAAAAAGATAAAGTAATGAACAACTCAAAGACTTTGGGATAGGCCCATGACCATGTCCAACCAAAGCAAGTCAAACCATCCAATACCAAACTAACAACCTCAACATAACCAAATCTGCATCCATTCTATAACATACCTAAGTCCATAGTTTGTACATATAAAGACAATAAAACAATACAAGAATATCCATTCGGGACATACCCCCGAACATAGCCAAAACCACTACCCAAGTCTAAACCAATAAACACAAAAGAAACTGAAAGCAACAAATGGAGCCTTGCAAAGTATGGAGGCTCATCACTTTAAGTCAACACAAGTTATCTCTTAATCCAACTCACTGAGTAAGAGGTGTGATAGTATGACCAGCACCTGCATTGCATGGTGTTACAACTTTCAAAGACGATTAGTGGTCGGAAAAATATCATATAACTCAAGTATAAGATAAAACAATGCAAATAGTTCAAAACTAATCAAACAAAGTAGTACATATATTTATATAAGTACCATTCTGGGTTAAGAAATAAGAATAGCATAAACTTTAAAAATATTAACCTGGGTTATGTAGCATAACCGTCATAGAACAAGGCACCCACAGGCTATATGGGTCTAACTCTCCCCTAGCAGGAAGGTCCCCAGTGCATATAGTTGTACAAACTAGAGAATATCGATAACTGTGTATGCCTATATTGGGGACTCGAACATCCTGATATAATCAAGGTGACATAGATCAAATATATACAATATGGGGGATTCTAACCACCTATTAATGTATTCATTCGGGGGACTCGAACCTTCCAATCATATAAACACCCATATTGGCTAGCGTGGTTCCTATTGTTAGTAGTTTGGACTCAAATTTCATGGCCCGGCTACATATCCTACTTTAAATCCCAATTAAAACATTAATTAAACATATACACAATCATTAATCAAATTACTTACCAAAGGCATTCCATTGGTATAGGAATACCAATCCCACTTGCAATCGTACAACATGAAAAAAACCATTATCATTCGACCTTGGGACTCGAAACCCATTGTCAATGCAAAGACATCAATTCAATTCAATATTTAGGGACTCAAACCCATTGCCAAATAAGTACATAAATAAATATAATGTTTAGGGACTGAAAACCTTTTAGCCAACTAAACACCAAGGTTATGATATAAATGATTACATGGCCAACAAACCCTTTAGAAAACCATTTACTAACCAGTCATGTCCATTGTCCAATGACTTAGTTCAAAGCATATTTCAATTCAGTTAATGGTCATTAATACCACTGGAAAATCCTTCATCCTTCATAGCATTCTTATACCAAGCATTAGTACAAACGCCATTTATCATGTGACTAGTTTGTTCTCTTAGACATTTTCACAAACACATTGAGGAAATACCTTTACCATGACCAAACCAAAAGTAAAAACCATCAGTTTTAGGGCTAACCATGACCCAATTGTCAAATAACAATTATCAAGCACCCAAATGTGCGAAACCATCATTAAACATATATAAACAAAATTATAACCAAGAGTAAATAATAATCAACAATATGCAACAAATCACTACATATTCTTTTTCAAAACGACAATAAATGAACCATAATAAATGTTTAAAACACATTATATTTTATAACTAACAATGAGGGAAGATTCACCTGCCTTACTTAAGAAGATTCACGGAAAGAACTTGTCTCTTGGGCTTCTAGATGAGCACCTCGAAGAAACCCTAGCCCAATCTTCAAAAGAGAATTTTTTGGAATGTTTTGATCTTTAAAATTGTCATATGAGAGGCTATAATGTGTTATAATATCTGGGGACCTAAGGTTTTTTGGGCGGGAAATGTCTAAAATGTCCTCAACTTAAAAACTGAAAAATTATGTGTAGGAAGGTATGCCCCTCCTCCCACCCAACTTATACCTAATCAAATGAGTGGTACATACTTATCATACCCTAGACAGAATCTTAGTCCCCAATTTTTTCCAACATATGAGTTCATGGCCTAATTTTTACGCAATCATACAATTGGTACCCATAAGTCATACCTTAGGCCAAATCATCTAGGTTAGACACAGGACATCACATGGTTTTGGAACTATACTTCTTGTACCCTAACATACGATTAGTATGATGTCCATTCATACCTTGGAAAGAAACAAACCAAACCCTACTGAGTATCATAGGAACAAAAACTCCCAACTGTATCCACATCATATGACAAGTAAGCGCAAGTCATATAATGTCCACAGAGGTTAAAATCCAAAAAAATTCTAAGGGTAAAAACTAGGGTGTTTCAAAAATAATAGAAAAAGTTAGTAAGGGTGGGTGTGGTAAGAAAAAAAAATAAAAGAAAAAATATAAAAAAGAAAAAAGAAAAGACTACACCAAACCTGCATGTTTAATAAAGAATAAAAAGGGAGAAATAAAGGTGGAATAAAAGGAAATGTGCTAAGTGAGACCCCTAAGATAGTATAGTGCCAAGAAGGCTGTCACGACCTGAGACTACCCCCTAGTCATAACATGATGCTCGTAACCACAAGTGATCCCAACTAACCCATGAACTGACATACTGCTTGAGCATCTCATTTAAAATGTCTAAAAACTATAGTTATTGTGTGGAAGAATGATCATGATAAATTCTGAATAAATGAAATACTATTAAATTTTACAACATGATAAAGAACTACAACTAAATAGAGTCCCTGAAATAATAAAACTCATCACCTACTGGCTGGAAGCTACAAACTGTCTGATTATGATGTATGGGCTATAATCGGTACCAACATTATGAGATAGTGTAGCACATAGACATATATGTGGATCATAATTTTAGAATGTACTGAATAAGTATGGGTAAATTCAATAAGTAAAACTTAATAGATACATAATCTTCAAACATACATGCTAAGTGCAGGTAGAATCACTAAGAGACTGAAATTAACTAAAAGATGAAGTATCTTAAAACATAATCTGATAAGCTAGTGAATCACTACACTTAGTTTCATAAATCTTTACTTTTGTAGAAAAAGTAGAACTAAAGCTGGGATACGATATAACATGAATAAAGTATGTAAATCTCATGTAAAGCTAAACATTCTGTAGAACTAAACTGAGGGTCAAGTACAAATATTGAGCATGAAAATATGAACATGTAAAACTAAGAATACAAGACCAAGTATCGCATGTGGTGACATAATATGAATAGAATGAATAATCTATAAACTGACTAAATAATTACTGAAATTTGATTACTTGGTCAAGCAAACCTGAACTGAGATAATTTGGGTATTGACAGAAACTGTAGGAGCTATAATGTAACTGACATGCCTTAATCTGAACTAATCGAGGTTCAACCTATAACCCTAGTTAGAAGTGTGATAGTAGCTTGCCACATGTACTAAAACATGGTTATGTGTATCCCCTAATCTAATCTCTTGAAGGACTAGAGAGTCAGTCCAAAACTGGTGGGTAACCCTTAAGAGAGTGTCAGTCCTAAACTTGTGGGTGACATCTCATAATCCTACACTAGCTACATAGTTCTAAAACTTAGGGACTAATACTAAAGACCTAGTACAAACTGGCGGGTGAGTCCCTATCCCTAGGATTGGTTGGTGCCAAATCCTGCATCAAACTAAATGACATTGGTGTTATTAATGGTTTAACATGAAATGGTACTGTATTGATAAGTGATTATCATGAACATGGTAGTCTAAATATAGTAATAAAAATCTTGACTTGTATGACTCATAACTTGAAGACAAATACACTTATAAATAGAGAGGTATCGGGGGTTCATAACCCTCCAGCATTGAATTATCTCAGAATAATTAAACAATGCTTAAAACAGTGGTACGAAAATTATAGTTGAAAGACACAAAATATAAGACATTTCATTAAGCTGGTGAATTTCATAAATTTGAACATAGGACTATGTTAAACTTGGAAAGAACATATACGCACTTGAATTAATGCATGAATTGGATAAGTTAACCTGAAATAAATTTAAGTATGTATCAAGACTTGAAATTTAAAGCATTACATAACCTAATTTACATGGTATCATAAGTGGGAATGGATTGAATTCAAATTATGAAGGAAATGCATGGATTAAACTCATCTTGAACAAGTGAAATTCTATAATGAATAAAAAATTCATACTTTAATCAAAGATAGGATTTTTGAGCTCAATAGATGTAAAGATACCATTGATGAATACCCTACATAGCTTAATACAATACATTCTTGAGGAAATCTTGAATTTGAACCTTAAATCCTTGTGTTCTTTAGAGAAAAAGCTTGAACTTTGTTTATTGGGAAAGGCAAAGGGTATCTAATGAGTAATTTTAAAGAAGATTAGCAAATAATGTCATCTTGAATGCCCCAAATCGTGTTTCGGTCGAGTTGGGTTGAGGGAAAAGGACCCAACTACACTTGGCCTCTGTTTTTCCTATGTAACTAACACTCATGGTAAGAAACATTTTCCTGGGGAATATCCCTCGTAATGCGACCACCGGAAAGGTCGTATAACCCTCGATGTGTGAGGCTATCACGACTCCTTACTGCTTTTCACAAAAATGGTTATAACTTTTTTCTCGGGTATCAGATTAAGGAAAAATTGGTATCCCTAGAAAGCTAACTCAATCATTTATCATTTGGTGGATCATTATCAGCAAAATTCAATATATATCAAAATTTATTAATGTTGTAAATTGACCCTTGTATAATCAAATACCAAAATTTGATCGAATCAAAGGCTCTTAGCTCAACTTTGCTTTAATTGATTTCTATGAACATTTTTTACCTAATAAGAACTCTTCACACTAATATAATGCTCATGGAACATGCATTTAAATTCAAATCATGGATTAGGGTTTACACATATTGGAACAGTGTTCAACGTCTAGCCCAAAAAGTTTGGGTTGTTACAGAGTCTTAGTCAATTGATATGTCCATATATACCATACCTACCCCTAAGCCTACATTACAAGCCAAGGAAAGTCCTATAGTGATCATAACTTGACTATCTAAATGCTAAGATAAAGAAAATAAGAGCAAGCTTACGGTATTTAACATGCATTACTTGGAACTTCTCTTATAAGCGTGAGTGTCTCTTGACTTTCCCTATATTGTTATGCATTTTTTCATATGAGTGAGTGGGACATCCTTGTTTTGAAGGAACTTAAGTCATAGTACTGGCTATTTTCTTCTTTCAGGTAGTGTAACTTGTATATATGAGCGGTTGTATATTACTAATGTAATTGCGTTACCATGATGATGTTAGGCGTATTTACAAGCCTAAAGCACCTTAATTTACCCATATTTTAGCTAAGTTTTGAGGACAAAATATATAATTCCTGCACTTTTAGTTCTTTTTCCTATAAGTGAGCTAACCAACGTGATTAGCTCGTTTTCACGTATAAATGATAAAGATATCAGCATTTTATGGACTGGTTGACGCCAAAGGAAGCTTTACGTAAGAAGGAAGGCAACTTTTGGAAGCCTATGGACTGAAAGTGATGCATAGAAAACTTGTCCCGGGCAAAAACAGTATTTCCAAAGACTTGGGGATCAACAGTAACTTAGTAGGATTAGGACAAGGATGCAGTAACCTTTTAGGATTAGGACAAGTATGCAGTAGCTTAGTAAGAATAGGATATGGGTGTGGAACTTTTCAGCATCCATTCATTCCTCCCCATTCTTATTAATTCTTTCCGATTACATTACTACTCTTTCATTCGACTTTTGGTATTCAACAATTTACAGATTTTGTAAGTTACTAACAGAGAACCACGGCCCACTTGAGGCACAGATAGAGGAAGAAAAAACGTCCAACGCTAGTTGACGTTAAAATCATCCATTACGAAGATTATTCTAGATTTTGGTACGATGATGATGTCTATTGCGATTTCCGTTGCACTCATGAGTAGCTAAAATTCTCTGTTAGGGTTATGGAAGCCTTATGAGATACTATCTATTGCTATGAGTTGTGAATTCTTGATACGTATGCTGCTTATACCATTACTCTCTTCATATTAATTAAATTCTTGTGGTTGCAAACATATAGAATACGCCAGTATAGCATTAACTTGTTCGAAAGAAAAGTTATATGTCTGGAAAAGAGAGAGTGACAAGGAAATAGGGCTACCAACCCCTGTTTAAAAGTTAGTGCCGTAACTGTATTAACCTCTTGGAGAATTCGTACCATTAGTTATACTCTTTAAGCTCGAATGAGTTAAAGTGAAATAATCCTTGATGGTCGAAAGACACTAGGATTTACCATAGAATACAAAACTCTATAAGCGCAAGCATGTATGAATTCCGCATAACTCATAGCCAATAGATACGTAAAACTCATATGGTGGACATAACCCTAACTTATAATTCTCATTGATTAAATCTTACTATACAAAGAATTCTGTTTTTACTTTGCTATTTTGATAATTTTACTTCACGCATAAAATCCCCCCTTTTTCCGCAGAACTTTCACCAAAAGTCTACTAATCGTTGCACACTTAGTGATCGAGTATTCCCTGTGGGATTCGACACCCAACCCAGTTGGGTTCTATATTTGACGACGACCGCTTACACTCTTATGAGAGCTATAGTTTGAGCGTTATCAAATTTTGGCGCCGTTGCCGGGGAATACGGTTGTCAACTAAGTTTGTGATAATTACTAGACCCTTTGGTCAAAGATTATCGTACTTTACTTTTAGTTGTTGGTTTTTTTTCTGCAGGTTTTTGTTCTGTGTATGCCAAATACTCGAAGTTTAGGACAACCATTATTACCCATAAACCCTGAACCGCAACTTATTGGAAGGATGGATGCACAACGTGACATTGAGAGAAGGGCTGCTCAACACGAGCAGGCTAGACTAGCTGCGTTGGCTGCCTCCCAAGTATATTAACAGAATATTGATAACCCTGGGCGGGCAACAAATCCTGACGATGAGGACCTAGGTGATCACGCGCTACTAAACGCTAGGTGTGATGCTGAGGTGGCGACACATGCAAACAGAAGAGATCGTCAAGCCAGATTTAGGCCTGAACGCCGTGCTATGTAGATGCCTTTCGATGATGACGACCTGGACGGAGCTGGTGCAACAGGAGCTATTATTCCTCCGCCCTTGGCACCTGGAGCCAAGTTCAACATCACTAGCACCATGATTCAGTTATTGCAGCTCAAGGGACTATTTGGTGGACTTGTAGGTGATGATCCGAACATGCATCTGGTCAATTTTATCTCTACATACAAGTTATTCGACAATCTAGGTGATGGACAGAATGCAATTCGGCTACGCTTATTTCCATTGTCTCTATCTGGGGAGGCAACTCTATGTTTGAACGGGGTGACTCCTGATTCTATTACAAATTGGAGGCAATTAAAAGACGCTTTCCTAGAAAGATTCTTTCCGCCATCCAAGAGAGCACAGTTAAGAGATAAGATAAGAAATTTTCAACACCTTCCAACTGAAGCTCTCCACGAAACATGGGAGAGATTCAAGAAGAAGCTTATGAGGTGCCCAAACCATCATATGACCAATGTCCACTTAATGGAGATATTATATAGATCCTTGAATTCGGTAACTAAGTCAGTGGTGGATAATGCGGCTGGAGGATCATTCATGGACCTCACTTTTATTCAGGCAAGCGATATATTATACCGAATGACAAAGTAAAGTAGAGCTTGGCATACCAGGGATTCAGAGGTAGCAAGCTCTACCACATCAATTGGCATGACTGCAGAACAAATGCAAAGAGAGGAGGAATGCGATCAAGATATGGCGCACATGAAAACACAGATGGATCTTCTTACCAAGTATTTACAATCAGGGAAGACCAAAAAATGTAAAAGCGGTTGTGTCAAAAGGAAGAGAGGAATCCAATTCTGAGAAAGAAGCCAACTACTTGAACAATCAGGGGGGTTTCCGAGGCAATGCCCAAGGAAACCAAGGTTGGAACTGTTATGATAAATCTGGATACAAGGACTGCGATCAAGGTAGTTGGAAGAATAAGACTGACAAGAGTGGGTTGTATATTCCACCTGGAAGCCGTGAGGCTGCTGCATCTGGTTCCGGAATGATGTCCATGGAAGATATAATGGCAAAGCTGGTGAAAGGAGTGGAGGCAACCAACACGGGAGTAACTGAGGTAATAAGTGATTTGTCTTCAATGAAACAATTGGTTGACTCGCATTCCACTTCAATAAAACAGCTGGAGCAACAATTGAGTCAACTTTCAGCGGCATTCAATCAAAGAAAGGCTGGCACTTTACCTAGTGACACCGTGAAAAATCCAAGGAATGATGGATCATGTATGGCTGTTACTACCAGGAGTGGTAAGGTGTTGGAAAATCCGTACAAAGGCAAGAAGGTAGTCGATAATATAGAGGAGAATGTTATTGATGAAACAGAGTTTGAAGATGCCGTAGAAGCTGAAGTGAGTACTCATGATGTTACACCTAGACGTCACCAGCCTGAAAATAATGATAGTCGGAAGCAAGATAAAAAGGAAGTAGTGGAGAAAATGATTCCTCTTCCACCACCACCTTTTTCGCAGAGACTAAAGAAGAAGGTTGATGACACTCCTGAAAAGGTTGATAATCTGAAGAAAAATAAAGAGGAAGTGGTGGAGAAAAGGATTCCCCTTCCACCACCATATTTTCTGCAGAGACTGAAGAAGAAGGCTGATGACACCAGGTTTAGTAAATTCATGACTATGTTGAAGCAGCTGACTATTAATGTTCCTTTGATGGAGGCGCTGGAACAGATGCCTGGGTATGCTAAGATCATAAAGGACCTTTTGACAAAGAAGTGGAAAGTAAGATATGAGCTGGCAGATAATGTTCATCATTGTAGTGCAATTGCCACGAGGTCTTTAGTACAGAAGAAGGCAGATCCTGGTGCTTTCACTATTCCTTGCACGATTGGATCTATGAATTTTGCTAAGGCATTGTGCGATTTGGGAGCTAGCATCAATTTGATGCCGCTATCCGTCTACAGGAAGTTGGGGTTGGGCGATCCTACACCAACCAATATGCGGCTCGTGATGGCAGATAGGTCGGTAAAATGACCTGTGGGTATCTTGAATGATGTGTTGGTGAAGGTTTCCACCTTCATCTTTCCTGCAGACTTTGTTATTTTGGATTGCGAGGTGGATTCTAAAGTTCCCATAATCTTGGGATGCCCTTTTCTACCAACTGGAAGTGTTCTCATTGATTTAAGAGCTAATGAGCTTTTATTTCGGTTGAATGACGAAGTGGTCCGATTTGATGTATGCAAATCGATGAAGCAGCCCAAAGATATGGATGTGTTCTCCATAGATGATGTTAATTATGAGGATGACAAAGAATTATCTATAGATAAGCAGCTTACTGTTGAGCCATTATCTGCTGTGCTGTTGAATTTTGAGTGTGAGGAGATTGAAGAACATGAAGAAACCATTTGTCCTCTAGCAGGAATAAGGTCCCACTCTCATGCTCCTAAGAAGCTGGACCTTGATCTTAAGAATCGACCTTCACCAATGGTGAAGACTTCCGTTCAAGAGCCACCAGTGCTAGAATCGGAAGAGCTCCCCAGTCACCTAAAGTATGTGTTCTTCGGAAGTGGAAATACACTTTCGGTGAGTGTTGCGGCTGATTTAGGTGTACAACACGTAGAGGCTCTCATCTCTGCGCTAAAGAGGTACAAGAGAGCCATTGGTTGGAAGATTGATGATATAATTGGTATCCCTCCTGGGATATGTATGCACAAGAGTCATCTCGATGAAGATTGCATGCCTACAAGTAAGTATCAGCGTCGTCTGAATCCATTCAGAAAACGATGCACCATCTATATCGACGAAGTATAAGTAATCAAGGTAACTATGTCGTGCCGCGACAATAAATCAAGCGCTTGATGGGAGGCAACCCATAGTCTTTAATTGTTTTGTTTTACTAGGAGTTTATTTTTGTAGTCGATCCACGACCAAAACTAAGGCGCTTGATGGGAGGCAAACCATCGTTCTAATCGTTTTTGTTGTTTATGAGTAAGTGTAGGTGCAAGACATATAAAGGAGGAGATTGGTCTTAAATTTTGATTTGGAAGTGGTTCATGTTGAAGGTGGTAAGTTAGGAATGAAGAAGCAAAGGCTATGGGTTAGGCATTGCCTATGCAAATCTAGGCAATGAACAAGGCAAGGCCTATGTAAATCTAGGCAACGAACAAGGCAAGGTCTATGCTATGGCCTAAGCTATCTGAATCTAGAATGCCATAGCATAGGCGCCGACTATTCCTAACAATGCCATAGCATAGGCGCCGCATATGCAAAAGCCTTTTGTCTATGAATCTAGAATGCCATGGCATAGGCGCCGCCTATGCCTAGCAATGCCATAGCATAGGCGCCGCCTATGCTCAACTAGGCTTTGCAAAAGGCGCCGCCTATGCTCACTTTTTGGTCTCCTAATCCGATTCCAAACGGGTCAAAACCCGATCCAAGTTTGTCCTATAAATAGAACCTTAGTCTTAGAACAAAAATGCATTGCAAACTCAACCTAAGCGCCGCCTACCTCTCCAAAATCTCTCAAAAATTTTCCTTTTGCTCTTTTAACTTTGCAAGAACATCTTCCAAGGCCATCAACCAAGTAAGTACTTCTTTGCTCTTCTTTTATATTCCGTAAGTACTACACTACTACGCCTATAATAAATTGTTAAATCTTGAAGTAGTGTTGGTGATTTTAATGTGGTTGATTTGTTGTGATACAACTAAGTGAGTGAGAGAATACGTAAGGATGCTCTTGACTTGTTTCCAACTTGTATTTGATTTTTATATACTGTCATACTTTTGCAGAATTGACATGGTCAAGAAAATTGCATAATCTTGTAACTTGAAAGCTTTCATGTTTGAATGACTTGTTCATTGAGATGAAAAATCATGGTTAACTACAAACTTGAGATGTTGTGATTATTTCTATGCCATAACTTCATACAATCTCTATGTAGTAGTCTTGTTGAAAAGGGTACATCAATCCAAACATGAAAGTATTGTCAAGATTAAATGAAATAGAATCGAAAAGGATAATTTAGACGACAAGAAAAGTATGACTGCACTAATTATATTGTTGGAACATAACACCTAAACGCATATCGATGAAGTCTGAGTAATCGACATCATTCACTTAATTAGTTTGTGCCAACAAATTAAGTGTGGGGTGGTGTCACTACTGTTTGTTTGTCGATTGAATCCTACCGAGATAAAGCTAACTTGACCTTATTTTAATCTCAGGTACAATGGCACCAAAAAGTCGACCAGGAAAGGAAAAAGCATCCACCTCACAGAAAGGCCAAAAAAGGGGAAGAAAAGAGCAAGCTGAATCGTCTTCGCTGCAAATACCTCGCCACATATTCGGAATAAAATGGGTCCTAGAGGAGGAAGGAAAAGAGTAGTACAAGAACAATAAAGTGAAAAAATATGTTCACGTGGAGTTGATACAAAAGGAGAGCCTAGCAAAGAAAGAACCTCGCATCTTGTCCAAAATCATGGCGCTACATCTTGACTTCATTTTCCAAGATATAGGAGAATGTAATCTTGATCTAACGCGTGAGTTCTATGCCAATTGGTCCCCAAAGACTACAGGGAGTGAAGTAAGATTCGGGGACAAGTTTTTCAACTAAACGCGGAGTTCTTCAACTCTTTTCTGGGCTTGCCACCTGTTGATCCATCACCACTCAAAGAGCTTTGTAACAGACCTCCGTACAGGGTGATCAGACACACACTGTGCGGAAAAAGATCAATGGCACATTGGAGTCGTCACAAGGATACCGGTCGGCACAACACCTTCTCGTATGCTTCCTTGAACAGAGAAGCTCGAATATGTTTGCGAATAGACAACACTTGCCTGATTCCAGGGACACAGTACACAAAGATAACACGAGATAGAGTGTTCTTGGTGTACACATTGATGACGAACTTCCCCATCAACATTGGGGCGATTATTAGATCCTTAATGTTTAAGGCTAGGCTGCACAAGAGGTCCCACTTTAGCTTTGGCAATCTGTTGACTGCAATATTGAGGAAGGAGGACATCGAAGAGGAACCTGCAGATCATAAGCTTCCACACAACCCGAAGAAGGTTGACCTCACAAAGGTTAAAGATGCTAAATCTATGCATGGCGTAAACCTTACCACTGTAGAAAGACATGCTCGCGACGAAAACTTCTTCCGCCATTTGTATGGCATGACGAGGTTTACCATGATGAGCGGGGGTCGTGTTCCAACTGCTGCAGAGCTCCAATAGGTTGATTATGACTACCCAATGAATGAGCATGCGAGGGCTATGTATGGAGTAGGTGTATATTTTGAGGAACCTCTTGATGACGATGTGCCAACCGATGATGATCGCCGAATGCCAGACTCTGATGTGGAGGAGAACTTTGATGACGACAACTATGATGCTGATTCCGATGCAGGGGGTTTGACCCCAGACATAGAGGAGGAGTCCGACTAACCAGGTTCTTCTTATTTATTTTCCAATGAGGGAAGTGTGTCCCGTCTAAGTGTGGGGTGATGATATTTATATGCTATAATTCTTTATCTGCATTTGCATTTATTTATGTTTGTTTATTTTGTTTGTTAGTAGTTAAATTTTTAAAATTTTTGTGGAGATTATACTTTGCATGAAGTTGTTCTGATGGGCAGCATGGTATTATAACAAGAGTTTGTGCTAAAATCATTACTATTGAGACGTTTAGGCTCTAAATGTGACTCATTGTGTGATAATTGTGTGGTTCAATTCCTTCATCTGTTGGGTCAAGAGTCTATACTACTCCCAATAAATTCGACCATGTGCCTTGTGTGTGTGAGGCAAGAGTATATTTTGTGTTTGTGGCTGATGCTAGAACTTGACCGGTGTGTGTGTAAAGCGAAAAAAAGAGTGTGAGTTTAGGAAATGATTTAGTCATTTCTTTGGCAACCTGTGATTGTTTACCTTCGTTTTACCTACCCGTGGACATTATCCTAGTCAACCTCTTTGAGCCTTTAGCTATTTTCTTTGACAGCCTCATATGTAGCCTAATCTATTTTTTTTCAAGACCATAATTTGATCCAAATTCCTAAGCGCTTTAAATTGTAAAGTCATATGATAAAATAATATGAAATTGGGTGATAGTGATGCCTTCGAATGTACTGGTGCTTGAATTAGTTATGAAAAAGAGTGGCTATCATAGAAGTGTGTTATGGAAAAAAAAAGAAAAGAAAAATGAAAAGAAAACTAAAAAGTTAGTTCTGTTTAAAATCGAATAACAAAACAGGTGAGAAGGGGTGGTAGATTAAAAGAAAGTAGAAAGGTTGTTTGAAAGAAAGTGTAAATGGCCTAATGTGATGTGTTAAAGCGCTTAGGGAACTTAGTCACTATTTCTGGCCAAAATAGTCCTGCCCGTCCCTTAGCCTACATTACAACCTGTAAAGACCTATTTGAGCCTAAGCTTAGCATTCTGATATTAGTGGAGCATTACACTAAGGGAAAGCCTATGGTCATCAGTTGCAACATATGAATTCTTTGTGAGAGTGAGAGCAAGGAGAGTATTGTACCCATGTTTCGAATAATACAAAACTTGTGAGTGATTAGGGGTAATATCTTGTGTGAGACACACATGGTTGATGACTTTGGGTAGTTGTGTATGATTTTTTGTGCTTTAACTTGTGGATATGAATTAACCATCATCACGAGTCTATGTTGGAGGTTGAATTGTTTCTAGTAGTGATCAATAAAACTACTCTTTGTTAATAATTGTTGTGACTGTCTTGATGAATATTTTGTGCTGTTAATGTGAAACCCTAAGTAGTTGTTTATATGGACATGAAATTTTGTTCGAGGACGAACAAAGCTTTAAGTGTGGAGTGTTGATGTTATGCGTATTTACACGCCTAAAGCACCTTAATTTACCCATATTTTAGCTAAGTTTTGAGGACAAAATATATAATTCCTGCACTTTTAGTCCTTTTTCCTGTAAGTGAGCTAACCAACGTGATTAGCTAGTTTTCAGGTATAAATGATTAAGATATCAGCATTTTATGGACTGGTTGACGCAAAAGGAAGCTTCACGTAAGAAGGAAGGCAACTTTTGGAATCCTATGGACTGAAAGTGATGCATGGAAAACTTGTCCCGGGCAAAAACATTATTTCCAAAGACTTGGGGATCAGCAGTAACTTAGTAGGATTAGTACAAGGATGCAGTAACCTATTAGGATTAGGACAAGTATGCAGTAGCTTAGTAAGAATAGGATATGGGTGTTATAAAAACCCTATTTTGCTGAACATTTCAGCATCCATTCATTCCTCCCCATTCTTATTAATTCTTTCCGATTACATTACTACTCTTTCATTCAACTTTTAGTATTCAACAATTTACAGATTCTGTAAGTTACTAACAGAGAACCACGGCGCACTTGAGGCACGGATAGAGGAAGAAAAAACGTCCAACTCTAGTTGACGTTAAAATCATCCATTACGAAGATTATTCTAGATTTTGGTATGATGATGATGTCTATTGCGATTTCCGTTGGACTCATGAGTAGCTAAACTTCTCTGTTAGGGTTATGGAATCCTTATGAGATATTATCTATTGCTATGAGTTGTGAATTCTTGATACGTATACTGCTTATATCATTACTCTCTTCATATTAATTAAATTCTTGTGGTTGCAAACATATAGAATACGCCAGTATAGCATTAACTTCTTCGAAAGAAAAGTTACATGTCTAGAAAAGAGAGAGTGACAAGGAAATAGGGCTACCAACCCCTGTTTAAAAGTTAGTGCCATAATTGGATTAACCTCTTAGAGAATTCGTACCATTAGTTATATGCTTTAAGCTCGAAAGAGTTAAAGTGAAATAATCCTTGATGGTCGAAAGACACTAGGATTTACCATAGAATACGAAACTCTATAAGCGCATGCATGTCTGAATTTCGCATAACTCATAGCCAATAGATACGTAAAACTCATAAGGTGGACATAACCCTAACTTATGATTCTCATTGATTAAATCTTACTATACAAAGCATTTTGTTTTTACTTTGCTATTTTGATAAATTTACTTCACGCATAAAATCCCCCCTTTTTCCGCAGAAGTTTCCCCAAAATTCTACTAATCGTTGCACACCTAGTGACCGAGTATTCCCTGTGGGATTCGACACCCAACCCA
The DNA here is from genome assembly GCA_030864225.1 of Capsicum baccatum var. pendulum. NCBI lineage: Eukaryota > Viridiplantae > Streptophyta > Magnoliopsida > Solanales > Solanaceae > Capsicum > Capsicum baccatum. The sequence continues at coordinate 161,594,837 of CM061554.1, forward strand.
TTTGGGTTCTATATTTGACGAAGACCGCTTACACTCTTACGAGAGCTGTAGTTTGAGCGTTATCACATGATCACATTATGTAACATTGTTGTGCTTCATGTTAATACAGAGTTTGTTTTGAAAAATATGATTTGAAGGGGTGTATGTTCTTAGATTAAATGAGTGATTGGTAGCCTTGAATAGCTTAGATTCTCCTAGTTAAGTATTGTTTTTGTGTTTGTTGTGTTAAGTTTCCTAAGGACATACAAACATTCTATGTTGAGGATTTTGATGTTCCATAGAAATATAACACTTTTTTGATGCTTAAAACAAGGAAAATTTGTAAGTTTCAGAGGTTATTTTGTTAGATATAATGCTTTTTGGGTATATTTTGCAGGAAATCATGTTTTGGATTATAATTTCATGAAAAAGGTGAAAAAGGAATTTTTTGCTACTTTTTGGAGCAATAATGGATGTTCAAGACACTTTCCGGCATGATCATGATCAATGCAAGTTTGAGAGCTCAAGTAGGACCTACGGACCGCAGGTAGGCAAAACAAGTGCCAGAAATCCAAAATCCCGAGAGCTGAACTTTCAAAAAATTTTCATCTGCTACCTATGCCCTGTACCTACTCCCAGGGTCAGGAATACAGATACTACCTATGCCCAGTGTCAGAGTACAGTTATAGACCAAATGTGGCTACGAACTCAGTTTTTCGTAATTCATTTGGGCTTTGGTTTTAGGGTTTCCTCATGTGCTATAAATACCCATTATGTGTTTTTAAGTATGAGTTTCACACTTTTGATACTCACAAACATCTTTTGATTCCAAGATTTGATTTTGATCTTCGAATTCATTTGTATTAACTTCAGTTGATTAATTCGGCTATGATTGTAGTTTTTTAAACTTCTTATTATTGTTATTTTATCTATGATTTCGATTAATAATGCTATTGATTTATTAACAAGTATGAGCGGCTAAAACCCATAGCTAGGGTTGTGAAAACCCTATTGGATTGACGAAGTAGGGGAAGTGTTGTTGTTGTTCTGAACTAATACCAGTGCATGTATTGGTTTATCCTCATTATAATAGTTTTATTAATGGGTGCACATTATTTTGCCACCTAGATATTGGTAGTGACTCAAAAAAGGATTAATTACTAGGAAAAGATAAAGATAACAGTAATTTGGAGTTTAATTGTCAATCCACGCTTCTAGGTTTTATCTTAGAAAGTTAGCTGGATTTCATCTAATAATTAGAGACTCAAAAGATAGTATTTAAATAGGATTAATATAAGGATTAGTAAAGAGTCACCCTGAGACTCAAAAAGAAAAGAATGAACTCCCTCTGCTAATCCAAAAGACTGTAGAAGGTGCATAGCTTATCAATTCTGCATACAAAGTATCGGGCTGGTTCAACAAATCATGATAAGTCTACGAAGTTTAGAATCTACGGGAATACAAGCCTAGTGTTCAACTACACAGATTACCACCAAAGTTGACATAGTTACTTGAACGAGATTACTACACCCCCCCTAATTTACTTTTCTTATCTGCCCATTGACTATGAGATTCGTGATTCCACGTGTACCCTTGCGATTCGACCTCAACCTTTCATAGGCTACTATATTTTTACAACGGTTGTATCATCATCTGAAATAAGGAGTTGTTTGGACGTCATCAATGGGACAACCCAAAAGAAAACTTCCTCATTGTTTACCTTATTTTAGACAACAACTATAGAGCATAACGGGACAACTACCCAAATTTCAGACCATACTCCAAAAGACTCATCTTGTCCTACAAGAGGTTCACTGGCTCTTCTTCCTTAGCTTCACTCAATTCATACGGAAAGAAGTGATCAACAAAAGCACCTGAAAAGTTATCCCACATAGCCAACTCAGCATATTCACCACTCATCTCTTCCCACTCCTCATACCACTGGTACGCCATATCCTTCAACTGATAAGAAACAAAATCCACACCTTCAGGATAAGTAGCATGCATTACTCTAAAAATATTCTCCATCCCATCAATGAACCCCTAAGAATCCTTGTAAAATTTAGAGCCCTTAAATTTTGGGAGATTAAACCTGATAAACTAGCAAACCCGAGTGACCTTAGATAAATTAGCAACCGAACTAACACATTTAGACTAACAAGACTGTTATGTCACTAACTGAGTAAGTATATGAATAGACTGAAAAACTTGTGCATTAGAGGTATCTCCTTGAAGTGTTTGGGCATAAGCACATCCAGCCCGAAAAGCTAGAAGAGGACTAGTAGGTACCGATGGAATCCCACGTGGAGCAATACAGTCGTGAGCAGGGACCCTAGACCGAGTTTGCACTCCATAAACATGGCGAGTACCCTCTATATTTTCCTCAGGTAGAATAGAGTTTCCAGCTGAGGTTCTAACACTATTAGATCTTTGGGGAGGCATTATCTATAACGCAAATAAGTTACTATTTAGAAAAGTTTTATACCACTAGACTCTACAGCCCAAAAATAGAACACAAGAAAGTAATACATTCCTAAATACCTTGTAGCCTCCCCCTATAAGTGTGATGCACTACACTCCAATAAAAGGGACTCTACTCGGTATGGCTTTATGGACACTCAACGGTCCTGAACCATGCTTTTACACTAAGCTTATCATGACCCAAACCAGGGCCTTGTCATGATGGGTATCTTAAGCCCACCATTATCCAAAGACCATTCCGTTAGCCTAAAAACCAAACTACAATAAATGAATACAGTGGAATCTAACCAATCATAATGATAAGACGAGCAGATAACTCAAATAAAAACTAAGATTCAAAGCAAAAACAAACCCACTCTTATCCACAAAATACTCTAAGATCAGAATATCAACTAAATTGAGACATGCCCCCAACTATGACAAAAATATGTAAAAGAAATCAGTGAAATGATAGGTACTTCTGAAAGAATGGAGTGTCGCCTCTTCATAGTAGATCCACAGGAATACTGAATAAGCTAACACGACACAGGAGTAATAAAGAAACTATGGGCCTTATATCATGAAACAATGTAGTGTGTAGGGATGGTCAATGGGACAAACACTAGCCTATAACTCAAGGTAGGTGATAAAATAATGTCAATACCATATACTATTAAGAACCATATGCACAAGAACAATACATACATATATAAAATGCCGAGACAGGGACAAGGGTCATGGACATGATAGTGTAAACTATTAACCTGAACTATGTAGCTCAGTGCATGAAAAAGGCACCCATGAGCAATATGGGTTCAGCTCCCCCCTCTGAAAGGTCCCCAGTACGGGTTAGCCACATGAATCAAGGAATCCAAAGGAAGGTCTAAGGATATCAAGGCTCTAGACATTCCAAAATATAATGTGTGAATAAAGTACACGGTCATATAGACTCCCACACTAGCAAACATAATTTCTAGTGTTAGTATCCCAGAGACTACACCTTCACGTTGAGCTACACAATTCCATTTATGCCCAATTTAATAAAATTTTTACCTAAACCAATCCATTAACCTATGGGTTATTTAATACGGGATTTACCACTTGGTATTGTCATAGCAATTATACTTACAAGCTAATATATTCAAGCCAAACCTATCTATGTAAGCATTAGACACCCAAGTTTCATTTAAAATCTAAAACCATAGACACCAAAGGCCTTTTAATTTTTTTTTTAACAAATTAACCATTTATGCTATGCAATGGGTTCATAAATAAGTTGAATTGTTCAATTATCCATGTTCCATAAATAACTTTACAAAATGGGTTGAGTTTAATGCCATTACAAATCCAAATATTCATCCATTTAGGGAAACTTATGTTTTCCATTCCAATTCCAATAAAACTGCACCCATTCTGTCTAAAAACCATAAGTTTAAATCATTTATCATCAATTTAAAACATGGAAAAAGTAATTCAAATAATACATATCAAAACCCCTCAGCCTAATTTCAAACCAATCAATTCAAGCCACATAGATAATAAGTAAATTATTGGCATAATGTTAAATTAAAGTTAGAGAATGAAATACATGCATGGAATACATAAGAAATTGAATTTAATTCAATGTTCAAAGCTTGGATAGTGAATCCCTTATAAAAACCTTGAATGTTCTTAGGTTTTGAGTTTGGGAGAGAAAGAGAATTATTTGATCTTTGAAAAGTAAGGGAATGGGGTTATTTTATGTTTAAGGATCATGCAAAGAATAAAAAGACCAAAAGCCCCCAACCCCAAGTGAAGAAATAAAAATTGGGCATTTTTAGCATAGCAGTGTGGAACGCCAATATTGTGAGGCTAGCCTCCGTGCAACACTGCTATTGTAGAGGTTATCATCCATAACACTCTAATATCACAGACCCTCACCACCTCGAGGTCCCAAAATGACCCCAAACCCCTTTCAAAGGTTCTAAAACTTTCCTAAATTAACCTTTTAACATCTCTAAACATAATTTAAATCAAAATTTGATATTAGTCATATTGGAGGGTCAAAATAAAATTGTTGAAATTTTTACGGGTCTTACACTTACAAGAACCAAATCACCAAGCGTATAAATATACTGAAAGAACCCCAATTAGAGATATCTCCTTAAGGACGCTTAGAATAAGTTTCACCAGATCGAGAATCTCAAGGAAGACTAGTAGGGAATAGTGGAACCCTATGTTATAATACCCTAAAAAATCCAAACAACTATTAGAGCCACGTACCAAGATCATGCATAGTACATAATGGTTATTTTAGAGTTTTATGATTAAGTTAGATGTATATTAAGGCTTCAAATAACTCCCAACTATCGGACGAATCAAAACATTCCTTACCGATTGAATTCTTGAGAAGGATATTGGTATAGTCAACTTCAAATGAGAATATCTCTCATTATACTTGGAATTTTTGAGCTCATGACCTATTAATAGATAGATAGTTGAATTATCTTTCCAAAGATACCAATTTAGCCTACATCCGATATCAGACCAAAGAGTTATTCCTATTTTACTCCAGCATGTTAGGCTAGAAACACTGTGACGGCATTCGTGGTAGCTTATAACATTTGTGATTCCCTATCACGAAGGCCGTCATGCTTAGGCAGAGAACAGCTCCTAAGTGACGAAATTCATGATAGCTTATCACTTTGTCATGCCTTATCACGAAGGTCATCAGCCTTAGGCAGAAACCAGCTCCTAAGTGACAACATTCGTGATAGCTTATCACATTTGTGATGCCTTACCACAAAGGTCGTCAGCCTTAGGTAGAAACCCACCCCTAAGTGACAACATTCATGATAGCTTATCACACTTGTGATGCCCTATCATGAACGCCGTCAGCTATGATTTTTCAGCAACTGGAAATTTATTTCATAAGGGTATTTTGGTTATCTCATTCACTTTCCATGACTTATATCCCTAAAGAGGCATAATTTTTCTCATTTTGTTCAATTAAGCATTTGTAAAACCTTCTCTTAATCTCTCAACCACAAGATTAGGGTTTTTATTAAACTCATCTATCAAAAATAAGATTCAAGCCTTTTTCTAAGATAATCTAGAATTAAGTTTCCCAATTCAAAAACTCTCCAAAAAATCATCAAGGCTTCCTTTCTAAGATATGCCTAGTATTAACCTATGGATCCAATCCGTTCATAAATCTCAAAAACCAAGTTTTAAATATTATTTTGTAAACATTTGTGGTGATATGAGTATGTACACACTGATGATTGTTGTTTAAGTTTCAATGTGATGTCTACAGGTGTTTTCATGGAATATATATGTTTGTTAATTGAAAAGTATGACATTTAGGTTGTTTAATATGGTGCAAGTATGAAATCCACCAATGCCTTAAAGAATGCATGCAAGGTGTTTGATAAAATGCTTAGGATGCTAGAAATTCATATTTGTATGGTTCTATGATGTCTAAATGAAAAGTCTATATTAGTTATATACTTCAATATGAATTTCATGTTTTTCATGTGTTGCTATTGGGGTGGTATGAAGCATGTAAGATAATGGAGATATACAATATGTACACGAAATATATTCGTGCATTCCCTATAGTATTTAAGATGTTGAATAACTATATGAAATATCATATCCCCTACTTATGATATTATGAATTGTGGACTCAAATCTTGTGATCAAGTCATATCATGTGTGTCAATTTCCTTCTGTCAAGCCTTGGGGGTATTTATACCTGAAAAATATAGTTATGTGCCTAGATCCATGTTATGTTGTCCCGATAATCTCAGTCAGGCAATAATCTATATAACTCAGTCAGTCATGTGACTCAGGAAACCTCAGAAATCTCATGATCTCAGTTAACTCTCAGATAAAAGTACTACTCCATCAGTCAACGGAAGTTAGTTAATCTATCCATGTACAGTCAGTTGAATTATGTTTAGTCTCTTCATATGGGAGTATAAGTTAGCACCGAGTGAACCCGAGGATTGGAACTCACCTACCAGTTTAGGGTGTGATTCTTAGCAGTTATCCTTATGTTCCATAACTACGTAGCCATCGTAGGTTGAGACATCCTAGCCTGCCAAATTAGGGTTGATGAGGTGGCTTAACCTATCAGTTTAGGGTTCCCACCATTCTTCTTTCAATTATCTTCCAGCTAAGGGTCACCCACAACTATTCTTTACTAGTGGCGTTGTATTGACACCCATCCATTTAGGGCAGAGATTGGACCTCGACTTAGCTATATATGTTATTGGGGCATGTCAGTTAAACGACTACCTCCCACAGTTTTAGAATTAGTCTTAGTAAAAGAACTTAGATAGGTCTTCAGATTTTAGTATATCAGGACTGTCAGATATAGTCTGACTTAAAGACAGTACATAACTTAAATAGTTCCATCAGATTTAGAATTATCAGATACAGTCGCCCATGTTATCAGAATTTTAGTATCAGTCATGTTAGCCATCAGTAAACCATGTATTAGCATACAGGACTAGCTATCATTCACCGACAATTTTAGTTATTATGTATGTATGTTTGTACTCTTATGTTCATATCATTTAGACAATTAGCATTATTCATGCATGTAAACCCTATTTGTATTTAGCCTACCTCACTCGTATACTCAGTACATTCTCTCGTACAGACGTATTTGCGCTATGGTGGTTTTTTTTAATGTTACACTATAGGTTCAGAGATAGGAGCTCCAGATTAGTAGTAGCAGTAGCATTTCTAGTCGCAGATATTCAGTGAGTCCTCTCCATTCGAGGACAATATAATTTGATTTATTCATTATTATTTTAGCCTGTTATCAATTTACGGAGTTAGTTGGAGACATATTTCTTCAACTCCTTATTCATACTATACTTAGAGGATTTCAGATTCAGTATTCAGACTTATGTTAAGATTTGATTTAGTTTTTAGCTATTTTGGGTATCTTTCACCCATATGGATATTATTTTTTGGTAGATTCTTTATTTAGTTAAACCGTATGGCCTACATGTTCATATTTTCTTCATTATTATGTTACATATGCAGTGTATAGGTACAAATATCAGTCTTGGGTTAGCTTGTGGTCCCTCGAGGTCATGAGCATCGTGTAACATTTTGATTCAGAAAATTTGGGAATTACGAACATGGTATCAGAGCCTAAGGTTCAATATAGTTCTAGAAATTTTGAAAACCGCATCTAGTAGATTCTTGTTCATAGGTGTGTTGTGCGCCATATTTATGTACAGAAGGTTATACGATGTTTTAGGAATTGTTCGCTTTCTTTAGTATTCATGTCGTGCTAGTGAACATAATTTCAAGTTATTCTCTCAGTCTAATCCGCTCTTCTCTTATTTCGGAAACATGCCTCCAAAGAGAAGAAATCAGCTAGCTTCTCAGCCTAAAGATCCTTTGGGCAAACATGTTTTTCATACGTAATTCAAGATAGCATTTACCGCTGTTACTCAGTCCGTAGCTGCCCAGAATGAACAAGCAATAGTTGTTCCGGCCAACCCAGTGGCTAATTCAGTAGCAGCAAGGATTCAAGACTTCACTCAAATGAACCCTCCATCCTTCTTTGGGTCTAAACCAGACGAAGATCATCTGGAATTAATTGACCAAGTCCAGAAGGTTATTGATATCATGGGACTCACTTCTTCTCAAAGTACCTAGTTAGCCACATACCAATTGCAAGATGTCCCTCACACTTGGTACAAACAGTTGTTAGTAGAAAGATTAGAGGATACAGGTTCTATTAAGTGGGAAAAATCTGTCACCTCTTTCTTAGATAGATTCTTTCCCCAAGAGCTGAGAGTGGCCAAAGTTCTTGAGTTCGTCAATCTCAAGCAGGAAAATATGACAGTTAGAGAGTACTCTCTTAGATTGACTCAGCTAGCCATATATGCCCCTCATGTGGTTGCAGACAACAGAGATAAGATAAGCAAGTTTGTGTCAGGGGTAAATGATAGTGTGGTAGATGAGTGTAGGTCTGCGATGCTGAATAGTGATATGACTTTAGCCAGGCTCATGACCCACTCTCAACAAATAGAGGAGCAGAAGGTTAAGACTAGGGAGAGGTAGAACAAGAGAGCTAGATCAGGTAGTTTCAATTTTGCTCAGCCCAAATTAGAGAGAGGAAATTGTTCGCATTTTCATCCTAAGTCAGTAGTTCCAGCCCCTTCCTCCACTAGTACCCCAGTGCCGAAGTTCAGGGACGGCAACATAGACAGAGCACCAGGCTCTAAATCTCAGGGCAGTGTTAACAGTGCCCGAACAAATCCCCTTTGTTAGACTTGTAGTAAGAACCACAAGGATACTTATAGAGCCGATAGTGATGTCTATTTTGGGTGTGGTAAGATAGGCCACAGGATTAGGGAGTGTCCTTATCCAAGCCCTCAGGGTCAGTAGAATCATTACAAAGCTCGCTCCGGTCGCCCGAACCAGTAGGGCGCCACTTCCAGTGCTACTAGTGGGTAACTCTCAAATAGACTCTATGCTCTTCTGACCAAACAGGATCAGGAAAATTCTCCTGATGTCATTAGAGTATGTTACAGATTTTACCTGTTCATGTTTATGCTTTGCTAGACCTAGGTGCATCCTTGTCTTTTGTCACTCCATACATAGTGGGCGATTTCAAAATCAGTCCCAAAATTTTTGCAGAGCCCTTTTCAGTCTCTACCCTAGTGGGTAAAACCATCATAGCTCGGCGGATATACAAGAACTGCCCGGTTTTATTATTTCAGAAATCCACATCAACAGATTTAGTCGAGTTAGAGATGACTGATTTTGATGTAATTCTCAGCATGGGTTGGCTTTATTCCTGCTATGCCATAGTCAACTGCAGAAATAGGATAGTTTAGTTTTAGTTCCCCAATGAGCCGGTCCTAGAGTGAAAGGGTAGCACTTCGTCTTTCAGGGGTCAGCTTGTTTTCTACCTTTGTGCAAGGAAAATGATTTCTAAGGGTGTGTGTATAATCTCATGCATGTTAAGGATTCCAGTTCCAAATCTCCCAGTCTAGAACCAGTCCCAGTGGTTATTAAATATTGAGATACCTTTCCCAAAGATCTTCTAGGCATTCCTCCCGAAAGGGAAATAGACTTCGGCATAGACCATCTCTCAGATACTTAGACTATTTGTATTTCATCATACAGAATAGAAACAACAGAACTCAAAGAACTGAAAGATCAGTTGAAAGATCTCTTACATAAGGGATTCATCAGGCCCAGTATATCCCCACGGGTTACGCCAGTCTTATTCATGCTCAAGAAAGATTGTTCTCTCAGAATGTGTATTGATTACCGTCAACTCAATAAAGTCACGATCAAGAACAGGTATCCGCTACCTAGAATAAACAACTTGTTTGAACAATTTTAGGGTGCCAATTATTTCTCTAAGATAGACCTCGGATCAGGCTATCATCAGCTCAGAGTTAGAGAATGTGACATCCAGAAGACAGCTTTTCGTACTCGATATGGTCACTTTAAATTTCTAGGCATGTCCTTTTGTCTTAACAATGCCCCTGCAAATTTCATGGACTTGATGAACCGGGTGTTCAAGCAGTACATGGACACATTTGTCATAGTCTTCATAGATGATATTCTGGTCTATTATCGCATAGAGCATGATCATTCAGACCATCTCATAACTATTCTTCAGACTCTCAGGGATTACGAGTTGTTCGCCAAGTTTAGTAAGTGAGAATTTTGGCTAAGATTAGTAGCATTCTTTGGCCATATTATTTCCTGTGATAGAATTAGAGTAGATCCTCAGAAATCGAAGCGGTAAGAAAATGGCCTCGCCCTATCTCTCCATCAAATATCAGGAGTTTCTTAGGTTTGGCTAGATATTACAGATGATTTATCGAGGGATTTTTTTCTATTGTATCTTTTATGTCCATATTAACTCAGAAGAAGCTCATGTTTTAGTGGTCATAACCTTGAGAGAAGAGTTTTTAGGAGTTGAAGACTCGACTAACCTCAGCTCCAGTTTTTAGCACTTCCCAACGGCTCCGATGGATTCATAGTATATTGTGATGCATCCAGAGTAGGTTTAGGTTGTGTCGTCATGCAGTATGGTAGAGTCATATCCTACACCTCCAGACAGTTAAAGCCCCATGAGAAGAATTATTCTACTGATAACCTTGAGTTAGTAGCAGTTGTCTTTGCCTTAAAGATTTGAAGGTATTATTTATACTGTGTTCATGTAGACGTCATCATAGATCATAAGAGCCCTCAGTATGTCTTTTACAATAAAGATCTCAATCTTTGTCAGAGAAGGTGGTTAGAGCTCTTAAAGGATTATGACATGAGTGTCCTTTATCATCCTTGCTAGGCCAATGTAATGGCCGATGCACTCAGTAGACTGTCCATTGGTAGTGTTTACCATGTTGAGGATAGAAAGAAGAAATTAAATCAGGAGATTCATCAGCTTGCCAGACTAGGAGTTCGCTTAGTCCACTCTTCATAGGGTGGTGTATGTGTTCAGAGTAGTTCAGTGTCATCACTAGTTTTCGAGGTAAAAGAGAAACAAGATAGAGATCCTAGCCTTCTCAAGCTAAAAGAGTCAGTTTAGAGTCAGGAAATAGAGGTTTTATCCCAAGGGGGAGATGGTGTTCTTCGTTGTCCGGGTCATCTATGTGTTCCCGGTGTATATGACTTGAGGCAGTAAATTTTTGCATAAGCACATGGTGCGCGATACTCTATTCATCCAGGGGTCACTAAAATGTTCTGTGACTTGCGGGAGATCTATTGGTGGTGTGGGATAAAGAGGAATATTGCATAGTTTGTGGCTAGGTGCTCTACATCTTAGCAGGTTAAGATAGAGCATCTGAAACCTAGTAGTTCCATGCAGGAGTTCACTATTCCAACTTGGAAGTGGGAAGAAGTGAACATGGACTTCGTCACGAGTTTGCCTAGAACACATCATTAGCATGATTCAGTTTGGTTCATTATAGATAGAATGACCAAGTCAGCTCATTTCCTTCCAGTTCATACTCTTACATAGCCGAGGATTATGCCAAACTCTATATTAGGGAGTTGGTCAGATTACACGATGTTCCACTATCTATTATCTCAGATAGAGGTACCCAATTCACCTCTCACTTCTGGAAAGCATTCCAAAAGGGTATTGGTACCCAAGTTCATCTCATTACAGTGTTTCATCCTCAGATAGATGGTCAAGCAAAAAGGACCATTCAGACTCTAGAAGATATGCTAAGGGCATATGCAATAAATTTCAAGGGAAACTGGGATGACCACTTGTATTCAGATGGCTTCATTCAAAAATCTCTATGGTAGGAGATATAGGTCTCCGATCAGTTGGTTCGAAGTTAGTGAGACCATAGTCATAGGGCCTGACTTAGTATTCGATGCCATAGAGAAAGTTCAGTTGATCAAAGAAACACTCCGGGATGCTCAGAGCCGACAAAAGTCTTATGTGGATAGTCATAGAAAGGATCTCGAATTCAAGGTTGATTACTATGTCTTCTTAAGATCTCTCCCACGAAGGGAGTGAAGAGATTCAACAAGAAGGGAAAGATCAGTCCCCAATATATTGGTCCATTTAGGATTCTCAGTCACTTCTATAAGGTAGACTATGAGCTCGAATTACCTTCAGATCTAGCCTCAATTCATCCAGTCTTCCATGTCTCTTTTCTCAAGAAGTGCATAGGTGACCCAAGAGTTGTAGTCCCAATTTAGAGCGTTAACATTAAAAACAGCCTCTCTTATAAAGATATTCCAGTCGAAATCCTTGACTATCAGACTCGTAGGCTGAGAAACAAAGAAGTCCCTCTTCTCAAGGTTCTTTGGCGGAATCAGTCTATGGAGGGAGCTACTTGGGAAGCAGAAGCACACATGCGGACCAAGAACCCTCATCGTTTCTACGCTAATTTAGACATATCTCAGGTAACCATTTTCCTTAAGATTATTCAGTCACATGTTCAAAATTCCAGTATAAAATTAGTATCAAGTATTAGTGCGTAGCTTATCATGCATTCATGAGTTCAGCTTATCTATCATTCATCAGATATGCATGTTCAGTTGGGCAATATTTAGTTTAGAACTCAATTAAGTCCTAAAATCATATGCCAGTTTAGAATAATCAGTGTATGCGTTATTTTATCTTTTCTCCCCTCTCAAGCAGTAATCATTCGAGGATGAATGTTTCCAAAAGGGAGATAATGTAATACCCCGAAAAAATCCAAACTACTATTAAAGCCATGTACCAAGATCATGTACCAAGCTCATGCATAGTAAATCATGGTTATTTTATAGTTTTATAAGTAATTTAGATGTATAATAATTCTTCAAATAACTCCCAGCTATCAGACGAATCAAAACATTCCTTACCGATTGAATTCGTGAGAAGGATATTTGTATAGTCAACTTTAAACGAGTATATCTCTCATTATACTTGAAATTTTTCTGGTCATGACCTATCAACAGATATATAATTGAATTATCTTTCCAATGATACCAATTTCACCTAAATCCGATATCGGAGGAAAGAGTTATTCCTATTTTACTCGAGCATGTCAGACTAGAAATAGTGTGACAACATTCATGATAACTTATCACATTTGTGATTCCCTATCACGAAGGTCGTCCGCCTTAGGCAAAAACCAGCTCCTAAGTGATGACATTCGTGATAGCTTATCACATTTGTGATGCCCTATCACAAAGGTCATAAGCCTTAGGCAGAAACCAACTCCTAAGTGACGACATTCGTGATAGCTTATCACATTTGTGATGCCCTATCATGAAGGTCGTCAGCCTTAGGCAGAAAGCATCTTCTAAGTGACGCAATTCATAATATCTTATCAAATTTTTGATGCCCTATCACGAAGGTCGTCAGCCTTAGGTAGAAACCGGCTCCTAAGTGACGTCATTCGTGACAGCTTATCACATTTGTGATGCCCTATCACGAAGCTCATCATCCTTTGGCAGAAACCAACTCCTAAGTGACAACATTCATGATACCTTATCACATTTGTAATGCCCTATCATGAAGGTCATTAGCTATGATATTTTAGCAACTGGGAATTTATTTCATAAGGGTATTTTTGTCATTTCTTTCACCTTCTACGACTTATAACCCTAAAGAGGCATAAGCATCTCAAATACCCTCTTTTATGCTCTCAACCACATTATTAGGGTTTCCATCGAACTCATCTCTCAAAAGCAGGATTTAAACCTTTTTCCAAGATAATCGAGAATTAAGTTTCCCAATCAAAGAACTCTCTAGCAAATCATCAAGTTTTTCTTTCTAAGGTATGCATAGTGTTCATCTATGGATCCAATCCATTCATAGGGCTCAAGAACCATTTTTTAAATATTATTTTTTAAACTTTTGTGGTGATATGAGTATGTACATGTTGACGATTGTTGTTTAAGTTTCAATGTTATGTCTAAAGTTGTTTTCATGATATATATATATATATATGTTTGTTAATTGAAAACCATGAACTTTAGGTGGTTTAATATGGTGCAAGTATGAAAACCACCTATGCCTTAATGAATATATGCAAGGTGTTTTATAAAATGATTAGGATGCTAGAAATTAATGTTTGTATGGTTCTATGATGTCTAAATGACAAGTCCATGTTAGCTATATACTTCAATATGAATTCCATGATTTTCATGTATTGCTATAGTGGTGGTATGAAGCAAGAAAGATAATGGAGATATACAATATATACACTAAATAAATCCATGCATTCCTTACATTGTTTAAGATGTTGAATAACTATAAGAAATATGATATCCCCTACTTATGATATTACGAATTGTGGACTCAAATCTTTTGATCAAGTCATGTCATGTGTATCAGTTTCCTTCTATCGAGTCCTGGGGGTATTCGTAGCAAAAAAACATTATTGTGTGTCTAGAGCCATGTCAATTTTTCACAATAACTCAGTCAAGCTATAATCTATAGAACTCAGTCAGTCATGTGACTCACGAAACCTCAGAAATCTCATGATCTCAGTTAAAACTCAGATAATCGTACTACTCCATCAGTCAACAAAAGTCAGTTAATCTATCCATGTGCAGTCAGTTGAACCATGATTAGTCTCTTTAGATGGGAGTAAAAGTTAGCACCTAGTGAACCCAAGGATAGGAACTCACCTATCAGTGTAAGGTGTGATTCTTAGCAGTCATCCTTGTGTTCCAGAACTACGTAGCCAGTGTAGGTTGACACATCTTATCCTATCAGATTAGGGTTGATGAGGTAGTTTAACCTGTCAGTTTAAGGTTCCCACCATTCTCCTTTCGAATACCTGCCAGCTAAGGGTCACCCACAACTGTCCTTACCAGTGGCGCGGTATTGACACCCCTCCAGTCAGGGCAAAGATTGGACCCCAACTTAGCTATATGCGTTATTGGGGCATGTCGGTTAAACAACTACCTCCCACAGTTTTAGAATTAGTCTTAGTAAAAGAACTCAGATAGGTCTTCAGATTTTAGTATATCAGGATTGTGAGATACTGTTAGACTCGGGTACAGTACGAAACTCAGATAGTTTCATTAGATTCATGATTGTTAGATACAGTCGCCCATGTTATAAAAATTTTTGGATCAGTTATGTTAGCTGATAATACTCAAACTACAGCTCTCGTAAAAGTGTAAGTGGTCGCTGTCAAATATAGAACCCAACTAGGTTGGGTGTTGAATCCCACAGGGAATACTTGGTCACTAAGTAAGCAACGATTAGTAGACTGTTGATCGAAAATTCTATAAAAAGAGGGGATTTAATTGTAGCTTGAATTAAGAGTATCAAAGTAACAAAGTAAAAATGGAATGTTTGGTAGGTTTTGATCAAAGAGAATTGTAAGTTAGGGTTATGTCCACCTTATGAGTTTTACGTATCTATTGGCTATGAGTTTTGTGGAATTCTGACATGCATGCGCTTATAGAGATTTTTATTCTATGGTAAATCCTAGCGTCTTTCGACCATCACAGATTATCTCACTTTAAATCTTTCGAGCTTAAAGCATGTCTAATGGTACGAATTATCCAAGAGGTTAATCCAGTTACGGCACTAACTTTTAAACAGGGGTTGGTGCCCTATTTCCTTGTCATTCTCTCTTTTCCAGACATGTAACTTTTCTTTCGAACCAGTTAATGCTATACTGGCGTATTCTATTTGTTTCCAACCACAAGAATTAAATTAAGATGAAGAGAAAAATGATATAAGCATCATACGTATCAAGAATTCACAAACTCATAGCAATAGATAGTTTCTCATAAGTCTTCCATAACCCTAACAGAGAAGTTTAGCTACTAATGAGTGTAACGGAAAACACAATAGCAATTAGCATCATACCAAAATAAGAATCTCATGTGAAGTATGTTTTGGTAGCACTTGTGGCGTGAATTCCTTGCAAATAGCGTTTCTCTTATCATAAAAATTAAAAGTTGAATAGATGAAAAATAATTTCAACAACGAATTTGTGAAGAAAAGGGGAAAAGATCGAATAGGGAGGAATAAGGATGAGGGTGGCGGAAATTGGTTGCTAAAAAGTTCAGCAAAATAGGGTTTTTATAACACCCATATCCTATTCCTACTAAGATACTGCGGACTTATCCTAATCCTACTAGGTTACTGCATCCTTATCCTAATCCTATTAAGTTACTGCTGATCCCCAAGTCTTTCGAAATGTTGTTTTTGCCCAGGACAATTTTTCCATGCATCACTTTCAGTCCATAGACTTCCAAAAGCTGCCTTCCTTCTTTCGTGAAGCTTCCTTTGGCGTCAACCAGTCCATAAAATGCTGAAATCTTCATAATTTATACCTGAAAACTTGCTAATCACGTTGGTTAGCTCACTTACAGGAAAAAGTACTAAAAGTGCAGGAATTATATATTTTGTCCTCAGAACTTAGCTAAAATATGGGTAAATGAAGGTGCTTTAGGAGTGTAAATACGCCTAACATCAACACCCTACACTTAAGGCTTTGTTCGTCCTCCAACAAAATATCATGTCCATATAAACATCTACTTAGGGTTTCACAGTAACAGCACAAAA
This sequence comes from Capsicum baccatum var. pendulum, assembly GCA_030864225.1. NCBI lineage: Eukaryota > Viridiplantae > Streptophyta > Magnoliopsida > Solanales > Solanaceae > Capsicum > Capsicum baccatum. The sequence goes on from CM061554.1 coordinate 161,611,293, forward strand.
TATTCATCAAGACAGGCACAACAATTATTATCAAAGAGTAGTTTTCGGATCACTACTAGAAACAATTCAACCTCTAACATAGACTCGTGATGATGGTTACTTCGTATCCAAAAGTTAAGGAACAAAGAATCATACAAGACTACCCAAAACTCATCAAACATGTGTGTCTCACATAATATCTTACCCATAATCACTCACAAGTATTGTATTTCTTTCAAAACATGGGTATAGGATTATCCTTGCTCTCACTCTCACAAAGAATTCATATGTTGCAACTGATAACCATAGTCTTACCCTTAGTGTAATGCTCCACTAAATATCAGAATGCTAAGCTTAGGATCAACTAGGTCTTTACAGGTTGTAATGTAGGCTAAGGGACGGGTAGGACTATTTTGGCCAGAAATAATAACTAAGTTCCCTAAGCGCTTTAATACGTCACATTATGCCATTAACACTCCCCTTTAAACAACCTTGCTACCTTTCTTTCATCAATCACCCCTTTTCACCTCTTTTGCAATTCAAACATAACTATCTTTTTATTTAATCATAAACACAATTTATCTTTTTGTTTTTCTATTTCTTTTTCTTTATTTTTTATAACACACCTCTATGATAGCCACTCTTTTCATAACAAATTCAAGTACCAATACACTCTAAGGCATCATCCTCACCCAATTTCCACTTATTTTATCATATAAATTTATAATTTAAAGCATTTAGGAATTTGGATCAAATTATGGTCTTGAAAAAAATGGATTAGGCTTACATATGAGGCTGTAAAAGAAAATAAGCTAAAGGCACAAAGGGGTTATCTAGGATAATGTCCATGGGTAGATAAAAAGAGGGTAAACAATAATAGGCTGCCAAAGAAATGCCTAAATCATCTCCTAAACTCACACTCTTTATTTCGCTTTACATACACACCGGGCAAGTTCTAGCATCAGTCACAAACACAGAATATACTATGATCTCACACACACAAGGCACATGGTCGACTTTATTGGGAGAAGTATAGACTCTTGACCCACCAGCTGAAGGAATTAAACCACACACTTATCACATAGCGAGTCACATTTAGAGCCTAAGTGTCTCAATAGTAATGATTTTATCACAGACTCTTGTCATAATACCCTGCTGCCTATCAAAACAATTTCATGCAAAGTAAAAAAATATTCTAAAATTTAACTAGTAACAAATAAAATAAACAAACATAAATAAGCAAATGCAGATAAAGAAGTATAGCATACCAATACCAGCTCACCCCACGCTGTCCTCAGTGGAAAATAAATAAGAAGAACCTGGATTAGTCGGACTCCTCCTCTATGTCTGGGGTCATACCCCCTTCATCAAAATCATCATCAGAGTCGTCGTCATCAGAGTTCTCCTCCACGTCGGATTTCGGCATTCAGCGATCATCATCGGTTGGCATATTGTCATCAAGATGTTCCTCAAAGTACATACCTACTCCACACATAGCCCTTGTATGCTCATTCATTGGGTAGTCATAATCCAACTGTTGGAGCTCTGCAGCAGTTGGAACATGACCTCCGCTCATCATAGTAAACTGAGTCATGCCATAAAGATGGCGAAAGAAACTTTCACCCCGAGCATGTCGTTCTGCAGTAGTAAGGTTGACGCCATGCATGGTTTCAACATATTTAACCTTTGTGAGGTCAACCTTTTTCGGGTTGTGTGGAAGCTTATGATCAGCCGGCTCCTCTTTGATGTCCTCCTTCCTCAATATTGCAGTCAACAGATTTCCAAAGCTGAAGTAGGACCTCTTGTGTAGTCTGGCCTTATGCATTGAAGATCGAAAGGAGTTGAAGAACTCCGCATTTAGATGTAGGACTTGGCCCCGAATCTTCACTTCACTCCCTGTAGTTTTCGGTGACCAGTTGGCATAGAATTCTCATGTAAGATCGAGATTGCATTCTCCCATATCTCAGAATATGAAATGAAGATGTAACGCCATTATCTTGGCCAACATGCGGGGTTCTTTCTTTGCTAGGCTTTCCTTGTGTATCAACTCCACATGAACATATTTTTTCTCTTTATTGTTCCTATACCACTCCTTTCCTTCCTGCTCTAGGGCCCATTTAATTCCGAACATACGGCGAGGTATTTGCAGCGAGGAGGATTCGCCTTGCTCTTTACGTCCCCTTTTGTGGCCTTTTTGTGAGGTGGTCACTTTATCCTTTCCTTGTGGTGCTTTTGGTGCCATTTGTACTTGTTTGATGGCCTTGGAAGATGTTCTTGCAAAGTTAAAAGAGCAAAAAGAAAATTTTTGAGAGAATTTGGAGTGGTAGGCGGCGCTTAGGTTGGGTTTGCAATGAGTTTTTGTTTTAAGACTAAGGTTCTATTTATCGGAAAAGCTTGGGTCGGGTTTTGACACATTTGGAATCGGATTTGGAGACCAAAAGTGATCATAGGCGCCGCCTATGCTATGGCATTGTTGGGCATAGGCGCCGCCTATGCTATGGCATTGTTGGGCATAGGCGGCGCCTATGCCATGGCATTGTAGAATCCGAGACCAAAGGCTTTTGCATAGGCGGTGCCTATGCTATAGCATTGTTGGGCATAGGCGACGCCTATGCTATGGCATTCTAGATTCTGAGAGCTTAGGCCATAGCATAGGCCATTCCTTGTTCGTTGCCTAGATTTACATAGGCCTTGCCTTGTTCGTTGCCTAGATTTTCATAGGTAATGCCTAACCCATAGCCTTTTCTTCTTCATTCCTAACTTACCACCTTCAACATGAACCGTTTCCAAATCAAAATTTGAAACCAATCTCCTCTTTTACACCTCTTTTACCTACACTTACTCAAAGACAACAAAAACGATTAGAACGATGGGTTTCCTACCATCAAGCGCCTTAGTTTTGGTCGTGGCTCGAATCTTCTTTTTGGATTTTTATTTAGTGAAAACAAATGTAAGAGGAACGATAAAAAAAATATGATGGGTTGCCTCCCATCAAGCGGTTGATTTATTGTTGCGGCAGGACATAGTTACCTCGAGTACTTAGACTTCGTCGAGATAGATGGTGGTCAGGCATTTAATCGATTCAAGGGGACCGATATGTGGCTTTACTCGTTGCCCATTCACCTTAAAGACGACACCATTATTGTCTTCTAACTCAACTACTCCAGACGAGTAGACTTGGCTAATTTTGTACTGACCGGACCATTTGGACCTTAGATTACCTAGGAATAGCTTCAGTCTGGAGTTGGAAAGAAGTACCATATCATCTTTTTGAAAGTTTCGTTGAACAATCCGCCGATCATGATACTTTTTCACCCGCTCCTTGTAGAGGTCTGATCTTTCATAAGCATGTAGACGGAATTCATCCATCTCATTTAGGTGCTCCAATCTCATGTTCATAGCATCATCCCAATTGAAATTCAGTTGCTTCAACGCTGACAATGATTTGTGCTCGAGCTCAATGGGCAAGTGGCAGGCCTTCCCATAAACTAGTTGGTACGGGTACATGCCAATTGGCATTTTGAATGCAGTCCTATAAGCCCATAGTGCATCGTCCAGCTTCCGAGACCAATCTTTCCTATTAGCATTTACAGTCTTAGCAAGGATTTGCTAGATCTCTCGATTGGAAATCTCTACCTGTCCACTAGTTTGAGGGTGATAAGGCATGGCTACCTTGTGTTGCTTGACCCCATATTTCACCAACACGGCTTTGAACAGCTTGTTGCAAAATTGTGATCTTCCATCGCTTATGATGGTACGTGGTACCCCAAAACGAGAGAAGATATTTCTCTTCAAGAATGCTACAACACGCTTTCCTTCATTATCGGCCAGCGCTACTGCTTCAACCCATTTGGATACATAGTCGACAGCAACTAGGATGTATTTCATCCCAAACGAATTTACGAACGAGCCCATGAAATCAATACCCCACACATCAAACAGCTCTACTTCAAGAATTTTTGACATGGGCATGTCATGGTGCTTCAAAATCCTGCCTTTTCTCTGAGATTGGTCACATCTTCTAACAAATTTGTAGGCATCTCTAAATATTGAAGGCCAATAATAGCCGCTTTGCAATACCTTCCTTGCTGTCTGACCACCTGCATGGTGTCTCCCAACTTGGGAAGCATGCCATGCTTCCAAGATACTTGGCACCTCCACATGAGATATTCATCGCCTGATCACACCATCCGCGCATCGTCTAAACAAATATGGCTCATCCCAGTAGTAGTGTCTCACATTATGCATGAACTTCCTCTTTTGATGATAAGATAGATTTGCAGACATCACATTACTTACCACGAAGTTCGCAAAGTCTGCATACCATGGTAACTCTTCCATCATCGTGGCTAAGATCTCTTCATCAGGGAATGCATCATCAATCTCAAGATCAGGCTACGCTATATACTCGTTCTCGAGACTAGATAGATGACTAGCCACTTGGTTTTCGCAACCTCTTCTATCTTTTACCTCAAAATCAAATTCTTGCAGCAACAATACCCATCGAATTAGCCTTGGTTTTGCATCTTTCTTTGCCATCAAATATCTCAGAGCTGCATGGTCTGTATGAACTACCACTTTGGTTCCTAACAGATAAGCACGAAACTTTTTAAAATCATACACAAGCGCTAAAAGCTCTTGTTCTGTGACAGTATAGTTCTTCTGGGCTCCATTCAAGACCTTGCTCGCATAGTAGATTGGATGGAATAACTTTTCTCTTTTCTGGCCAAGTACAGCACCCAAAGCTACCCCGCTAGCATCACACATGACTTCAAACGGTAAAGACCAATCGGGCGCTACAATGATAGGAGCTTCAATTAGCTTCCCTTTGAGGCATTCAAATGCCTTCAAGCACTCTTCACTGAAGTCGAATTTTACATCCTTCTCCAAAAGCTTGCATAACGGACTAGCAATCTTAGAAAAGTCTTTAATGAACCTTCGGTAGAAACCTACATGCCCGAGGAAACTACGAACTCCTTTGACAGAAATTGGGGGTGGTAATTTCTCGATGACTTTGATTTTAGCTCGATCCATCTCTATTCCTCTTTCGGAGATTTTATGCCCATGAACAATACCTTCTTTCACCATAAAGTTGCACTTCTCCCAGTTTAGCACCAGGTTGAATTCAACATATCTTTGCAATGCCATACTTAGATTGGCCAAGCACGATTCAAACGACTCACCCACAACTGAAAAATCGTCCATGAACACCTCCAGAGTGTCTTCCACCATATCAGAAAAATGGACATCATACAACGCTGAAAAGTGGCGGGTGCATTACATAGCCCAAATGGCATACGTTTGAAGGCAAACGTACCATATGGGTATGTAAACGTTGACTTCTCTTGATCTTTGGGAGCAATACAAATATAATTATAGCCAGAATAACCATTTAGGAAACAAAACCACCCTTTCCCTACTAATCTATCGACCATTTGGTCTATAAATGGCATTGGAAAGTGATCTTTAAGTGTCCACGAATTCAGCTTCCGGTAGTCCATGCATACTCTCCACCCTGTGACAGGTCTGAGTGGAATTAACTCATTCTTTTTATTCGCAACTACCGTCATGCCACCTTTCTTGGGTACACATTGTATAGGGCTTGCCCATTTACTATCGGAGATTGGATACAAAACCCCTGCATCTAACCACTTAATAATTTCTTTCTTCACCACCTCTTGCATAGGTGGATTTAGACGCCTTTGATGCACAATAGTGGGTATGCAATTTTCTTCAAGCTGAATCTTGTGTGTACAAATCCCAGGCGGAACACCAATGATATCAGCGATAGTCCAACCGATGGCTCTCATGTACTTCCGTAGAACCGGGATGAGATCTGCAACTTGCTACTCACCCAAATCTTCTACCACAATAACCGGGAGTGTGTTTTCGGTTCCCAAGAATGCATACTTTAAATGACTAGGAAGCTTCTTCAATTCTAACGTGGGTGGCTCTTCAATAGATGGTTTAGCTGGTGGTGTAGGTCGGTTTTTGAGATCAAGATCCAGCTTCTTGGGAGCATGAGGATATGACCCTAATCCTGTTAGAGCACAAATAGTTTGTTCATAATTTTTCAGCATCCTTACGCTCAACATTCATAAGCACAATCGCTAATGGGTCATCAATAAGCTACTCCTCTACAGGTAATTCATTATCATCAGCTACCGAGAACACGTTCAGATCTTTGGGTTGATTCATTGATTTACACACATCAAAGTGGACTACTTCATCATTCATCCGGAATAGAAGCTCATTGGATCTTAAATCAATAAGCACACTTCCTGTTGCAAGGAAGGGGCGCCCTAAGATTATAGGAACTTCTGAGTCCACCTCACAATCCATGATAACAAATTCTGCCGGAAAGATAAATAAAGAAACCTTCACCAATACATCACATAAAATACCAACAGGTCATTTTACCGACCTATCTGCCATTACAAGCCTCATATTGGTTGGAGTAGGATCCCCCAATACCAACTTTTTGTAAATATATAGTGGCATTAAGTTAATGCTGGCTCCTAAATCACATAATGCCTTGGCAAAATTCAAAGATCCAACAATGCAAGGAATAGTGAAGGCACCGGGATCGGCCTTCTTCTGAACTAGTGATCTGGTAGCAATTGCGCTGCAATGATGAACAGTATCTGTCAACTCACCACTCGCTGCCCGCTTCTTTGTTAAAATATCCTTCATAAATTTTGCGTACCCAGGCATCTGTTCTAGCGCCTATACCAACGGAACATTAATGGTTAGCTGTTTTAACATTGACATGAATTTGTTGAACTTGGTATCATCAGCTCTCTTTTTTAATCTTTGAGGAAAAGGTGGTGGTGGAAGGGGAATAGTTTTCTCCACGACTTTCTTTTCCTCTTGCTTCAGATTGGCGATCTTTTTGGGCTGTGGACGTGAAGGGGTGATGTCATTGACGCCTTCTTCAGCTTCTTCGGCATCCTCTAGGTCGGCGTCATTTAATACATCGTCAGCCACTTGCCTATCTTTGACTGGGTTTTCCAATACCTTACCACTCCTGGTAGTAATAGCCATGTATGTTCCATCGTTCCTTGGGTTTTGCACTGTGTCGCTAGGTAAGGTGCCAGCTTTTCTTTGATTTAATATGGCTGAAATTTGACTCAATTGTTACTCCAGCTATTTTATTAAAGTGGAATGCGAGTCAACCAATTGTTTCATTGAGGACAAATCATTTATTACATCGGTTACTCTCGTGCTGGTTGCCTCCACTCCTTTCAACAGCTTCGCCATGATATCTTCCATTGACATCTTACAAAAGCCAGATGCCGCAGTGTCACGACTCCCAGGAGGAACATACAAACCACTCCTGTCAGTCTTATTCTTCCAACTACCTTGATCACGATACTTGTTTCCAGACTTATCATAATAGTTCCGACCTTGGTTTCCTTAAGCAGTGCCTCGAAAACCCCCCTGATTGTTCAAGTAGTTGGCTTCTTCCTCGGAATCGGATTCCTCTCTTCCTTTTGACGCAACTGCTTTGACTTTTTCAGTCTTCCCTGATAATAGATGCTTTCTAAGAAGATCCATCTATGTTTTTATGTGCGCCATATCTTGGTCGCGTTCATTCTCCCTTCGCCTTTGTTCTGCAGTCATACCAATAGATATAGTGCGGCTTGTCACCTTAGAATCTCTGGTATGCCAAGCCCTACTTTGCTTTGTCATCCAGTCTAGCATATCTCTTGCCTGCACAAAGGTGACGTCCATAAATGATCCTCCAGCCGCATTATCCACCACTGGTTTAGTTACTGAATTCAATGATCTGTATACTATCTCTATTAAGTGGACATTGGTCATGTGATGGTTTGGGCACCTTATAAGCTTCTTCTTGAATCTCTCCCATGTTTCGTGGAGGGCTTCAGTTGGAAGCTGACGAAAGTTGCTAATTTTATCTCTCAATTGTTCTCTTTTGGATGGTGGAAAGAATCTTTCTAGGAAAGCGTCTTTCAATTGCCTCCAATTTGTAATAGAATCAGGAGTCAGCCCGTTCAACCATAGATTTGCCTCCCCAGATAGAGACAATGGAAATAAGCACAGCCAAATTGCATTCTGTCCAATGCCTGGATTGTCGAATGACTTGCATGTAGAGATAAAGTTGACCAGATGCATATTGGGATCATCACCTACAAGTCCACCGAATAATCCCTTGAGTTGCAATAACTGAATCATGGTGCTAGTGATGTTTAACTTGGCTCCGGGTGCCAATGGCGGAGGAATAATAGCTCCTGTGGCGCCAGCTCCATCCAGATCGTCATCATCATCATCAAAGGGAATCTGCATAGCTCGGCGTTCAGGCTGAAATCTTGCTTGACAATCTCTTCTGTTTGCCGGTGTCGCCACCTCAGCATCACACCTAGGGTTTAGTAGATCATCATCACCTAATTCCTCATCATCAGGATCTGCTGCTCGCCCTGGGTTATCAATATTCTGTTGATGTACTTGGGCTGCGGCCAACGCAGCTAGTCTAGCCTGCTCCTGTTGAGCAGTCATTCTCTCAATGTCACGTTGTGCATCCATCCTTCTAATAAGTTGAGGTTCAGGATTTATGGGTAATAATGGTTGTCCCGAACTTCGAGTATTTCGCATGCACTGAACAAAAAAAAACTGTAGAAAACAAAAACAGGAACTAAAAGTAAAATACAAGAATCTTTGACCAAAGGGTCTAGTAATTATCACAAACTTAGTTGACAACCGTATTCCCCGGCAACGGCGCGAATATTTGATAACGCTCAAAATACAGCTCTCTTAAGAGTGTAAGCAGTCACTGTCAAATGTAGAACCCAACTGGGTTGGGTGTCGAATCCCACAGGGAATACTTGGTCACTAAGTAAGCAACGATTAGTAGACTATTGATCAAAAATTCTTCAAAAAGGGGGGATTTAATTGTAGCGTGAATTAAGAGTATCAAAGTAACAAAGTAAAAATGGAATGTTTGGTAGGTTTTGATCAAAGAGACTTGTTAGTTACGGTTATGTCCACCTTATGAGTTTTACGTATCTATTGGCTATGAGTTATGTGGAATTCTCACATGCATGCGCTTATAGAGATTCGTATTCTATGGTAAGTCCTAGCGTCTTTCGACCATCACAGATTATCTCATTTTAACTCTTTCAAGCTTAAAGTGTATCTAATGGTACGAATTCTCCAAGAGGTTAATTCAGTTATGGCACTAACTTTTAAATAGGGGTTGGTGCCCTATTTCATTGTCATTCTCTCTTTTCCAGACATGTAACTTTTCTTTTGAACAAGTTAATGCTATACTGGCGTATTCTATATGTTTGCAACCACAAGAATTAAATTAAGATGAAGAGAAGAATGATATAAGCAGCATACGTATCAAGAATTCACAAACTCATAGAAATAGATAGTTTCTCATTAGGCTTCCATAACCCTAACAGAGAAGTTTAACTACTCATGAGTGCAATGGAAAACACAATAGCAATTAGCATCATACCAAAATAAGAATCTCACGTGAAGTATGTTTTGGTAGCACTTGTGGCGTGAATTCCTTGCAAATAGCGTTTCTCTTGTCGTAAAAATTAAAAGTTGAATAGATGAAAAATAATGTCAACAACGAATTTGTGAAGAAAAGGGGAAAGGATCGAATAGGGAGGAATAAGGATGGGGTTGGCGGAAATTGGTTGCTGAAAAGTTCAGCAAAATAGGGTTTTTATAACACCCATATTCTATTCCTACTAAGCTACTGTGTACTTATCCTAATCCTACTAAGTTACTGCTAATTCCCAAGTCTTTGGAAATGCTGTTTTTGCCCAGGACAACTTTTCCATGCATCACTTTCAGTCCATAGACTTCCAAAAGCTGCCTTCCTTCTTTCGTGAAGCTTTCTTTGGCGTCAACCAGTCCATAAAATGCTGAAATCTTCATCATTTATACCTGAAAATTAGTTAATCACGTTGGTTAGCTCACTTACAGGAAAAAGGACTAAAAGTGCAGGAATTATATATTTTTTCCTCAGAACTTAACTAAAATATGGGTAAATTAAGGTGCTTTAGGCGTGTAAATACGCCTAACATCATTAGCCATCAGTAAGCCATGTATTAGCATACCGGACTAGCTATCATGAACCTACGATTTTAGTTACTATGTATGCATATTTGTACTCTTACGTTCATATCAGTCAGACAGTTAGCAGTAGAAGTAGTATTTCTAGTCACAGAGATTCAGTGAGTCCTCTTCATTCGAGGACAATATGATTTGATTTTTTCTATATTATTTTAGCCCATTATTAGTTTACGAAGTTAGTTGGAGAAATTTTCCTTCAAATCCTTATTCAGACAGTACTTAGAGGCTTTCAGATTCAGTATTCAGACTTATGTTCAAATTTGATTTAGTTTTCAGCTCTTTTGGGTATCTTTCACCCATATGGATATTATGTTTTGAAAAATTCTTTATTTAGTTGAGCCTTATGGCCTACATGTTCATGTTTTCTGCATTATTATGTTATATATGTAGTGTACAGGTACAGATATCAGTCATGGATTAGCTTATGGTTCCTCGGGGTCATGAGCACCGTGTAGCATTCCGATTAAGGAAATTGGGGAATTACACATGTAGAAAAGTATAGTCAGGAGTAAGGACCCTAGACCGGGTGTGCACTTTTTTAACAAGGTGAGTTCCCACCATATTTTCTTTAGATAGGACAGAGGGTTCAACAAAGTTCTTATGATCATCAGATCTTTACGGAGGAATAATTTGAAACACGAGTAAGCATGAGTTAGAGGCGTTTTCTTGTAGTATACTGTATAGCTTGAAATAGAACACAAGTATGGGAAATAATCCTGAATGCCTTGTACTACCCCTTATAAGTTTGTCACACTACACCCTTATAAAATGCACTCGACTTGACATTACTTTCTAGACACCCAATAATCTTGAATTATGCTCTAATACTATGCTTGTCATGACCTAGACCTAGAGATTGACCGTGAAGGGTATCTCAAGCCTAACATAGCATAGAGACCACCGACCACCCTCTTATCCTTACCTCAAGAAAACATAAATATAAACTTCAAATGTCAACAAAAATAGCATTGAAAAGGATAGATGAATCAAAAGAAGATTATTAGAATCCAAACAAACAATCAACACATACATGTCCATAAAATCCTCTAAACAAGAATACCAAATAAGTTGGAACATGCCACTAACTATGAAAAAAAGAATCTCAAATAAAATATTAAGACAATAAATAAACAAGTGAGATGACAGGGCCTTTAGAAAAATAGAGGTTCACTACTTCACAATAGATCTAGAGGAATACTGAATCACCTAACGTTGCACAGGATCAACAAAAAACCCTTCAAACCCTATATCATGAAATGATGTAGTGTCTTGGAATGGTCAGTGGGGGCGAGCACTGGTATGTTACTCAAGGAAAGCGATAAAATAATCCTATATACCAAAATGAGTTAAAATCAACTTTCTCAACATTTATAATACATATATAGGATGAACGGATAGGGACAAGGGTCATGAACATGATAGTTTTAGCCATTAGTCTGAACTGTGTATCTCGCTCTATACTAAAGTTACCCAAAGGCTATATGGGTCCAGCTCGCCTAATAACAGGGACAAAATGTATGTTACCCACATGAACTAAGAAAAAATTGAGCAAAGGCTAAACAAATCAAGGCTATATCTCTTTTAAAATATATATAATGTGTCCACTAAGCATAAAGTAACATGGACCTCTAATGCTGGCAAACGTGGTTTTCAGTGTTGATCCCTCATGGACGTATACCTTCACGGTAAGCTATACAGTTTTCTTTAAGCCCAAATTAATATAGTTGCATAAAAACCAAACATTAACCTAGGAGTCATTTGTAAGGCATTTACCAGCATGGTATCATTATACCAATATGCTTTCAAGCTAACATAATTATGCCAAACCAATCCATATAACCAAATTGACTTCCATGTTCTATTTAAATTCCAAGTCATGGCCCCCAAGGCCATCCAATAACTATATTTATCCATTTATCCTTTAATGAAATGAAATGGATTCAAAAGATAAGTTAAATCATACAATTATCCATATTCAAAAATTAGTTTACAAGGTGGGTTGAGATTAATGCCATTATCAAACAAAAATTCCATCAATTAAGGGAAACCCATGTCCCTCATTCCAACCATTAAAGTGATGCACCAATACAGTTTCAAAAACCATAAATTAATGAATGAATAATCCATTTAAACTATGGGTAAACCAATTCAAGAAATAACAATCAAAATTTTACAACTCAATTTCAAACCCATTAGTTAAAATAAATAAATATTGAGTAAATAGATGCCACAATGTAAAAATACAAGTTAGGGATGAGCATCATGCCTAAAATATAGAAGAACTTGAAAAGAATTCGAAGTTTAGAGCTTAAATGCTATATCCTTTTTAAAACCCTTGAGTTTTATTAGGTTTTGAGTTACAGAGAAGAAGCATGGTATTTGATTTCTTAAAACTAAAATAAAAAAGGTTGTTTTATGTTTATAAGTCATACAAGGAGTAAAAGGACAAAAAGTCCAACACCCTAAGTTAAAAAAAATAAAAATTGAGAAAAATTAACATAGCATCTTGGCACACCCTTATCGCGGAGGGTATCCTCTATTCCACGACCTTATCGCAGAGGCTAACCTTTGTGGCACGCCAATATTGTGCATTCATACTTCCTCAACGTTTCAAAATAACCTCAAGCCACTTTCAAAAATTCCAAAATATCCTTTTAACATCTCCAAACATAATTTAAGACAAAAATTAAAACAATGTGGAAGAGAGGTTTAAAAATAACCTCAAGCCACTATCAAAAATTCCAAAACATCCTTTTAACATCTCCAAACATAATTTAAGACAAAAATTAAAATAATGTGGAAGAGAGGTTTAAAAATTAATTCATTAAAATTTTGTGTGGTCTTACATCGAAGCTGATTCTTATGTGCATGCATCTAGTACAAAGATAGAAAATTTTCTTTGTAATTTAATAGTAAAATAAAAAATAAATTTGTTAATAATTAAATTTCCTTATTTTTAGATTGTATACATGTTCCTCACCCTCACCATCTGCGAAACAAAGTAGGATTATATTACAAAACTTGTTGAATAGAGGAACAATATTGAGAATACAATTAGCAATACATTGAAAGTAGATTTTTATGGCGTCGCTATCATAACTTTAGTGATGGATGGTTAGAATGATGTGGATGATCAAGGTTTGGGTGGTAGTAATCATGCGCCTAGACTCGTTATCCATAATGCGATGACAAATAAGGGAAGGGAGTGGTGCACAAATAGGTCGAATGGAATATGATGGAGCACATGTTAAATCTTGAGCAAGAAGTGAAGGATGTACATGCCTTCATGAAGAAGGAAAAACATAGGAGGATTGAAAAACACAAGAAGAATGTACAAGACAAAAGAGTTAATGTACTTGAAAACCTCTGGTGTCCATAATTATTTACCTATATAAGTTTTGTCTAATTATTGTTGAATCTTAATAGTTTATACAAATTAATGATTGATAGAACCTATATATAACCTTTTATAGACCTCTTTCATAATTTATTATTGAAACTAATTTGATGTTGAATCTCTATAAATATATATATATTGAGGTCCATAGTGAATACTCAGTAGTGAAGGTTTCCTATTAATAAGAAGGCATCAAAAAGTGATCCTTTAGGTAGTTGATTTTCATACCAAAATAGATATCCGAGAGAAGGTAGTTGAGGATATGGTCCTGGATCAATTATTTGTCGATGATGAAAAAGAGAACAAAAACAAATCAAAGAAGAAGGAAATGATGAAGAAAAGAAAAGAAGAATAAAAAGTTGAAGAAGAAAAGAAAGATGAGGCAGAAGAGAAAAATGAGACAATAGATAAAGAAAACAAGTAGAAAGAAGAAGACAAAGAAGAAGACCAAGTGCAAGTAGAAAAGGACAACAAGAATGAAGAAGGAGACAAAGAAAATAAGAAGTTGCAATAGAGGAAAAAGGTTATGAAAAAAAACAAAAAAGAAGTGTTGTAAAAGAGGACGAGAAAGAAGAAAAAAATAAAGAAGAAGAAGAAGAAGAAGCAAAGAAATCAATGTTCGAAGATGAGAAAGTTGATGAAGAAAAAAATTCAAGCACTGTGGTTATGGACATTATTGGACCGATCAACAGTAACAATGAAAGTGACCACGCAGTGGAGAATATAAAATACATGTGAGATAATTACTATATTTTTTTTTTTTTGTAAATTTGTGATAATTAACAAGTTTTTTTTGTTTAATATAATTTTGAAATTTTTATGTGGGAGTTTGGAGGTTCAGCAAATTATTTAACTTTATGTGCTTTAAATGACATAAAAAATTGGTATAATTTTAACTGGTTTGAATGAGCTGATAAACATTTTTTCTATGTGGTTTAAGAGTTTCATAAGATCTTGGATCTCAACTGCTTTTCATGTTTATTATAGAGGTTTTATATATTTTATGATAAATTGTTGTTTAACATAGAATCTATGTGAAGTGCTGAGTTGTCTATCATAGTTCATAATCATTGATACTTGTTATTATAGACCTTTAATGAAAGCTATAAGCTGACAAAAGATACGTCACTAAAATCTGTGATAATTTTGTTATTAATAATACATCCAAGAGAAAATTCATTCATCCCTACTATATTTTTGTTGGACCTTTCCAAAAAGCTATCACTACTAATACAACATATAACATGATTTTTAGGTCATTCTCTTTTTCTTTAGCCATGGCAAACTTTAGTTTAAGTTGATCCCTCTCTATTTCAGTGTCTTTTAATAATCCTTTCAAATGATCAATCTTAAGCTCACATTTTCCAAATAGTGTGATAAGAAAATTCTTTTTTTTCTCTGATTCCCTGACCTTCTCTAGTACTTTAAAGTTAGCGAGGCCTTGAAATATTGATTCCTTTGATTAGGATGGATCCCACATAAAATAAGATAATCCACCATTATTATAATCAAATAAGGACAAATAAGGACAAATTAGAGAATTTTATTACCTAAACTCAGTAAAAAAGTAGATGTTTTTTTTCTAAAAATCTCACATTTCCAATAACACAATTGTAGAATTTTCAATCAAAATTTCAATTCGTTCATGATGTCTTCAAGGTAGCGAGATTATCGCTGTGGAAAATGTAAGCCCATTTAGATGTTTGAGATGATTGAGGCATTGTATGTGTTGAATAAAAATAAAAAATGAAGGAATATATAAATAAAAAAATATGGAGGAGTTCAAAAGATGTCCTCCATGTATATAATAGTGTTGACAAAAAATATTACCATTTGAGAATTGTACTTTTGACCATTGTAGCTCCAACACAATCCTTACCAATAGTTTAGCTTATATGTATTGAATAGCGTATCCTAAATTGGTAGGATTTATTCTAGACCTCAGTTGTTTATTCCAGATCTTTCTATGTATTGATTAAAAGGTCAGCAAGATAAAACGTTACTGTTGATGCTTATAACTTCTTGCGTTGCACTTTGATAATATACTATGCAAATAGTGTATCATCTTCAAATGTCATTCTTAAAATTAATAAACCCTAAGTATTTTTCATAGCTTTTAATGTGGGTCAACACTTGACTTTTGACTGAGAGAATAATCAATTCAATAAATCTATAGAGAAAGAGTATAGTGATTTAAAAAAATATGAAATTAAATTAAATAACATAAAAATTATAATTAACATCCTCTAAATACTGTAAGGTTATTTGGTTACATCCATTATGAGTTCATGTAAATTTTATACATGATCGAATGAGTATGAGGACAAACAATGCTGTTAAATCACTAAAATATGACCAGGAAAGGTTAAAGATAAATAAAATAAAATAAAATTAGCGGAATGAACATCATTAAAGCATCGTAAAATAATTAATCACATCTTATAGGAGTCTAAGACAATTGGGCACATGATCAACAGAGTATCAGAAGAAATGATGAGTCTGAGTGGTGTTAAGACAAGTAATGTCTTAGAAGAAGTGTTGTTTCTTAAGGAATAAGTATGTTCTAACTGGGTGAATCTTGTTAATCATATGATAAAAGCAAAAACTTATTTGATCACATTTTCAATTGATGTTGACTCTCATATAATGTAATTAAGTTATTTTATAATGTTCAAATGGTGCAAATACTAATTAATTTAGTTGTTTTATAATGTTCGAATGGTGCAAATATTAATTAATTTAGTTTAATCAGCTTTGAGTTAATTTTCTCCTTTTCTTGTCTATGTAGGCATATCATACAAAAGAACATCTATAAAAGATCTTGTACTATATTTAAACATGAAAATATCTAGTGTCTTGCACCGTTAAAATGAAT
Organism: Capsicum baccatum var. pendulum; assembly: GCA_030864225.1. Classification (NCBI taxonomy): domain Eukaryota; kingdom Viridiplantae; phylum Streptophyta; class Magnoliopsida; order Solanales; family Solanaceae; genus Capsicum; species Capsicum baccatum. The sequence goes on from CM061554.1 coordinate 161,627,654, forward strand.
TTATACCAAAAGATTGGTCTATGAGTAGGAAAATTAGAAAAATGAAATAAATAAAATAACTAACATAAAAAATATTATAAAATAACTTAATTACATCATATAAGTGCCCACAAAACTTATGCCTTGAGAAATACACAAATATTACTTGTCTTAACAAAACTCACAACCATAATTGATCCTAAAATTCACTTGATCGTGTGTCTAATTATTCTGTGTTAGCCTCCTAAATTTACATTTTAATAATTACAAACTTACCAGTGAATATTTGTAGAATATGAGTAAATCCTTAAATGATATTGGAATACTATCAGTTTTGAACGGGTAAAATAATCAAGTAAGGATGCTAGATGTTTGAATGGAAGGACATCAAATCATGATCCGCAGCTCCAAGTAAATCAATAAAAATAAGAACAAATGGAAGGAGAATGTCAGTCCTGATAATCACAGTAAATAATATCAGTCATAAAGATATCAATTTCAAGAATCGCAACAAATCAGGTCAATCTCCATAAAGTAGGAAAAGGAAAAGATCATAGACATATCTGATATGAACGTGAGTAAAATCCGTATATAGACATATCATATGGCTTTATTCCTCAGTTATGGAATTAATTTAAACCCTTGATTGAGAAGAAATGTCTTGGGTTTCCTTATGAAGAGTAGAAAATGAAGTCTATAAAACCAGAAGACTAAAGAAGGACATGGGTTACGTAACTTTAAACAAGAATATTAAAGTGTCTCAATCTTAGTCTCATAAGGCTTTGTAACTTTGAGTTTACAATTGCTATATAAAGAGTAAGATCGAGTCAACTTTGGAATATCAACTGAAGTTGTGTCACAAGATTTGAAGAACAAAATACATCTTCTGAACTTGTTTCTCATCATTCCATAAGCCCGACATTGAACGATCTAAGGAATCTTTGAAACCCAAGGTGACTAGAAGTAGGCACAACATTGGTATACCTAACCAGGATAGATCTCATTGTATTTACTTTATGTTTGATCATTTATTTGCTTAATTTTCTTAATCTAATTTGTTTTGTTAAGTATATTGATCTATAAGTGAGTTGACTATGAAGAGTCAGTAGTCGACTCTTATGGAATTTTGAATTCACCCCCTCGTGAATTTCAATTGGTACCAAAGAAGGTCTTACCAATACTATTTCTTTTAGCAAGTGAGCAAATATCAAATGGAAAATTATCAAATTCCCAGTGGTCTTTTTCAAGAAAGTCATTCCTCTACAAGACCGCCATATTTCAATGGATAACACTACTTGCCAGAAAAATAGATTCAAAATATTTATCCAATCAAATAACTTCCAAACTTGGGTCATCACCAACAAGAGTCCATATCCAATTCCATGACTTAAACAAATGCAAAAGGACAAGGTCCAAAAATCTAGCAGTGTCGACATAGAAAACCTTAAATGTTTCTGCGTCACCAAGGAACAACAAAAGGTAATCTAAACTAATATACGTGCTATAAGTTTACTTCGCTGTGCAGTTAGTGGGGAAGATCAAGACAAGATACAAACTTCTGAAACCATAAAAGAAATGTGGGACAAATTGGGGTAATTTATGAAGGAACAACCAAAGTCAAAAAGGAAAAGATAATTGCTCTGGTTACTGAATACGAGTTGTTTAAAATGGAATATAATAAGAACATTGAAACAATGTTTTCCAAATTCATTAAGATCATACATGAACTGAAATCAATGGGATGATCTACCCACATAGCCTTCAAGTCCAGAAGTTGATTCGAAGTCTTACAAATATTTGGAAAACCAAGGCTTCCATTTTAGAAGAGGGAGATCTACAGAACGTGAAATATGACAAACTATGAGGTAACCTCATTACATATGAAATAAATTCTATCAAAATGTACCACAAAGAGGAAAAAAAGAAACCAGTAGCCTTCAAGGCTGCTCCCACTAAATAAGAGGACATTCTAGAGGATACTAATAGCAAAGCAATGACCCTAATTAACCATGGAGTAAGGAAGATCATGAGACAGAGATACCAAAGATTCTAAGGAGACAAATATAAGGAATTCACTACAAATAATGATTGTTGCTACTATTTTCAAAGTCCTGGCCACTTCAAGAAAAAGTTCCCTAAACTAAATAGAAGAATATCCAGGAAAATTCAAAATTTTTTAGCCTATTGTGATGAAGATGAAATTGAAGAAGAAATAAAGTGTATCAATATGTTCATCATGGAAACAAGTAAGTCTAGTGAGGTAAGACCACACAACTGTAATAACTATAATATTCTTGAATCTAATTTGGATATGATAACCGACAAACTTCAAAAAGTCATAGATAAATATAATAAAGTCATTCATGAGAAGAAAAGTTATGAAGTATGATTTAAATGAAAACTCTAAGAGGAATGAAGAAAATATAAAATAAAATCTGAATCATGTCAAATTGAAATTGACTTGCTTCATGAAGAACTCGATGATGTAAAAATAAAATTAAATAGTTTAAAGAAATCCCCAAGCCATAGTTTCATAAGATCAAATTAATTTAAACAACTCAAGTTCCTCATTAGGGTCATTTAAATAAGTAAAGAGTTCTTTCTCCTCTGGAGGACTTATTTGTTTTATCTGCAGAAAGAAAAGGCATAAATCCTTCAACTGCAGGCACCACCTGGCAGCACATGGGTATGGAAGCCTAAAGGAAGAACTTCTAACCTACAAGTACCCAAGAATACTTTAGCGAATAAGGAGAATTAGTCTTCTTATATTACAAAAATATGTCCACGAAAACCATTAAAAGGAAATAAATATCCTTAATGGCTAAAGTTCCAGATACATGACCGAAAAGAAAGAAAGTTCTTCTGCATTAAAGAATGTAGTTGGAGGATCAATCAAATTCAGTGACAATGCCAGAGATAATGTCACCAGAGTCGGCTCAGTAAAGCTCAACTTCTCATACATATCTATGAAATATCTGGTAAATGGACTCAAGTACAACTTACTCAGCATCAGTCAACTATGTGCTGATGGGTTTTGAATTTCATTTAAACTAAAAATTGGTCCATCAAACATGAAAACAATGGTATCTCCCTTATCGGTGAATGCCAAGAATGGTGTAGTATAGAGAAAGAATCAGTCTTTTCAGGAAACTACTACGGCCTTGGTGTTAAAATAAAATCTCTTAGATCATTTTTTGGTAGAAGCAGTAAGCACCGCATGTCACATCGCCAATATGTGACTGATTAGACCTCTTCTATGGAAAATATCTTAATAACTCAAAAGAGGAAAGAAGCCTGACATTAGCTATTTCCATCCTTTTGGCTGCAAATATTTTATTTAGAAAAATGGTCAGAATAACTTCAAAAAATTTGATCCACAAAGTGATGAAGGTATTTTACTTGGGTACTCTCCCACTAGTATTTCTTACAGGGCCTTTAATAAAAAATTTGTGTACTAAGGAACATATGCATATTGTATTTCATGAATCTAATCATTTCCCTACGAGTTTGAGTGCTAATGAAGAACATGTGGGTAATCTATGATCTGAAGAAAGTAACATCACAATCTCTGAGTCCTCTCCAGACAGTCAACTACACTTTCCCTAGAGTTGACTTCCATATTTTGGAATCATATGGGTCTATAGAAATAAGTTGAATGAAGAAGGTAAGGTTATCAGAAATTAAGTCATACTTTTAGCTTAAGGACACTCCCATCAAGAAGGTAATTATAATGATGAGAACATTGCCCACGAGGAAAGGTTGGAGTCAATATGGATTTTATTAGCTTTTACGACATTCAAATATTTTGACTGGTATCAAATGGACATAAGAATGTCCTTCTTAAATATCTTCATCCATAAGGAAGTTGTTATAAAAAACCCAGATTTAAAGATTTGTCATATCAAATTCATCTTTTCAAATTACCTAAAGAACTCTGGGCCTCAAACAATCTCCAAGAATTTTGTATGAGAGATTGAGTACTTTCTTACTAATTGACAATTTTTAAAAAGGTAAAATTTATACAAGTCTGATATTGCAGAAATTGATTCAAATCTTCTTTTTGTACAATTTTATATTAATAATATTATTTCTTATAGTTCTAACATCTTTTTTATGAAAATTTTGCTATTCTGATGAAAGTTTTTGTCATATGGGTGATTGCCTAAGTCCATGACTCAGCAAGAAGCAAACCTTAGTTGACTCACCATGTAATACCCCACAAAATCCTAAGCTCAACTCAGTCTTTTAAGCTTGCTGACGGGCCTCAGACATAGAAAATTCTAGCTAAGTATTTAGACTTAGTATTATTTTGGCCTTCGGAAGTTAGAAACTTTATTTCACGACTCTTATGACCTTAAAATATCAATATTAAGGTTAATTCATCATTAGGAATGTCAGCAGGTGTTCTAGGAGGAGTTTTATAATTTTTGAACCTTATTTGAACCACATTTGGGAATCCAAAATCGTGCAGCAATGCGATCTTAGCGCGGCGCGGAAGCCATCACGTTGAACAATATTTTTCCTTGACTCCCAGCAGTATTTTCTAGTGAACCGATATGTACTCGACATGGTGCGCTGACTGTCACGTCTATGCCAATGACACGGGGCGTCGTCCTTCCCGTTGACAGTTTGGTTTTTAGGCATTAAACAACCGCGTCCATAGAGGTAATTGGGTCTTTTTCCCCACCACTATTCATCCCAAAATAACTACATTCAGCCTTTATTAAGAAATATACACTCACTTTCTCTCAAATTTCTCAAGAATAAGAACCCTAGGTGACTTAATTTCAAATTCAAGGCTTGAGATTTTGCCATTACTCTTCAAGAATTACATATCCAAGGTATGTGAAGTGTTCCTCCAAGGTTTCCTTCTACACTTAGAGTCCAAGAAACTCTTTTAAACATCAGGTAGCTTGATTTCATTCTCTCTATGATTAGAAATGAAGTGTATTCATAATTATTGCTATAATTGGGTTTATATTTCATGATTTATTACAATATTGATGTTGAATTAATTGACATGTGCGATTTATTATGTGAATTCATGTTGAAACCCATGGAATTGTGTATTTGGAATGATATCATGATTCTCACATGTTGTTTTAGTGTCAGGTGCATACATTATGCTATCCAAGTATTTGATGAATTTCTCATGTGAATGTAATGATAAGATTATATCATGCATGTATGTTTACTATTTCATGCCATGCAAGTGTTTGATAAAATGCCTCTATAGATACATTATGAACAAGTGTGCAAATTTACGCTATGCTATGCAAGATCATGTGAAGCATTGCTTTTTCATGCTATCGAGTCCTTCGGGTATTTATACCCAATAATTTAGTTGTTTACTTAAAGCCAGTGTTAGTTACATAATAATCTTAGTCATGTCACAATCCCTAGTACTCTTAGTCAGTTAAAGGATTCACGAGAACTCAATTGATTCAGTATTAGTATCATCTAGTTCAGTATTCAGTTTAGACCTAAGTAAACTCAGTCAACTAGTAGAATTCAGTAGTATTTCATCAATCAACAGAATTCAACAAAATCAGTAACAATTCAGTCCAACCTAGTATGAACTAGGAAATTAGTTCAGTGTCTATTTAGTTGGGAGTAAAATTCTGCACCTATTTAACCTTGGGATAGGGGTATTCTTACCAGTAGTGGGATTGACATTTAGTATCAATCCCTATATTACAAAACTATGTAACCAGCATAGGTTGAGATATCTTCCTACTAGACTAGGATTGATATATCTCATACGAGTTTTCCTACCCGTGTGGGTTGATGAAAGAGCTTCCTCTGAGAGAAGTTTAGCTCATAGTTTTAGTTACCCTTGGCATGGCACTGACACCCTTCAAACTTGGGTTAAAGATTGGACCCCAATTTATTCAGAAAGGGGCATGTCGGTTAGATGATTATGTCCCACAGTCTCAATTTTAGTTCTAGTCTCAAAATAGAACTCAATTTAATTAATACAGACAAAGGACTGTCAGATATAGTTATTCAGTTTAGTTTGGAAGTCAATATAGTTCCACAGGATCAAGACTGTCAGATACAGTTACTCAATTTTCAGCTAAACAGTATCAATAAACCCAGATATCAGTAAATCAGTAATTCAAAACTCAGTATCCAGTGTTATCATGATCTCAGATTAAAATATACATATGCACGCATGTACTCCCATTCAGTTATATTCATGTCATTCAGTTAGTATTGTTTATGTATACGAACCCATACATTTCACCCTACCTTACTTAGCATACCAGTACATTCAAAGTACTAACACATACCTTTCTTTCGTGTTATGATGTTTTATTTCATAGGTTTAGACGCATGCACTCCCAACCATACTTAGTTGTTGAGATACTCAAATAATAGAGTTAGTGGTGACTTCACTTAGTTCGAGGAAATGATGAATACTTTAGTAGTTAGCTTATTTCAGTAGTTCAATGTTAGTTGGGGACTTGTCCAATCAACTCCTTATTTCAGATAGTTTAGAGGCTTTTTCAAACAACATTATTTTTAGACAGATGTTTCAGTTTTGGTATTATTATACTGTATTTAATTTTATTTTAGTATTGAACCTTATGGAAAATTTTTGCCATATTTTTTCATATTTGCAGTATTACTATTTAGTTATTGTAGCAGGTACCAGTCATGAGTTAGTTTGCGGTCCTTTAGGATTATGAGCACCATGTAGAATCTAGGGTACATACCTGGGGCGTTACGAACTTGGTATCAAATCCTAAGGTTCAATAATGTCCAAGGAAGTCTGAAAGAAACTTCTAGTATAATCTTGTACATAGGTGTGTAGCGCGTCACATTTATGGACAAAAGGCTATTTGATGTTTGAGGAAAAGTTTCCCTTTTTTCGAAATCATGTTGTGCAAGTGAGCATGAACACAAGTTAAACTCGCGTTCTAATTTATCTCTTTCTCATACTTCACAAACATGTCTTCAAAAGAATTTTGAGAAAGGGGAAATGAAAACCAGTCAACCCCTCTAAACGTTCAGGAAAACCCCCCAAAATGAGCATGTTTCTCACGCTGAGTTTAGCGATGCTTTGACCATCTTAGCTCATTCTATAGTTACTCAAAATAGTCATCTATCCATTATCCTATCTAGGCTTATGGCTCATACTCGGCAGAGTAAAAAAGGAAAGGTGTAGGAAAAATGGGAGAAAGAATAAGAGGGCTATAACATCTAGGCCAAAAAGTGGCTGAACCAATCCCTTTTGTCTGAAATATGGCCGAAATTACACAGGTATCTATAGGGCTGGCAGTGATTTATGTTTTGGGTATGGTAAACTAGGTCACAAAGTTAGAGATTGTCCCCAGTCAGGTTCCCAAGGCCACCATAACCATCCCTCAGCTCAGTATGGTTGCCCGAATCAGTAGGGTGCCACATCCAGTGCCACCAGTGGGCAACGCCAAAATAGACTCTATGCACTTCCGTCCCGATAGGATAAGGTGAGATCACCTGATGTCGTCACTGGTACGTGATAACGCTCAATCTACAGCTCTCGTAGGAGTGTAAAGCGGTCGCTAGCAAATATAGAACCCAACAGGGTTGGGTATCGATCCCACGGGGAATAGCTTGGTCAACAAGTAAGCAACGATTACTAGACTTTTAGTGCAAGTCTCGTAAAAAAGGGGGGATTGTAATGTGTAACCAAAATATTAAATTAAAAACTGAAAATATCAAAGTAAAAAGAAAGAATAGTTATTAAGTTGTAAGCAATGAGAATTTAGGAGTTGGGGTTATGTCCACCTCCTGAGTTATACGTCTCTATTGGCTATGAGTGTGTTGAATTCCGACATGCATGTTCTTATAGAGAATTGTATTCGGTGGTAAATCCAGGCGTCTTTCGACCTATTCGAGGATTATTTCACTTTAACTCTTTTGAGCTTAAAGCGTGTCTAACGGTACGAATTCTCCAAGAGGTTAATCCAGTTACGGCACTAACTTTTTAATAGGGGATGGGACCCTACTACCTGACATTATCTCTTTTCCAGAAAGATAACCTTTCTTTCGAACAAGTTAAATGTTATGCTGGCGTATTCTTGCGTTTGCAACCACAAAGAATTTCGATTAAGATGAAGAGAATAATGATATAAGCAGCATACGTGTCACGAACTCACAAGCTCATAGTAATAGATAGTACCTCATTCGGCTTCCATAACCCCAACAGAGAAGTTTAGTTACCCATGAGTGCGAAGGAAATCACAATTGACATTGTTATTATACCACAATAAGAATTTCGTGTAGCACAAGTGTGGTAGGTGTTAGGCGTGATTTCTTGCTAGTAACGTTTCTCTTGTTGCGGAAATTAAGAATAGATGAATAGAAGAAGAATAAAAAGTAGAATTAATGGAAGAGTTATAGAGTAATAGAATTAAGGAGGAATGTCTTAGAAGTTGAATGAATATATCAAAATCTCTAGCAAAATAGGGTATTTATAATACCCATATCCTATTCCTACTAAGCTAATGAAATACTTAACCAAATCCTACTAAGCTAATGAAATACTTAAACAAATCCTACTAAGCTAATGAAATACTTAACCAAATTGTACTAGGTTAATGTATCATTATCCTAATCATAATAAATTACTTCTAGTCCCCAAAGTCTTCAGAATTGCTTTTTTAGCCCGAGATAGGTTTCCCATGCATCACTTTTGGTCCTTAGGCATCCAAGACTCCCTTTTCTCCCCTTGTGAAGCTTTCTTTGGCATCAAGTTATCCATAAATGCTGAATTCTGCATCATTTATACCTGAAACTTTGCTAATTATGTTCGTTAGCTCACTTACAGGAAAAAGGACTAAAAGTGCATGAAATATATAATTTGTTCTCAAAACTAGGCTAAAATATGGGTAAAATATAGCACTATAGGCGTGTAAATTCGCCTATCATCAACACCCCACACTTAAAGGTTTGTTCGTCCTCGAACAAAATATCATGTCCCTCTAAATATTACTTTAGGTTTCGCAGCAACAACACAAAATATTCGTCAAGACAAGCATAGCAATCATTAACAAAGAGTAGTTTTTTGCTCATTAGTAGAAACAATTCAACCTCCAACATAGACTCGTGATGGCAGTTAATTCATATCCAAAAGTTAAGGTACAAACAATCATACACAACTATCCAAAACTCATCAACCATGTGTATCTCACAATATATTACCCATTATCACTCACAAGTATAGCATCTTTTTCAAACATGGGTATAAAAATATCCTTGCTCTCGCTCTCACAAACAATTCATATGTAGCAACTGATGACCATAGGCTTGCCCTTAGTGTAATGCTCCACTGAATGTCAGAATGAAAAACTTAGGATCAAATAGGTCTTTTGATGGTTGTAATGTAGGCTAAGGGACGGGTAGGACTATTTTGGCCAGAAATAGTGACTATGTTCCTAAGCGCTTTAATACATCACATTGTATCATTAACATTTTTCTTTCAAACAACCTTTCTACGTTCTTTTATTCTACCACCCTTTTTCTCCTCTTTTGTTTCTTTTCAATTTTGAACATAACTAACTTTTTAGTTTTCCTTTCCTTTTTCTTTTCATAACATACCTCTTATGATAGCACTTTCTTTTTCATAACAAATTCAAGCACCATTACTTTCTAAAACATCATACTCACCCAATTTCCTCTTATTTTGTCACATAACTTTACACTTTAAAGTACTTAGGAATTTGGATCAAATTATGGTCTTGAAAAATGGATTAAGTTTACTTATGAGGTTGTCAAAGAAAATAGACTAAAGGCTCAAAGGGGTTACCTAGGATAATGTCCGTGGGTAGGGAAAAAGAAGGTAAATAATCATAGGTTGCCAAAGAAATGCCTAAATCATCTCCTAATCTTACACTCTTTATTTTTGCTTTACATACATACCAGGCAAGTTCTAGCATCAGCCACAGACATAGAATATACTATCATCTCACACACAAGGCACATGGTCGACTTTATTGGAAGTAGTATAGGCTCTTTGACCCAACAAATAAAAGAATTAAACCACACAATATCACATAGTGAGTCAAAATTAGAGCCTAAATGTCTCAATAGTCATGATGTTAGCACAAACTCTTGTTATAATCTCATGCTGCCTATTAGAATGATTTCATGTGAAGCTAAGTAAGAAAAATTTAACTAAAAAAATAAAAAAAATGAAAAAAACTCAAACAAACAAACATAAATAAATAAATGCGAATGCAGATAGAGAAGTAAAGCATGGAAATACCACCACCCCACACTTAAACGGGACACTTCCCTCAGTGGAAAATAAATAAGAAGAACCTGGTCAGTCGGACTCCTCCTCTATGTCGGGGGTCATACCCCCTTCGTCGGAATCATCATAGGTGTCGTCGTCATCAGAATTCTCCTCCACGTCAGAGTCTGGCATGCGTCGATCATCATCGGTTGGCACATTATCATCAAGAGGTTCCTCAAAGTATGTACCTACTCCACACATCTCCCTCGCATGCATATTCATTGGATAGTCATGGTCCAGCTATTGGAGCTCTGCAGCAGTTGGAACACGTCCACCACTCATCATTGTGAACCGAGTCATGCCATAAAGATGAAGGAAGAAACTCTCATCTCAAGCATGTCTCTCCGCAGTAGTAAGGTTGACGCCATGTGTTGTTTCAGCATCTTTGACCTTTGTGAGGTCAACCTTCTTCGGGTTATGTGGGAGTTTGTGGTCAGCTGGTTCCTCTTTGATGTCTTCCTTCCGTAAGATTACTGTCAATAGATTGCCAAAAGTGAAGTGGGACCGCTTGTGTAGTCTAGCCTTCCGCATTGTAGAACGAATGATTTCCCCAATGTTGATAGGGACATTTGTCATCAAAGAGTAGACCAAACACACTCTATCTCTTGTTATTTTGGTGTAATGGGTCCCAGGAATAAGACAAGAGTTGACAATATGCAACCATATTCTTGCTTCCCTATTCAAAGGAGCATAGGGGAAGGTGTTGTGTCGTCCGGTGTCTTTATGTCTGCTCCACCTTGCCATGGATCTACTTCCATAAAGTGTGTGTCGAATTTCCTATAAGGAGGTCTACTGTATAGCTCTTTGAATGGTGCTGGATCAACTGAAGGTAAGCCAAGAAAGGAGTTGATCAAATCCGCATTGAGTTGTGGAACTTGGACCCGAATCTTGACTTCGCTGCCTGTGATTTTCGGCGACCAATTGGCATAAAATTCCCTTGTTAAATCAAGGTTACATTCTCCCATGTCGCGGAAGATGAAATCCATATTTAATGCCATGATTTTCGCCAACATGCGCGGCTCCTTCTTCGCTAGGCTGTCCTTGTTGATCAAGTCGACATGAACAAATTTTCTTTCCTTGTTGTTCCTATACCATTCCTTGGCTTCCTCCTCAAGAACCCATTTTATTCCAAACATGAGGCGTGGTAATTGCATTGAGGATGATTCTCCTTGGTCCTTGCGACCTCTTTTCTTGCCCTTTTGGGTAGTGGTAGCCATGTCTTGTCTTGCTTTAGGAGCCATTGTACCTGAGACTTAAACACATTAATGTTGATACAATCTATAAACAAGCCATAGGGGTACCACCCCACACTTAATTTTGTTGATACAAATTAGTGAAGTGAAAGTGGTCGATTACTTAGACTTCATCGACATACGTTTTAGGGGCTATATTCCGACAAGAAAATCAGAGAGGTAGCACTTCTTGCAACTTTTGCAATACTTTCATGTTAGGTATAACAATAGTACTACATAGGGATGACATCATGGTATAGTTTCTATTAATAATCACAACCTCCTATGTCGGTAGGCAACTATAAGTCTTATCCCGATGAACGGGATCTTCTAACATGTAGGTATTCAAGTGACAAGATTATGCAATGTTCATGACTCTATCAATTCCGCAAGTAGTATGACAATGCACCAAAATCAAATTCAAGTCGGAAATAGTTTAAGATCATCCTAGCGTATATATTCACTCACATGGTTTTGTATCGACAATTCAAACACATTAACATCACCAATATTTCTTCAAGATGTAGCAATTTATAATAGAAATAGCAACGTAGTACTTATGAGAAATAGATGAAGAACAAGAGAGTACTTACGTGATTGAAGCCTTTGGAGATGTTCTTATGAAGTGGGAGAGCAAAAAGAAAAGTTTTGGGAGGATTTGGATGCTATGTGCGGCGCCTAGGTCAAGTTTTCAATGTGTTTATGTTTCAAGACGAAGTCCCCTTTATATAGGAAAAGAATGGATCGGGTTTTGACCTATTTAAAATCGGTTTTGGAGACAAAAAGTGACCATAAGAGGCGCCTTTAGCTTTGCCTAAGCATGGTATAGGCAGCGCCTAATGCAAAGCATTTGCTAGCATAGGCGGCACCTAGTACAATGCCTTTAGTGACCATAGGCGGCGCCTTTAGTATGGCATATGATATTCTGAGACCAAATGCTTTAGGATAGGCGGCGCCTATGCTATGGCATACTTGAGCATAGGCGGCGCCTATGCCTTTGCACACTAGATTCCAAGACCTTAGGCTATAGGATAGGTGTTGCCTTGTTCGTGGCCTAGTTTTACCTAGGCCTAGCCTTTCTCGATGCCTATTTTGTCATGAGCAATGCTCAATCCATAGCCTTATGCATCTTAATTCCAAACTTACCACCTTTACCATACACTACGTCCAAATCGTCATTTGAAACCAATCTCCTCGTTGAATACCTTTTGCACCTACATTTGCTCAAAACCAATAAAAACAATTAGTACGATGGGTTGCCTCCCATCTAGCGCCTTAGTTTTGGTCGTGGCACGACTCTTATTTTTGGATTTTTATTTATCAAAAGCAAAACACATACTAAAAAAATGAAAAATGATAAACGATACACAATAAATGATGGGTTGCCTCCCATCTAGCGCCTTATTTATTGTCGTGGCTCGACATAGTTACCTCGAGTATTTAGAGTTCATCGAGATAAGTGATGGCCATATAATTCATCGAGTCAAGAGGACCGATATAAGGGTTAACACGTTGACCATTCACCTTGAAGACAACACCATTATTGTCTTCCAATTAAACTACTCCAGACGAGTAGACTTGGATAACTTTGTATGGACCAGACCACTTAGACTTTAACTTACCTGGGAACAGCTTCAATCTAGAGTTAAAGAGAAGCACCATATAGTCCTTTTGAAAGTTTCGTCGAACAATCCGCTGATCATGATACTTTTTTATCCGCTCCTTGTATAGGTCTGACCTTTCATATGCATGGAGACGGAACTCATCTAATTCGTTCAGCTGCTCCAACCTCAGATTCATCGCATCATCCCAATTCAAATTCAATTGCTTCAACGCCCACAATTCCTTATGTTTGAGCTCAATCGGTAAATGATAAGCCTTCCCATAAACTAGCAGATAAGGGGACATGCCGATGGGTGTTTTGAATGCAGTCCTATATACCCATAGTGCATCATCTAGCTTCCGAGACCAATCCTTCCTATTAGCATTAACCATCTTCGTAAGGATTTGCTTGATCTCCCGATTGGAAACCTCTACTTGTCCACTCGTTTGTGGGTGATAAGGCGTGGCTACCTTATGTTGCTTGACACCATACTTGGCCAACACGGATTTGAATTTCTTGTTGCAAAAGTAAGATCCTCCATCACTTATGATAGTACGTGGTACTCCAAAGCAAGAGAAGATATTCCTCTTCAAAAATGCTACAACACGCTTTCCCTCGTTGTCGGCCAACGCTACAGCTTCAACCCATTTTGAGACATAATCTACAGCAACTAAGATGTACTTCATTCCAAACGAATTCACGAATGGACCCATGATATCAATGCCCCACACATCAAAGAGTTCTACCTCAAGAACTTTCGACATGGGCATCTCATGGTGTTTCAAAATAGCACCTTGTCTTTGGCATTGGTCGCATATTCTAACAAAGTCATAGGCATCTCTAAATATCGAAGGCCAATAATATCCACTTTGCAATACTTTTCTTGCTGTCCGATTGCCTGCGTGATGTCCTCCAACTTAGGAAGTGTGGCATGCTTCCAATATAGTAAGCACCTCTAAATGGGATATACATCGTCGAATAATACCATCCGCACATCGTCGAAACAAATATGGCTCATCCCAATATTAGTGTTGTACGTCATGCATAAACTTCCTCTTTTGATGGTATGATAAATTGGCAGGTATTACATTACTCACCACAAAATTTGCAAAGTCGTCATACCATGGTAACTTTTCTGTTATCGTTGCTAGGATATCCTCGTCAGGGAATGCATCGTCAATCTCGATATCAGGCTGCGCCACATGCTCATTCTCGAGTCTAGATAGATGGTCGGCTACTTGGTTGTCGCAACCTCTTCTATCTTTAACTTCGAAATCAAACTCTTGCAGCAGCAATACCCATCGAATTAATCTTAGTTTTGCATCCTTCTTTGTCATTAGATACCTAAGAGCTGCATGGTCTGTATGAACGGTCACCTTAGTACCCAATAGATAGGCATGAAACTTCTCAAACGCATACACAACCACTAGAAGCTCTTGTTCTGTCACAGTGTAGTTCCTTTGGGCTTCATTTAGGACCTTACTCGTATAGTACATAGGATGAAATAATTTCTCCTTTCTCTGACAAAGCATAGCTCCAATGGCTACACCACTAGCATCACACATGACTTCGAACGGGAGAGACCAATCTGGTTCTACCATGATAGTGGCTTCAATGAGTTTTCCTTTGAGGCATTCGAATGCCTTTAAGCAATCTTCATTGAAGTCAAACTTCGCATCTTTCTCCAGGAGTTTGCACAATGGACTAGCAATTTTGGAGAAGTCTTTGATGAACCGACGATAGAAACCTGCATGGCCGAGAAAACTACGAACTCCCTTCACCGAAATTGGAGGTGGTAGCTTTTCAATAACTTCAATTTTTGCTCGATCAACCTCAATCCCTCTTTCAGAGATTTTGTTCCCAAGAACGATTCCTTCTTTTACCATGAAGTGGCAGTTCTCCCAATTCAGCACTAGGTTGAATTCTACACATCTTTGTAATGCCATGCTCAGGTTTGCCAAGCACGCTTCAAAAGACTCACCAACAACTGAAAAGTCATCCATAAATACCTCCAAAGTGTCTTCAACCATATCAGAAAAAATAGACATCATACAGCGTTGAAATGTGGTTGGTGCGTTACATAACCCGAATGGCATACGTTTGGAAGCAAACGTACCATATGGGCATGTGAACGTCGTCTTCTCTTGGTCTTCGGGGGAAATGCAAATCTGATTATTGCCTGAATATCCATCTAAGAAACAAAACCATCCTTTCCCCGCTAATCGATCTAGCATTTGGTCCATAAATGGCATTGGGAAGTGATCTTTGAGTGTCCAAGAATTCAACTTTCGGTAGTCCATGCATACTCTCCATCCAGTGACGGGTCTGAGTGGAATAATCTCATTCTTCGCATTCACAACCACCTTCATGCCTCCTTTCTTGGGAACACATTGTACCGAACTTACCCATGTACTATCAGAGATTGGATACACAACTCCTGCGTCTAACCACTTAATTATTTCTTTCTTGACCACTTCTTGCATAGGTGGGTTTAGACGTCTTTGATGCTCAATGGTGGGTGTGCACTTCTCTTCAAGATGAATTTTATGTGTACAAATCCCAGGTGGAATACCAATAATATTTGCAATAGTCCATCCAATGGCTCTAATATATTTCCGTAGAATAGCAATGAGGGCTGCAACTTGTTGCTCACCCAAATGTGCTACCACAATGACTGGAAGTGTGTTTCGGCTTCCTAAGAATGCATACTTTAAATGACTTGGCAGCTCCTTTAATTCTAACGTGGGTGGCTCTTCAATAGATGGCTTAGCTGGTGGTGTGGGTCGATTCTTGAGATCAAGGTCCAGCTTCTTGGGAGTATGGTGATATGTCCCTAATCCTGATAGAGCACAAATAGCTTCTTCACAATTTTCAGCATCCTTACTCTCACCATTCATAAGCAAAGTCGCCAATGGGTCATCAATCAGCTGCTCCTCTTCAAGTAAATCTTTCTCATCATCAAAGAAAACATCAGCCACCGAAAATACACTTAGATCTTTGGGTTACTTCATTGATTTGCAAACATCAAAGCGAACTACTTCGTCATTTATTCAGAATGAAAGCTCATTAGCTCTTAAATCAATAAGCACGCTTCCCGTAGCAAGGAAAGGACGCCCCAAGATTATGGGAACTTCTGAATCTGCCTCACAATCTAAAATAACGAAGTCTGCTGGAAAGATGAATGAAGAAACTTTTACCAAGACATCACATAGAATACCAACAGGTCGTTTTACCGACCTATCCGCCATTACTAGCCTCATGTTGGTTGGAGTAGGATCATCCAACCCCAACTTCTTATAGATAGAAAGTGGCATCAAATTGATGCTGGCTCCTAAATCAGGTAATGCCTTGGAAAAATTTAATGATCCAACGGTGCAAGGAATAGTGAAAGCACCGGGGTCAGCCTTCTTCTGAGCTATTGATCGGGTCGCGATTGTGCTGCAGTGATGAACATCATCTTTCAACTCATAACTTGTTGCCCGCTTCTTTGTCAAAAGATCCTTCAAAAATTTCGCATACCCAGGCATTTGTTCAAGTGCCTCCACCAATGGAACATTAATGGTTAGCTGCTTTAACATAGTCATGAATTTGCTAAACTTTGTATCATCCGCCACCTTATTCAATCTCTGAGGGAAAGGTGGTGGTGGGTATGGAATGGTACTCTCGATGACTTTCTTCTCCTCTTGCTTCCGTTTTTCAAATTTTTCAGGTTGCAATCCATTGGGATTGACGTCATGGACGTTGTGCCCTTTTTCTGCGGATTCTTGTCCTTTCGCTTTATCATCAATGTCCACTACTTCGTCATCCACTTGCTTGCTTTTTGCTGAAGTTTCCAGCACCTTACCACTCTGGGTAGTAATGGCCATGCATGACCCATCATTCCTTGGGTTTTGCACAGTATCGCTCGGTAGGGTGCCAGCCTTTCTTTGATTGAGTGCTGCTGAAAGTTGGCTCAATTGCTGCTCTATTTGCTTGATTGAAGTGGAATGAGAATCAACTATTTGTTTCATAGAGGTCAAATCATTAACTACCTCCGTTACTGCAGTGTTTGTTGATTCCACTCCTTTCAATATTTGGGCCAGCATGTCTTCCATACTTCCAGAGCTAGATGTGGTGGCGTCACGTCTTCCAGGGGGAACGTACAAACCAATCTTTTCATTCTTGTTCTTCCAACTACCTTGGTCATTGTTTCCAGATTTATCATAGTAGTTCCGACCTTGGTTTCCTTGGGTATTACCTCGGAAACCCCTCTGATTGTTCAAGTAGTTGGCCTCTTCTTCCGAATCAGATTCGTCTCTTCCTTTAGACGCAATAACTTTCACTTTTTCAGTCTTCCTTGATAATAAATGCTTTGTAAGAAGATCAACTTGTGTTTTCATGTGCGCCATATCTTGATCACGTTCTTCTTCTCTTCTCCTTTGGTCTGCAGTCATGCCAATAGATAAGGTGGGGCTTGCTACATCAGAATCCCTTGTAGGCCAAGCTCTACTTTGCTTCGTCATACGATCTAGAATATTTCTTGCTTGACCAAAGGTGAGGTCCATAAAAGATCCTCCAGCCGCATTATCCACCACTGGTTTAGTTATTGAATTCAAGGCTCTGTAAAATATCTCCATTAGGTGAACATTAGTCATATGATGGTTTGGGCATCTCGTTAGCTTTGTCTTGAACCTCTCCCATGTTTCATGAAGGGCTTCAGTTGGAAGCTGACGAAACTTGCTGATTTCATCTCTCAATTGTGCTCTTTTGGATGGTGGAAAGAATCTTTCTAGGAAAGCGTCTCTCAATTGCCTCCAATTTGTAATAGAATTAGGAGTCAGCCTATTCAACCATAGAGTTGCCTCCCCAGACAGAGACAATGAAAATAGGCGTAATCGAATTGCATTCTGACCAACACTAGGATTGTCAAACGACTTGCATGTAGAAATAAAGTTGATGAGATGCATATTTGGATCATCACCTGCTAGTCCACCAAATAATCCCTTGAGTTGCAATAACTGAATCATGGTGCTTGTGATGTTGAACTTGGCTCCGGGCACTAATGGTGGAGGAATTATGGCTCCAGTGGCTCCGGCTCCATCAAGATCATCATCATCGTCGTTAAAAGCTGGTTGCATGGGTTGGCGATCATACCTAAACCGAGCTTGATGACCTCTTCTGTTGGCAGGTGTTGCGATTTAAGCATCATGCCTTGGGTTTAGTAACTCGTCATCCCCTAAATCCTCATCGTCGGGATTCGTTGCTCGCCCAGGGTTATCAATGTTTTATTGTTGAACTTGAGCGGCGGCAAGAGCAGCTAATCTCGCCTGTTCCTGTTGAGCAGCCATCCTTTCAATTTCTGCTTGTGCTTCCATTCTGCCAATAAGTTGTGGTTCAGGATTGATAGGTAATAATGGTTGACCACAACTTCTAGTATGGGGCATGCACTGAATAAAAACCTGCAGTAAACAAAAACAAAAAATGAAAGTAAAAGTACGAGAATCTTTGACCAAAGGGTCTAGTAATTATCACAAACTTAATTGACACTCGTATTCCCCGGCAACGGCGCCAATTTTTGATAACGCTCAATCTACAGCTCTCGTAGGAGTGTAAAGCGGTCGCTAGCAAATATAGAACCCAACTGGGTTGGGTATCGATCCGACAGGGAATAGCTTGGTCAGCAAGTAAGCAACGATTACTAGACTTTTAGCGCAATTCTCGTAAAAAAGGGGGGATTGTAATGTGTAACAAAAATATTAAAGTAAAAACTGAAAATATCAAAGTAAAAAGAAAGAATAGTTATTAAGTTGTAAACAATGAGAATTGAGGAGTTGGGGTTATGTCCACCTCCTGAGTTATACGTCTCTATTGGCTATGAGTGTGTTGAATTCCGACATGCATGTGCTTATAGAGAATTGTATTCCGTGGTAAATCCAGGCGTCTTTTGACCTATTCGAGGATTATTTCACTTTAACTCTTTCGAGCTTAAAGCGTGTCTAACGGTACAAATTCTCCAAGAGGTTAATCCAGTTATGGCACTAACTTTTTAATAGGGGATGGGACCCTAGTACCTTAACATTATCTCTTTTCCAGATAGATAACCTTTCTTTCGAACAAGTTAAATGTTATACTGGCGTATTCTTGCGTTTGCAACCACAAAGAATTTAGATTAAGATGAAGAGAATAATGATATAAGCAGCATACGTGTCACGAACTCACAAGCTCATAGTAGTAGATAGTACCTCATTCGGCTTCCATAACCCCAACAGAGAAGTTTAGTTACCCATGAGTGCGAAGGAAATCACAATTGACATTGTTATTATACCACAATTAGAATTTCGTGTAGCACAAGTGTCTTACGTCTCGTTTGAGTCCAGGAATCTAGTTTCGAACCCCCTAATCTGGAATCAATGTCAGTAGCATGTGATTTCCCAGATGTGTTTCCTGAATAACTCCTTGGATATCCTCCCTTAAGGGAAATCAACTTTTGAATAAAACTTCTTTGAGATACTCAGCCTATCTTTATCTTGCCCTAGTGAATGGCTCCCATAAAAATCAAAGAATTAAAAGAACAGTTCAAAGAACTCTTAGATAAGGAATTCATCAAACCTTGTGTGTCCACATGAGGTGCACCCATTCTATTTGTGCGAAAGGAAGATGGTTCTCTTAGAATGTGCATAAACTATCATCAACTAAATAAAGTCACAATCAGGAACAAGTATGCACTTCCCAAAATTGATTGATTATTTGACTAACTTCAGGGTGCCAGTTAATTTTCTACGATTGACCTCAAATCAGTCTATCATCATCTCAGATTCAGAGACTGTGATATTCCGAAGATATATTTCAAAACACGACATGGTCACTTTGAATTTTTAGTCATGTCATTTGTTCTTACTAATGCCCCAGTAGCTTTCATGGTCTTGATGAACTGTGTGTTTAGGGATTACTTGGATATGTTCATCATAGTCTTCATAGATGACATCCTTGTCTACTCCTAGAATGATCATGATCATGCAAATCATCTCAGAATTATTTTCAAGACCCTCAAAACCCATCAGTTATCATGATATATGGTCATATCTTACATGCCAGCTCTATGATCATAGCTCATACTCATGCACGTTAGCAATCATGCATGCTTACAGTTCCTAGTATAATGAGTTCAAGTTCACTCAGTGTTCCAAATTATGTTTTGTGAATACAGAAACTCAAGACTCAGGTCATGTAGCTCATGACTGATGTACTCATGTCAAGCCTTATAGTATGTTTAGTTTCCATGATTTATGTTATACCCTTAATGATCAAATAAATTCAAATTATGTCATGCATATCCCCAGTTTAGGTATCTTAGTGCATCTATGAAGGTGACATTTTATTCCTCAGGCCTCAGTAAGTGTGGAGTCTAGTATAGTATTCATTTATATTTCCAGTTCTCATTTTTTTACCCTTCAGTGAACTCTCCTTATAAATAAGTAGTGATGAGAGATTGCATACTTGTTTTACATGAGGCTATACTTATAAAGACAGGCTTGACTGTCAGGTAAGTGTACAAGCAAACAGCTATCAGGGAGTTGTATTTAGTGCCCAAAGGGAGGAAAATCAGAATTTTTCATAAGATAAAAAGTAGAGAAAAATGTAGAGTGTGAGTGTCTATCCAAATCCTCAATTTATGTTAGTCCCCATCACATAACTATCAGAACCCAATATTTAGTTCTAGTACAATCTCAGTTACCATCTTAGTTACAGTCTCAGTCCTAGTCTCAGGCTAGTAATCAACTCAGAAACTCAGTTTTGTTTCAGGTTTGCTTGACCATAGCATACAGTTATTAGTAATTCAGTTAACAGTATTTCAGTACCTCGAATTACAAACTATTTTGGAATCATGTTATATGTTTTGTCTTACATTATTAAATAATGTAGTCTTGACGTATTCATGCTCAGTACCTCATGTTGCTAAGTCATCCCTTACCTCATATGTAAAATACTCTACAGTTTTAATCCTAACTAAGTACAATTTAATCTTACATGACCAGTATTCAGCTATCATCTATTCAGTTAATCAGACAAGTTAGTATGGTTATGCATTCGTGCTTAGTACCCATGTGAATATTTACAGTAGTATCAGG
This sequence comes from Capsicum baccatum var. pendulum, assembly GCA_030864225.1. Classification (NCBI taxonomy): domain Eukaryota; kingdom Viridiplantae; phylum Streptophyta; class Magnoliopsida; order Solanales; family Solanaceae; genus Capsicum; species Capsicum baccatum. The sequence continues at coordinate 161,648,858 of CM061554.1, forward strand.
TGAAGTGTCATAATGGGGCGGAAAGTATAGTCAAGAGAGTATTCAAGAAATATATCGAAGCTTGAAAATTTATAGTTGCAGTGCATGAGGCTTAGTCACTCTATCTAAGATGATAATTCGTAGGCGTCGCCTCATCTTACAAAAATAATGGCCAGAATGTGATTTCTTATTTGGCCAATGCCAAGAATCCTTGTTCCTTAAAGTCACTAGAACTCTATAGAAAGAGTGTCAAGGAAATTCTCAAGTCGAGTATTAGTTTTTACCATGAATTAGTCCGTAAGCCAATAATTAAGTTTAGCAGTCAGGTAGATAAGTTTGTATGGTTTGGTTTCCCATCTTCCCATCTAGTTGTACTATCTGAAAACTCATGAATATAACAATTCCAAGAAGGAGAAACTAAGTTTTTGTATGTTCATATCAGTTCATGTATTATGTCCCAGTTTCAGATCACAGATATTCAGTCATGACTCAATTCAAAGGTTTTCTATGTATCATTCCAGCTTTTCCTCAATATTTGTACCAAGTCAGCATTCTTCAAGGGACATAATGTCTTAAGGGAGAGATAAACCATAACCCTAGAGCTTTTATATCCCAAACCTCCCAGTTCCTCCTCACGTAATCAATCTAGTTTGGAATACTAGGCACTCTTGAGTGGACCCTCAAGTTCCAATTTTAGTCGTAAGCTATGTATTAAAGGGGCTAAGTTCTGTTCATGATATTCAAATATCGTGTTCCCATTTATGCTTGTTCAGTAACTTATCTCAAGTTAAGATAGGTTACATTGTGTTCTTGTAAATCTCTACTATGAAAAAAGTGAAAAGGTTTGGCAAGAGGAGGAAGCTCAGTCCCCGATATTTGGTCCTTACCAAATTTTTAGCCATTTTGGAAAGGTAGCTTATGAGCTTTAATTTCCATCCATCTACTTTTCCATGTCTTCTTGCTAAAGAAATGCATAGGTAACCCAACAGTTGTAGTCCCTATAGGGAATATAGACATTCAGAACAACCTCTTTTATGAGAAGATTCTTGTCGAAATCCTTGATTATCAGATTTGCAAACTGAGGAACAATGAGGTCGTTTTAGTCAAAGTCCTTTTTAAGAACCATTCCATTGAGGGAGCTACTGCAAATGTAGAAGCAGACATGAGGACCAAGTATCCTCACCTCTTCCCTATAAACTCAGAATCAGCCCAAGGTAACCATTTATTCCTGAACTTACTCTATTCCATGCTATGATTTTCCTTTATAGACTTGGTACCAGGTACCATTGCATATTCAGTGGTGACTTCATTTATCAGATTCAACATAAGAAACTTAGCTTGTTTAGAAATCCCTATCATGCATTCATGAATCATGCTAAGTTGTGTACTCAAGCATCATATATGAATGTTCAGTATGAAATTTTAACATATCAGTAGTGTCAGTTATGAAATTATGTTGCAGTTATGCATATCCAATATCTAAATTCAGTCTATCAGTATTCCCATCTTAGTCCGTATTATTCGAGGATTAATGTTCCCAAACGGGAGATATTATAAGACCCCGCAAAATACTAAGCTCAACTTAGTCTTTTAAGCTTGGTAAAGGGTCCCAGAATTAGAATATTCTAGCTAAGTATTCAGACTTAGTATTATTTTGGCCTTACTAAGTTGGCAACTCTATTTCACAACTCTTATGACCTTAAAATGTCAATCTTTAGGTTAGTTCATGATCAGGAATGTCAGTATGTATTTTCAAATGAGTTTTATATTTTGTGAACCTCATTTGAACAACATTTGGGAATCCAAAACATTGCTTTGACTTGATCTCGGCACAACACATTGATCAGAGCATCAATCAATATTTTTCCTTGTCTCCCAGTCGTAATTTCCAGTTAATTAAAGTGGACTCGAAGGGGCGCATTGGCTATCACATCGATGCCAACGATGCGATACATCATCCTACGCATCATCATTTTGGTTTTTAGTCATTAAATAGCCGATTCCATAGGGATAATTGGGAATTTTCCCCCACCCCTATTCAGTCCTAAAACACGAGATTCATCCCTCATTAAAAAATACAATCATTTTCTCTCAAATTTCTCAAGAACAAGAACCCTCAGTGATTTAATTTTATTGCAAAGGCACAACATGTTGCCATTGTTCTACAATAATTCAACATCCAAGGTATGTGACGTGTTCATCCAAAGGTTCCTTACACCCTTAGAGTCAAAGAAATACTTTTAAACTTCATGTAGCTTGAATTCATGCTGTCCATTATTTGAAATCAAGTGGGTTAGTGATTATTGCTATAATTGGGTTTCTTTTTATTGATTTATTACAAGATTGATGTAGAATTAATTGATATGTGTGATTTATCGTGTGAATTCATGTTGAAACACATGAAATTGTGGATTTGGAATTGAATCATGATGCTCACATATTGTTTTAGTGTCAAGTGCATAGATTATGCTATCCAAGTGTTTGATGAATTGCTCATGTGAATCCAATAATAAGATAATATCAGGCTAGTATGTATATTGTTTCATGCCATGCAAGTGCTTGATAAAATGACTCTATAGATGCATTATGAACAAGTGTGCATATTAATGTTATGCTATGCAAGATCATGTAAAGCTTTACTTTTTCATGCTATCAACTCCTGGGGCATTTATAAACCAAAAAATTTAGATGTTTACCTAGAGCCAGTGTCAGTTATATAATAGTCTCAGTCACATCACGATTAGTAGTACTCTCAGTCAATTACAAGACTCAGGAGAATTCAGTAGATTCAGTATTACTCCCGTCTAGTTTAGTATTTAATTCAGACCTTAGTAAACTCAGTAAGCTAACAAAATTCAATAGTATTCCTTCAGTCAGTAGAACTCAGTAAAATCAGTAATGTTCAGTCAAGCCTAGTATGAACTAGGAAATTAGTTTATTGTCTATTTAGTTAGGAGTAGGATTCAACACCGAGTTAATCCAGGGATAGGGGCATTTCTTCCAGTACAGGGTTTGACCCTTAATAGAAATCTATGCATTATAATAGAAATCCAGGGATAGCCAGCGTAGGTTGGGATATCTTCCTGCCATACTAGGGTTGATATATCTCATACGAGTTTTCCTACCAGCGAGGGGTGATAAAAGAACTTCCTGTCATAGTGGGTTAACTCATATTTGTCTTCACCCAGGGCACGTTACTAATATCCTTCCAATTAAGGTTACAGGTTGGGCCCCAATCTATTCAGAAAGGGGAATATTAGTTAGATGATAACCTCTCAAAGTCTCAGTTTCAGTTCCAGTCTCAGAATAGAACTCAATTCAGTTCTACCAATTCAACACTATTAGGTACAGTCACTCAGTTTAATATGAACCTCAGTATAGTTCCACAGGATCAAGACTGTCAGATACAGTCACTCAGTTATCAGTTACACAGTATCAGTAAACTCAAATATTAGTAAATAAGTAATTTAGAACTCAATATCCAGTGTTATTACGATCTCATATAATAGTATATATATCCATGCATGTACTCCCATTCAGTTATATTCATGTTATTCAGTTAGGATTTTTCATGAATATGAACCCATGCATTTCAGCCTACCTCACTTAGCATACCAGTATATTCAAAGTACTAACACATACCTTTCTTTTGCGCTGTGATGTTTTATATAATAGGTTTAGTCACGCAAGTTCCCGATCATAGATAATATTTTAGATTTTTAGCTGACAGAATTTGTGGTGATCCCTCCTAGTTTGAGGAGATGATGATAACTTCAGTAGTTCAGTTTATTTTAGTACTTTAGAGTTAGATATGTCCTTGTCCTATCAACCAAATATTTCAGAAAGTTTAAAGGCTTTTTCAGACTAGAGTATTTTCAGACAGATGTTTCAGTTTTTGTATTGTTATACGGTATTCAGTTTTATTGCAGTATTGAATCTTATGGTATGTTTTTGCTTAATTTTTTTATATTTGCAGTATTACTATTCAGTTATTGCAGCAGGTACTAGCCATGGGTTAGCTTGTGTTCCTTTGGGATTATGAGCACCGTGTAGCGTCTGGGGTATAGACTCGAGGCGTTACACACCAACAAATTGAAGTTGAATACATAGCCAATGGGATTTGCTGTGATTTATGTGTCATCTATTATTTTAATGTGTCTTACAAATCCGTGCCCGTAATGTGTAACAACTCCAGTGATCTTAGTAATTTCGTATATACTAAAGCATCATTTTATTTGAAATCTATTAGTAAGAGGTGATTTTATTTTAGTCACTCTAAAAATTAGCTTGTAGATTTTTTTTATTGTTTTATCTTCACTAGGAAAAATTTGGTCTTCTAAAAGAAAATTTTCATATATATATATTTTTTCAATGATTTTGTTTCAAGAAAAACTCAGTACTATGTATTTTACCAAATCTTAAGGATTTCAAAAATTCTTATTTTTGGCACAAAAATCGTCAACCACTCTCTGGCTCCCCATCCTTTTCTTTCAAATCTCCCACTTTACACGCCACCTTTTTCTCTGCCACCATTATTACCATCTCTGTATCCTCTGACTTTCGAAAACTCATCCGCCCTTTCATCTCAAACCCTAACCCTAGTACTTCCTTTCTCAACTCTATTGTTTCACCTTCCTCTTCAACCATTTTATACTCACCCGTAACTTTTTTCTCTGCCATGACAGAAACCCATTCAATGGATAATCTCACCAAAACGTCTCCAAACCAAATTTCCTCCAACTTTGACCCTGTCCTTCTCTCTGAATCCTTAGAAAAATTATCCTCTCACTCTCTCTAGTCAACTGTGTTCAAAAAACAAAGTACTTCAAGCCCTCTGTTATCCTCTAACTAATGAAGGTCCTCTCCTTTGGATTCTATTCCTCATGAAGACATGAATAATTTCCGGACACTTATACATAAGGGAAAGTTTCTCACCTTCAATAATCTCTCAATTTTTTTTAGTTGAGTCATCAATATCTCTTATTTAATGGGATCCCACTATAATATTTGCCAATTTATCAAAGCTCAAGACTTATCGATGGTGGTTTGCTTATGTAGCTTGGAAGTTTTTGACGACCCCATTCGTATGTTCTACACCAACCTTCCACATTCCCCAAACAGTGGAGAGCTGGAAACCCTGATTTTGGGTACATATATAATTCTCAATGACTTTTTATCTAAGAAAGTATTTGATACCAAATTCTTAGGTATTTTCCTTTTCATGAACGACACCTGGACAGAGAATTCTGAAGTTAGTTTTGATGAAACAAAGAAGGTCATCTTAGATCATGAATGGAATAGCCCTTTCTTTGGTCATCTGTCTCTTAGCTTTCAAAATAGAATCTTGGCCCACATCGTTACAACCACCTTGATTTCACAAAAAGGATCTCTTAGTAATGTGACATTCAGAGATGTGTTTGTGCTCTATTGCCTGATTATAAAATACAAAATCAACTGGAGTTCCTGGAATCATGAATATATGATAGAAAGTGTCGCTGACTCTCATACCTCAGCCAGGTTTCCCTCCGGTCTGCTCATCACATAAATTCTTCTTTACTATGGAATTGACCTCTTAGTATTTCTAGTGGTAAAATTCTTTGCCACCTATGACTAAAATACCTTCTTAATAAAAAAGAATAGTGCAAAAAGGTTTCTGTCAAAAGTCAGCCTGACACTTCTAGGGTATGTAAATGTGTGTCTAATTCCATGCTCTGTGCAGATAAGGAGATTGAAGAACTCAAGGCCAAACTAACTACCATTGAGGAAGGAATAGTCAACATTAAGGAGTTGGCAACAAAACTGCTATAACTAAGCAAGGAGACCGGTACCGGCACAGGCAATGTACGAATTTCTCTTAACGATTTCAACTAGGAAGGGGTAAAATTGTTAAATAGGGTGCTCTCCCAGGTTGATTCAATCAAGACCAAATCTTATTATGTCTCCAATGAGCTTACAATATCTGTTTAGAACTCTTACTCAAACTTCACCTAGCGTGTTGGAGAATCCTATGATCGCCTCTGCTTGAACATGCACAACACCCTTACGTATTTCCTAGACAAATTATGCTGAACTCTTTTATCTAATTTAAAAGCGGGTCTATCCTTTATCTTACTATGGGTTATATTAAGACACTACTCACTACTCCTCCAACATGTTTTTGATGCTACTTCCTAGTATAATTTTTAATATTTCATACACTTAGTTTTGTCTTTAATTAGTTTTTGCTCCTTGTTTTTGTGTTTGATTTCTGATTTATTTTATATTTTCATTGGTATTTTTGATTATGTCAAATGAGGAAGAATATTATCACACATCAGTTAACAAGACAGGGGGAGCTAATCACTACCACATCACAAAAATCGACCATAGCCACCAAGGCAGAAAGATAGGGGGAGCAAAATAGGTATTTTAATAGGGAATTTAACGAATTTTTAATGTTTGTCATTATAAAAAGGTTAGATTGTTAGCCTACTATATTTACATTTTAGTACTGAAAAACTAACGAGTGAATCTTTTCAGCATACAAGTAAATCTTTGAAGGATATTGGAATACTGCTAGTAATGGAAGGATAAAAGAAGCAAGTTAGGAAGTCAACTGTAGGATGATCAGTGGCATCCAAGAAAATCAATAAAAATAAGAAAAAAGAGAAGGAGAATCTTAGTCCCAAGAATTGCAGTAAATGAGGTTAATCACAATAAAGTAAAAAGAGGAAAAGATCATGGTCATATCTGATATGTACGTATGTAAAAGTCGTATATGGACATATCATACGGATACATTACTAAATCAAGGAATCCATTCAAATCATTGATTGAGAAGAAATCTCTTGGGTTTCCTCATGAAGAGTAGCAGTCGAAGTCGTTAAAATTAAAAGACTGAAGATGGACACAGGTTACGCAACTTTATAGTAGAATATCAAAGTGTCTTTATCTTATTCTTGTAAGGCTTTGTAAATTTTAGTTTACAATTGTTATATAAAGAGCAGGATCTCCATTTGCATGCATAATTATACTTTCTAAAATATTCCTTTATATGTATGATTCATAACACAATGATTAAGGGATTCTTTCTGCACCAACATTAGTTTAGGCATTAGGATTGAACATAATTTGTATACAAGCACAATCCAAGGTTCACATATGATAACACTCAAATTACACTCTTGAATGGGTGTAAGTGCCTGTTGTCAATTTAAAACCCAACTAGGTTGGGGTCAAATCTCACGGGGAATATGGTGTGAACTCAAGTAGTTTGCGATTTAAACCACCGATTGTTTAACGTTTCCTGAAATAGGGGTTTAGGTTTAACATGTTTTTTTTGTCACTTTACTTTTGGTGTTTGTAAATATAGAGTTTACGAAATAACAAGAATTATGTTCACTAGGGCTTCTGGTACATGATGGATGCTTAAAGTGGTTCAAGATTCTCACAGTGGGTACGATAACAAGCTATCTTTATTGATGTTATGCTTAAATGTCTGTCGACCTACTTAAGCGTTTAATTCCCTAATCCTCTCAAACTTAGAGAATTTATATTTACTACCCAAATTTTACCTCAGGTTAACCAGCCTTGTTACACCGCTGATTATTAAATGAAGTATTTCCGAGTCCCTGTTGATAATTTACTTCCTACTATATATGATTTCCTTCTTAAGCAAATCAAAGTAGGTGTGTCTATTGTTTACAACCAACAGATATTAATTAACACTTCAGAATTATCATGAAATCCTACCACCTTTTAAATCTTTAATACTTAGCACCTCATCAAGACCTAACCCTAGATCCCATAACTCAGGTTAATGGAGTTTAGCCACTCATGATGTAACGAACGAAACACATAATTAAATTCATGATTTGAAAATAACTAGTGAATCCTAGATTAGATCACAAAGAACAAATCTGAAAATACTGATAATAATCTCTCAAAAATAGTTGTGTTGTTAAAGTAAAGGAGTAAAGAGAGAAAATATCAAAATATGTTGTCCAAAACTCAAGGTGTCGTCCTTTTGCTGAATAATAACAATAAAAACAATGTCTAGAAAATCCTAAAACAAAGGTTTAAATAGTTTACCCTAAATAAAGAAAAAAATCAAGGTGACAACGTTTGCTCAGAATAGACGACGACTATTGGTGACGCCTTATCAGGATCCTGATGAATTATCAAGAATATCGTCAAGTCTTCTCCAGATTTGCACTAGTCCTGTCTTAGGTTGAAGGAAACTTCTAATGGATTATCATGACTATGACGTCTTATCAGAAATGTCATCACACTTTTTGTCCTATTCTCATGTCCTGCCTAAGTCTAACGGCATTCCTGATGACTTATCACCATTATGACAGCCTATCACAAAATGTCATTGATTCTACCCGTTGGAACTCATTCCCTATTTAACCCTGATGATTTCCTTGATAGCCTATTACCGGGCTAATGACCTATCATGAATGTTGTTAGTTGCACTTGTCTTTTAATTGCTTCAGATTTTAGCCTTTTTGCTTCCATTATTATTGGTTCTCTATCATATCAGCTTCTACTGCAAAATCAAACATCAAACAATCAAAAATGACAAAAGTTGCTTAAGACTTTCCAACTATTCTTAGTTATAAGCCTCAAATGTGTTAGCATCTGCTCACACATCAACACCCTCAACTTAAAACAATTGTTTGTCCTCAAGCAACCCAAACATAACTAAGAGAATACAAAGTACAATTTGGTAGCTAACTACTCATATTAGTTCAGAATAATTTCACCATCTCCAAGTTCAGTCAATTTAAAATTCAACGTTGATGTTTTGAAGAACAACCATGCAACTCATAAGCATCAAGATACGGCAAAAATTCAGCAATAACAATCATGCCATACCAAAATCACACTATATGAACAAATTAGTGACTTAGCAACATATCCAATGTGCCCTCACAACAAATAAATCCACTTTTTACTTATATCAGAATTCACATACATAAACATAGGGATAATTACAAATCTAACTCTCAGAATGAAGTTCCAAACACTGCATGTAAAATGCCATAAGCTTGCCCTTATAGTCAGTACCCAAATATTCAGGTAGGTCAGTTAGGATCACTTTAGGGATTTTCATAGGCTTTTAATGTAGGATAGGGGATGGTATGATATTCTTGGATATTTTAGAGTGACTATGCCTCCTTGATGCTCACTAAACTCTTAGGGTTTCACTTCTCAAACTTCTTTTCCTCTTTTTTTTCTTTTATTGATCACACATGCTCAAGATGGATGCGGTCTTTTCAATCATCATATTATCTTTTTATTATCTTTAACATAACTTTCTCTTTTCTTATTCCTTTTTCACCACACCTAACTTTTTATTCTTTTTTATAATACTACCCTTCTTCATGCTCATTTTGAAGCACGCATCCCTGTGATAGCCACCCTCAACTTAGGCTATTTGCCTAAGTTAAGGTGCACAGTATCCAAGGAGGACCAGGGACAAAATAGGTTCATTGTGTGGTAAACAAAAAGGTGAGAGGTTTCACAAAAAGAAATAGGCATATAGGCTCAAATTAGGGATCAATGAATATTATTCACATTGGGAAGGTCATTTAGGCTGAAAGTGGGTTACAATAAAAAATGTTCTATAATCATTTCTTAACCTCTATCCTACAACCTATGCAGGACAAACAGGGCAAGTTCTAGATTCGGCACACAGTAGGAACTATGTAAGACCTCACACACACATGGCCCACAAGTACATCGCATATCACTGCTTATCCGATTCATGTAATTCATTTAGCAAAAATCATCAAGTTTCTAGACAAATGCCACAAAAAGATGTACCGCAATCACAGATGAATGAAATTCATACAGTTATAAACTTAGATCAATAGAGAGGTGCTCAAAAGTAACAAAACAAGCTAACTGCCTAAAGTACCAGTATTACTCATAATTACCTACAAAAAATTATTACAAAAACATCCTACCTTACACCCTCAACTTAAAATTGAAAATAAAACTAAACTAAGGGTTAGAGTATACCTGAAATGGATCAATTCTGGGGTTAATAGGTTTCTGACCCTGCTTCTGCATCATCTGCTACCTTCTCTCCATCGGGAGCTTCTGCCTTGTAGTGGTAGGGGGTATGCTTGATGAGGCACCTACAGCCTTGGCTTTCAAATCCTCCTCCCATTTCACATTGTTCGTTAGGGACTCCATTCTTGCTTTCTTCAACTCCACTTTTTTGGCCTACTTTTTCACCTTCTTTTTCAATCTTCTTTCTTCCTCGCTATCATGATCTTCTCTCTTATCTATTACTTTTTGCTTCCTCTTCTACTTATTTTTCTTTGGTGAATCTCCAGTGAAGTCAAGCAATAGAATTTCTTCCTCAGATTCATGCATAGCTAGATCTGTCAGCACCATAAATTGGTGATGTTGAAATACCCCAACATCCGTCTTTACATTGTTCAGCGCTGCTCTAAATTTAGCAGGATCAGCCCCTGACATTTCTTTTGCTTGTCCATCAAATCGATTCTCTAAATCTACAACCCATCTAGGAAAAGTCACAAAAGGCTCAAGGGCAGCCTTGATTCTCTTATCTATGGCAGCTGCAAACTATTCGTTAAAAGCATGTAGTTGTGCCTCACACTATTTGGCCTTTTTGGCCACTTTTCTGAAATTGATCTAGTGAAATAAAAATCCTATTGATGTTGTAGGAGCTAAGGGATTGGGTTTATTCGTATGCACTGAAACTGCTTGTGCTACAAAAATTGGTTGCGCAATCTCAGAATCTTGTACTTCTGCATTAGATGCTGAATCGGAATCTATAACTGGAGAGTCTGCTGCTATCTATATAACTCTATCAAGTCTCAGTCCTAACTGATTTTCAGCATACCATATGGGATTATGGTTCTTTCAGGTAGGAATGTCATTATCAACCCCTACAATATCTGGCACATTAGCAGCTAGGCAAAACTCTATGATAAGACAAGGGAAAAGATAAGACATGTTGGTTCAAACCATTCTAATATTTATCTTATCAGCAATGATTTCCTTGAAATTAAGGGGGAGCTTCTGCAGTATGCTTGCTACTAGGATAGCTCGATCGTTACCCAGAATGTTGTCTCCATCAGTGCACATCAGCCATATATACACAAAACCCCACCAAAAATTTGCATCTTAAGTCGAAGATGACTTATAGATTCTCTCATTTTGGTTTGTCACCCATGTTGCTTCTCCTTCGGCTATGGTGTTGCCCAACCACGAATGTTGATTTGCCTAATTCTTAATCCGAGCATAGACTGATGGTGAAGTATCCTGAGGAGTGAATTTGGGGCCATACAAGAACCCATTGATGGTGTTAATTGAGATATCAACCCTTACGCCCCTTGCCTGAACGCTATCCAATAGGGGTTGTTCTGCAACTCTTTCTCCTGACCTACACATGTTTTCCAACTGAGCCTAGTCGTTCGTGTAAAACTTTCAGACCAATTCAGGGCAAAATGAGCTTCCCCCTTTTGTAGTCCATCACAAGCCGTACTCTTGGAACTTTTGTTCCACTTCACGATATCTATGCAAACGTTTAGTGATAATCCTCTTTTCTTCTTGAATCGGCCTTTTAGTCTTTCTTCTATCTGTTCTACAGAGCCCAGTAGTGAAGATGCTCTCTGCCTTGGGAATTTGCCATCTAGCATTATTTTAAACTTTGGGGTTCTTACATTTGATAAATGTTCCCCGAATTGGAGACTCCTTATCATTTTGTTGTTTAGTATAAGGGGATTTAGATGTTGTTCCCTCAGACTCAAGCTCCTCATACCCTTTATGTTCTTTCTCTTCAGATTCAGCATATTCCCACTCATGTTCAGAATCTTCAGATATCTCCTGCTTAGAAGCAGTTTTTGTTTCAGTGTACTCACTATCCTCCACTTTAACTAGGGGGGTGGAGGATGGACACATCTCACAATTTTAGTTACAGGATCAGGGATTTCAGACACAATCAACTCAGCTTAGTAGTACAGATTTAGTACTGTTAGAAATAGTCAATGCTTATCATTGTAAATAGACTTCAAGGTCACCTATTATTAAGTACTGATCTCAACTATGATTAATTAGTGTCAGAATCATTACATTTAAGGATCACTCGCTAGATAGGATTGATCTCAGACTACGTCAAATCATCTTTATTTTCAGTATACTCATGATCACCCACTAGATAGGACTGATCTCAGATTTAGTTACTCCAAGTAGAATGGAACTCAGATTGTTCCATCAGAACTTAGATTGTCAGATAACGTCACTCAGTATCGATTATATCGATTAGTCCAATCGTTATAGTTATATCAGTTATCATAGCTCACATTACCAATATTCAGTTTCAGGACTATTAGACACTGTCATTCAAACCATTTCTTCATAATTTGAACTGTTAGAAATAGTCAATAATCTATTCAGTACCTCTGTAAAAGTAAAGTCATGTCACAAGCATTCAGACTCAGTAGTCAGCACATCACAAGTTTAGATATAGTTGTTTATGCATGTATGTATTATCATATTCATATTAGTTAGCATTGTTCATGCATATAAATCTTTGTATTTAGCCTACCTCACTCGCATACTCAGTACATTGAGAAGTACTAATGCATTTGCGTTGTGGTGCTTTCTCTTATGTTACACCATAGATTTAAAGGCAAGAGCTCCAGATCAGCAGTAGCATTCAAGTGTTCTGATTTTGCAATGAGTCCTTCTTATTCAAGGAAGATATAATTATTTCTACATTTAATATTCAGTTGCTAGATGGAGTTAGTTGAAGACATGTTCCTTCAACTCCTTATTCAGTTCAGTTAGAGGCTTTCAGACTACATGTTAGATTAGATATTTAGATCGTATTATTTTTAGTATTTATGACTTGTTTTGGTATTGTTATACCCTTTTCAGACATTTTGTTATCGGCCGTTTATTCAGTTCAAACCTTATGGCCTTTTATGTTCATGTTTCTGCATTTTATGTATATTATGTAGTATATAGGTACAGATATCAGTCATGGGTTAGCTTGTGGAACTTCGGGGTCATGAACACTATAAAGCATTCTGGTTCAGAAAATTAGGGTGTTACAAAATTGGTATTAGAGCCTAAGGTTCAATAGAGTCCTAGGAAGTCTGAAAGCCGCATCTAGTAGAGTCTTGTACATCCGTGTGTTGTACACCACACCAATATGTAGGAGGCTTTGAGAGATTAGGGGAATAGTTTCCCTTCTTTAATTATTCATGTCGTACCAATAAGCAGTAAGATTTGTATAGCTTGTTTTCTCATCCTTTCATCTATTCATGCTATCCAAAATATTAGAGAATGTAACTATTTCAAGGTAGAACCTCCTAGTAGTTACAAGTTCAGTCCATCTCATGCATTAGTTTTAGACTCCTAAATTTTAGTTATAATCTAGTTCGTAGATGCCCTGTGCATCACCCAGTATCTCCGTAGGATAAGAATTATTAGGGGGACATAGCATCCCAAGGGGGGGATATCCCACTTTCTCTTAACGCTCTCTTGCCTTAGATTATTCAATTGATCCTTGCATAACGAATTCAGTCTAGAATAAAGAGTACTCAAAATTTGACCTTCAAGTTAGACCTTAGTGTAAGTCAAGTATTCAGAGGTTCGGTTCAGTTCATGATGTTCAGTCCATATGCCACGTAGCAGAATCAGTCATGTTCTCATGTTTCAATTCAATCTTAGCACCTTTACCATTGAATGTCAAGGCATATGTTCGTGAGTCAGTTCAGTCATGTATTCAGGCATCAGATATGTATTATCAGCTTGTCAGTACTTTCAGTCATGTATTCACATATTATGTCAGTCATATAATCATGCATCAGATATGCATGGATTCAACTTATCAGTTAAGCATCAGATATGCATTCTCAGTTGAAGAAACTCAGTTTATCGAAACACTCAGTCTTACATTCATAAATCAGCTACCCATGCATCAGATATGCATGTACAGTATGATATGCTCAGTTTTCATTTATATCAACAATGCAATCATGATCATTCATTCATGCTATAGATTTGTGTAGGTTGTCTTTTCTCTCACCTCAACCAGTATCATTCGAGAATGAATATTCCCAAGGGGGAGATACTGTAGTACCTCATATGTTTCCAAGCTAGGAAATGAATCAATTCTCCTACGTATGAAAACTCATATCCTGTGATTCATATTTGAGTACATGATTTACAATAAGTATCCTAGCAATAAGATAGCTTATGATGTGTTTGTTAAGCATGCTCATGTGAGTTACTCAGAGTAAGGCAAGCTAATATCTTTTGGATTCATCAAGTTTTAGTCTGTGATTATGCAAGAGTGATATTTGAATGAGGATAACTTTATTTATATGTGACATTTTGGCAGACTTAGACCAAACAAATCGTAGAGAACTGAATAAGATTTCCAACGCTTCCAATTTTATAAAAATCCAACCTCCAAGCAAGAAGTTATGGCCCTGCAAAGTAGGAGTACGACACATAAACAATCGCACATGGCTGCTGGAACAAGTGTGCGATAGGTTGTACGGCGCACACCCTAAAGTGTGTGATAACATGTGTGACGCATACCTTAGTTTATGCGATAGGATGTGCGGCACACACTTTGGCATGTGCGATGAGGTGTGCGACGCAGACTTTTGGTTTCATCCATGAAAAACTCTTAGTTTATGAGTTATTTTAAGAATAATTAAGTCTTTAAACACTCCTTACACGTTCCAAAACTTAACCTCACGAAATTTATAGCTTCTAATCACATTAAAAACCTATTAACATCTTAAGTTCATTATCCAAGAGCAGAAGAAGGAGAAAAACTACTAGGGTTGCAGAATCAAGCTTGAAGGACCAATCTTTCAACAATTTCATCGCCATTAAGGTATGCGTAGTGTTCATCCACGGATCCTTTTAGTTCGTGGAGTTCAAAAATTAATCTTTGATAAAAAAATCATGAATGTTTTGTAGTAATATGGTTGTATTCATGTTGTTGTTTGTGGTTTGTGTTATAGAGTGGGAATTGGATGAACTTCCAGGAAGATTGTGATCATAAAGTTGGAACCCATGACTTTGGGTGGATTAATATAGTGTAAGTTTGTGAATAAACCTATGCCTTCAAAAGAATATGTAAGGTGTTTGATAAAATACCTAAGAGACTAGAACTCATGCATTATAGCTAAATTGTGACTAGGTGAAGGATTCATGATAGGCCTCTATGATTCAATGTCATCCATGTTGATAATATGTCTTGTGAACACTGTTGGATAACTCATGAACTAGTCTTATGGAATTATGTTATGCTTACTTGCAAAACCAACTCATGTACAAGATGTAGAATACCCATGTACTTCATGAAATTCCCCAAGTTATGATATTATGGATTTTAGTTGTAATATGTAATGAGCATGATATTCAAAGTTATGCAAATATATACATGTTGTATGAAACTCCCTTCCATGAAATAGATTCTTGAGAACCATGCTAAGTATAAAATCCCTTATTTATGATATTGTGGATTATGGAATCTACTATTATGATCAAGTCAGTTAAGTGTGTGAGTTTCCTTCCATTGAGTCCTGGGGGTACTTGTACCCAAAAAATATAGATGTGTGACGACTCTCCCGGTCATTTCTCTTGTTTTCTTGCATTCACGAAATTTCGAGCTTCCCTATTACTACCCCAAGTTATTTATGTCTTACTAGGACTGATAGTTCAGTTTCTAGGCAGTTCGTGTGAGAATTTTATTAATACCAAATATCATGAAATATTTAAAGAAAATTAGAATTTGGGAAGGCAATATAGATAATTACCATTCTAAAATATTTTGATGTTTATAAAATTTTTTCGTTATTATATATCTATATTACCCTATAATAGTTTTTATATTCTATTAATATTTTAAACGGAGATAGTGAATCTAGATATTTTAAAATATTATTATATCATAGAGTATTTATTAGATATTATTTTCTATTAGTTGTGGTATATTCAAAATATGATATTTATTTTACCATGAACCTATGCAATACCCAAGAATATACTTAGTGAGATTAAATTTAGCAGTTGACATATATTTTTTTGTATATATATGTGACATGAATGTCACTTAATTTATTGGTGTGACTTTTTCTTGTTATGTGTGTGTACAAATGTCCATATAAATATCAAACTGTCAAATAAAGTAGTCTAAGTGTCAATTAAAGGATCATTTCATCCATAGTGTGTTAGAAAATTTTGATACCTCGTAAAACTTTGATGATTTTATTTTTGACCCTCTAGCATGTGTATTATCAATTTTTGACTTGAATTATTTTTAGTGATGTAAAAAGGGTGTTTTGGGAGAGTTTTAGATATTTCAGAAGTAGTTCGGGGTCATTTAGGGACCCTGAGGAAGTGAGGGTCCATGATAAGACCATGTCACAGAGCTTAACCTCCACGATATTGGTGAGTCACAGAGGATAAACTCCGCGATATTATCGTGCCACATCATTATTTTAATTTCATCCAGTTTTTAGTTTTTTCACTTGGAGTGAGGGAATTTTGGTCTTTTACCCCTTGTACGGCCTTTAAACATAAAATAACCCCATTCTTTCTAGTTTTCAAAGATAAAAATTATCCTCTTTCTCTCTTAAAATCAAAACCCAAGAATATTCAAGGGTTTACAAAGAATTCATCATTCAGGATTCAAACTACACATTGACTTTAATTTCTTGTGTATTTCACTCATATTACTCTTTCCATAACTTTAATTTAACATTGTGTTATTAATTGAAAGGATTTTAATTTAATTTAATTGTGGGTTATAAAATTGGGTTGAGGGGTTTTAGTTGTTATTGATTAATTACTTTTGCCATTTTCAAAATCTATTATTCATGCTTTAAAATGATATTTTTGGGACTGGATTGGAGCATGGTATAAATGTTTGCAATGGGGGACATAGGTTTTTCCAAATTGATAGAATTTCTTCTTGATAATTGCATTAAACTCAAGCCATCTTATAATCATGGTTTTAAATATGGAAAAATACATAGTTTAACTTATTTTTGAACCCTATGCATTGCATTAAAGGATAACTGGATGAAAAAAAATTTTGATGGCCTTGGTAGGCTTTGTTTTTATGTTTTAAATGGAACTTGGGAGTCCAATATGGTTATGTGGATTGGTGTGGCATAAATATATTAGCTTGCAAGCATAAAGGTATGACAATAACAAGTGGTAAATATCTTAATGAATGGATCTAGGTTAATGGATTGATTTATATGCAAATTTTTTTAATTTGGGCTTTAATGGAATTATATGTCTTATCATGAAGGTGTAAGTCCCAAGGAGACGAACACTGAAAACCATGTTTGCCAGAATTGGGGGTCTATATAACTATGTACTTAATTCACACTTGATGTATATATTTTGGAATGGCTATTGCCTTGGTGGCTTTAGTTTTCCCTAAGTTTTTCTTTGGTTAGTATGACTAACACGAACTGGGGCCTTTCCAGTAGGCGAGTTGGACCTATATAGCCCATGGGAGCATTTAGGATGGATCGAGCTACACAGTTCAGGTTAAAATTTTAAACTCTCACGTTCATGATCTTTGGCCCTATCTCGACATCCTATATATATGTATATGAATGTGGCCCATATGGTTTATGACTAGATTTTTATGATTATATTATTTTATCCTTATTCCATGAGTTACATGCTAGTGCTTATCCCACTAGCCATCCCTAGATGCTGCATCATTTCATAATGTAGGTTCCAAAGGATTTTTTGTTTCTCTTGCACAACATTTGCTGATAGAGCACATCCGTTGAGTTGTTTTGAAGTAGTGACCCTCCATCCTTAAAAATGCCTTGTCATTTAATTATTCTTTCTTTGTTGTCATAGCACTTTTGGATTCTTTTAGGTCATAGACAGGGGCATGTCCCGACATAGTTGATATTTTAGTTTTAGAGGCTATTTTAGAGAAATATGGGTTGGATATTTTTTTTGACTCTTAGTCTATGTCTTTCTTATCTATATTCATTTCTAGCTATGGTTTTCTTCCTCTATTTAACTTTATTGTGCTTAGATGTGGTGTCCAGCTCAAGGTGGGGTTAAGATACCCATCACGACTGGGCCCTTATTTGTGTCATGACAAGCTTGGTATAAGAGCGCAATTTAGGGTCGTTGGGTATCCACAAAGTTGTGTTGAGTAGAGTCACTTTTATGAGTTTGTAGAGTTCCACACTTATAATGGGGAAGATATAAGGCATTTAGGAATGTTTTTCTTTTTTTGTTCTATTTTAGGCTATAGAGTCTAATGTTATGAAACTTCTGTAACTCCTAGCTTCCTTGCATTTTAGATCATGTCTGCTGGAAGATCTGATGTTTGCAGGAACTCTGTTGGAACCTCTGTTACACCTAAGGAGAATATGGAGGTAACTCTCCCTATTTAAGAAGTGTAGACAAGGTCTAGGGTACCTACTCCTAACTGTGCTACCCCACATGGAGTTTTATCGATCCCCACTATTTCTCCTCGATCTTCCTGGGCTAGTGACACATATGATCAATTACTTTAGATAGATATCTCTAATGCGGAGTTCCGTCAGTCTATTATGCTTACTCAGTTGGTGGTATTGCAGTCTCGTCAGTCTGACCATGTTGGTTTTATTTCTCATTCATTTGAGGCCACTCGGGTTGGCTAGTTTATGAGTTTGAATCCCCTAAACATTACAGGCTATAAGGTTAAGAATGATTCATGGGGGTTCATTGATGACATGGAGAATATTTTGAGGGTGATGCATGCCACTGATTAACAAGTGTTGAGTTGTTGTGTATTAGTTAAATGAGGTAGCTTATTAGTGGTATGAGGGGTGGGAAGCTATGAGGGGTGATGATGTTGAACAGGTAGTGTGGGATGACTTTTCAGGTGCTTCTCTTGATCACCTCTTTCCTCGAGATTTGTGAGAAGCTAGGGTTGAATAGTTTTTGAACTTGAAACAAGGGAAAATGAATGTTAAGGAGTATGTGACATGACCCAAACCAGGGCCTAGTTGCGTTGGGTGCCTAAAGCCCTACTAGGACCAGAGAGCACCCCCATTACCCAACCATAACCTCTCTACATCATATGTCAAACCAATGTCAAATACATAACAAGATGGAACAATCATAAATCAAATACATTCAAATGGTGTCAGCTCTAATACCAATACATATGATAAGGGTGGCACTAATACTAACACCGCCCATGCCGACCCAAAGTAGTCTCACAAATCCTCAATCTAAAATCAAAATAATATCTAGTCGAGATATTCCCCCGACCATAGACAAAAAGGAAAGTCTATGAAATTAAAAAAGTATCTGGAGATGTCCATAACATGAAATGGAGTTTTCAAAGTGTGGAAGCTCACCACTTCAGTCCAAAACAAGTTGTTTCTGAATCCAAGACCACTGAGCAAGAGGAGTAGTATGTTTGGTCCTGCATCGCATGGGTATACAACACCCGAATATGGGTTAGCGGGTGAACTTTCGCATGTACTCCAAAATAAGGATAAAATAATGCCATTATTCAAAGAAAAGTAAATATCCAAATGCAATCACATTCATGTATACATATATTCCATACCGGGAAATGGAACCGTGTTTAGCATGGATTTAACTCTTTAACCTAGGATGTGTAGATTGACCATCCTAAAACCACCCACGGGCTATATAGGTCAAGTGTTACCCCCTGAACAGGCCCCAGTACATATAGCCGCATAATCTATAGATATCATAGGGGTAGGGGATTCCTATGTACACTTCTCCTTCTATGATACATATTTACGATTATTAACTTTGGGGATTTCGGTGTACCACAAAAGTATATGGTCACCATGTCCAACCCTCATGTTAGCAAACTTGAGTTTCCAATTTCCGTCTATTGGACTTGCACCTTCGTGGTTAGCTATCAAAACCCGTCGTTACTTACCAATTAAAACCTTTAGCACATAACCAAAACTCCAATTCTATAATTTATTACCAAGGCATTAGTAAGTGGTATCGTCATACTGACTATAGCTTGCAAGCAATGTCATAAGCCAAACCGTAGGGGATTCTGATGTACCCCATCAGATTTCCAATTAAACAAAACCATACCACCTCAGCCTTTTCAATCCATTAAAAACCATTTAAACCAATTTAGGTTCCATTACCAAGTAATACAATTCAAGGTTTTACCTAAAAGTCAAACTATGTGACAAAAGCATTCTCATAGGTATTTTAACAAACATGTTGAGGGAATGTAGTTTACGAAACCAAAACCAAGCAATTTGGGGAATCCAAGGTACCCCAAAATCCATTTACCATTACTACGCATTCTACAATGCTCAAACCAACAAAATAATATAAATAACCAATATTAAAACATGGGCAAACATTATCCAACCATTAATAACCAAAAACCCCAACATATATTGAAAAACCCAAAACATTATCACAACTATGCCATGAAAACCATTCATTAAAACATGAATTTAGTGGAACTAACAATAAAGTGATATTAACATGCCTTAGTTACTAAAGAAGATGGAGAGATTTTCTCTTGAAAGCCCCTAATTTAATAACTTTGAGGAAACCCTAGCCTCTTTCTTGAATGAAAAGTGTAAGAGAGATATGAGCATGCTTAAAGTATTTTTGACTGAGAATAATAGGGTAAACGAAGTACCAATAGAGTTTTAAGTCGTGGGGTCAAAAGAGGTTAAGAGAGGAAATGTCCAGAATACCCCTAACTTAAACTGTAAAATTTCCCACAGGAGTGTACGACTCTTGCCTTAACTTATAAACAAAACATACGAGTGGTACCCACGACTCGTACCCTAGACAAAATGTTGGACCTCACACATTGTCCACCATACAACTCACCTTGCCTAAGTCATACCCATACCATACGACTTGTACCCTCAAACCGTATATTAGGCAGAATCATCTAGGAAAGACATAGGGCATCATACGATTTGGCACTATACTTCTCGTACCCTAACATACCACTAGTATGATGTCCATTCGTTCCTTGGACAGAAACCAACCAAACAGGATAGATTATCATAGGAGCTAAAGACCCTAAATAATACCCACATCATACATAAAGTACCCTTAGGTCGTATGATGTCCAGAAACTCAAACTCAAGAAATTTTCTAAGGACAAGAACCTACGGTATTTCAATTCTCCCTCACTTGGATCATTCATCCTCAAATGATAGAATGAGTTAGTACAATAATGATTTAAACCCTAAACGTCTCTACCCTTACCTTTTACCAAATTAGAAACAAAAGATGCAAGGAGATCAATCTTTCCTTTAACAAAGACGTTATGAAGAACACATACCTTCTGCACAAATTTCTAGAGTAGAGAATAGGAATAGATACTTGGATTTCATGTCCTCTTCCAATTCCCATGTAGCCTCTTCCACCTTGTGGTTCCTCTATAGAACCTTTACCGATGCTACAACCTTGGTATGCAATCGACGAACATTATGATCTATGATCTAATCTGGGATCTCTTCATAAGATAGGGAATCTTAATTACCAATATCCTTAATAGGCACAATTTGCGATGGATCACAAACACACTTCCTTAACATTGAGACATGGAATACCGAGTGAATGGAGATCAAGCTAGAAGGCAACTCTAACTCATACTCGACATTACAAACCCTCCTCAAAATCCCATACGTACCCACATATTTGGTACTAAGTTTTGTCACATACCTACGTACACGGAAGTGTACGTGATCGCACAAGTTGTATAAAGACTTAGACAGTCAGATATCATCCCACGAGGACTAATAAACTAGAAATTTAGTCAACTTTTAGTTTGAGGCAAATTGGTATTAAGTTCTTGAGAGTATCAAGAGGATTGTAAGTTTATGAATAAAAATGTAAATTATTAAACAAAAATAACTAGTGGTGACTAGAGCAAAGCAAGCAACAGTTGTAATCAATAATGATAATGATTCTAGGATTGAGGCATTTTGAACAATCATACAATTCTCTATTCTTATCACAGTCGAATTGGTTATCATTTTTTTGATTCGTAGGTTTATGTCATGATCTTGGCCTCCCGACCTTAAATCTCCTATATATTGAATATTGTAGCTACAACTCCCACAAAGATACAATAATTCTTATAAATTCATAAAGTTATCTTCTTGTAGTTAAACCAAGCGAGGCTTCTAGTTATATGTCTATCCTAGATGCTAATTTAAATCTCTTATTTTATAAAAAGAAAAGAACCTTGCTCCCTAATTTCCGCATTCGATCCTATGATTCTCCTCCCGAATGCACATAAAATTATAGATTTATTCTAATGGTGGCAAATAATTAAAATAGTAAGTTCAAGAAATTAAGAACAACCCAGATGATAATCCAAAAAGAAACTATGAATGAGAATATAAAAATGTAATCATGTTTTTGGCCTCAACGCAAGAATAACGGTGTTTAGCCAATCATGTTTTAATTCGATATCCAAAATAAGTAATTAATTATACCCAAAATAATTCTTGAATTAAAGAAGTTCAAAATAAGTATTAAGAACCCTAAAAGAAATAATTTTGTGTTTTTTTTCTACTGCTATGCTTGCCAAAAAGCCCCTGTAATTGTGCTCACATGTTTCTTTTATACTAGGAAAAATTTTACCAGATCTGTACTCTTAACGTGATGCATCACAAATCGTGTTGTATCACCCAACGCATCACATTCTTATCGTGTTTTTCCATTAGAATTCTACTTCACAAATCAGGCTAAGTCTATTTTGTCACCACACGCTGCGACGTGTTGACATTGTGTTATTTTACTGGAAGCTGCTCCTCAATATTCAGCTAAGTATCAAAAACTGAGGCATCGATGCGACGCGTTGATATCGCATCGATTTTACTGGAAGTTGCACATGGAATTTCTGCTAACTCAAAAAAATCATGCATTGACGTGACGCGTTGACATCGCATCGATGCACAGGAAATTATTCTTCAAATTTTTTCTAAGGCACATAATGTTACCAATTGATGCGATGTATTGTGATTGCATCGTGTCACTGGTATTCTTCTCAATTTTGTTTTCTCTCTTGCATCTCCATATATTTTTGCCTTTGATTTGTATGGTCATTTGCTTCATCATGATATGCATCCCATTTTATTCCAAATCCATGGAAAGTCAACCCTATTTTTCTAATCACATTGGTTAGCAACGAAACATAATTTAACAAGCAATTCAATATGTTTAACATACTTTGTATTCTCGAAACAAGACGAAATATAGGTAAATAACGGTGTTTTGACATATAAATACGCCCAAGATCACCGCCCCACACTTAAAACCTTGTTCGTCCACGAACAAACTTCAAGCATCACGATACTCAAACCTTGTAATCATAACCTAAGAATCATGCTGGTGTTGGACACATAAACTTTTATTTCACCTTAAATTGTCCCACAGTCCATTCAATTTGTTGGCGAACTTAATATAAGCACAAAATCAGGAATTCAATAAGTAATCTGGACTTTCATACGCATGTACCCTCACAACAAGAATGTTTTCCCATATCACTCATATTTTAACAATCTTAATCGGAATGGGAATATTAAATTTCAAACACTCGCTCTCAACAAAGAATTCACACATATACAGAGATGACCCATAGGCTTACCTTTAGTGTATATTCCACTAATAGTCGGGTGTTGAAATGTAGGATCAATTAGATTTTTTTGTAGTTGTAATGCAGGCTAAATGACGGGTAGAAACTATTTTTGAAATAGTGACAAATCTCCCTACGAACTTTAATAAATAACTACCTTCATTCAAAATCACATTCTTTTCAACCAAACTTTCCACTTCATTATCTTTGAAATCCATTGTTTTACCCCGATCTTTCTAAGAACATTAACATAACTTTGGCAGGAGTATTTTCTCTTACATTTTAGCTTTTCTTTAAAGCTCAAATTTCGTTACGCACCCCTATAGTAGCCACCCTCATCCTAAGAAATTTGTATTAATTGAGGTGCATATTGTCCTTAACAGACCAGGGAAAAAATAGTTTTATTGTAACATAATAACTGGGTAACAAGAACATAACTTTTTATCCTACATTATTTTCTAACTCCTAACCATCACACACAAATGTGCAAAATACTTCTCTTTTAGCTTTACTTTCACCTTTTACATATTTTGTATTTCAAATCTCCCCTTATTCCATTATTTGCATTAAAGTGTTTAGGAAATATGGATCAAATTAAGGTCTTACCAAAGAAAAGAATTCGGCTACGTATGAGGCTACCAAAGAAATTTTGCTATAGGCTCAATGGGGCTGACTGTGAATATGCATAAGGGTAGGCTAATAAAGTCTTTAAAATCTATTTAACAAATAAATGCCCAAATCACTTCCTACTCCCCACACCCTTTATTTTTCTTTGTAAACACACCAAGCAAGTTCTAATCATTCCCATACATGCAGAATATGAACAATTACTTATACACTCGGTGGATGCTAAGAACCAAGCAGGATCCTTAAGGTCTCTGATTATTTATTTTATCAAATTCAATATTAAGCCAATCAAAGAAAATGCACCTATTGAGATTTCACATAAAATTTCCAACACATACATTCCTCAAAGGTTGCAATTGGGGTCTTACTACCTTCTCAGCTTCCAAAGACACAGTCCCCTTAAGACGGTCGACATCCATCCATCATAGGGGAAGGCACTAACTAAGACAGTTGCATAATCACATTTGCCAGAAAGGGCACACCTAATTACTATAATATGAAATTGCACCACAATGGGTAAAAATTAAAATACTACCATAAACATAAACCAACAAAATTAATTCTTGCTAAAAAGTGCAATACTTGTCAACTTACAAATTTATCAATATATCCAAAAACACAAAATGTATAAAAATTATCTGTTCATCCAACCAAGCCAACACAACATAGTCAAATAGAAAAGATAAAGAAGATGATGAAGATTGACCAACCCATACTAAAGCCAAGCACTATCCCAGTGCTAGCAAAAATCGCATGGTGGCGTAATACTCCCTGCTCAGTCAAATGTCAACATGGCAAGCACATCATCAGCTTCAGAATCATTACCATCACCAACATCAACACTAGAGTCATCATCATCATCAGACTATTTTTTTTGTTGGACTAATCATCAGAGTATGCCATACGCCTCTACTTATCTATCGGTATATCATCATGCACCGACTCATCGAACTCATCACATATCCATAACGTGGTCTTGGCATGACGCCCTAATAAATAATCCAACTCTACATTGCGGATTTCCTATTGGGTGATTGCTTTCCTAGACACCTTAGTAGCAACTTGGTAAACCCATACATCCGGGCCATAATCTCATCATTACGAATGTGACGGTCGGGCAAAGTCAAATTTGTTAAATAAGGAGCTGGCCCTTTTGGTATGAGAAATGTCAAGTGGCCTGTCACCGACCGGTGGTAAATAATCTACATCTTCTTCCGCTACCCTCTATTTGCTCAAATATCTAGTCAGTGATCCACTAAATCCATGTCTCCTTCCTCTTAAAAATCAAGCCTTTCTCATCTCCGAGAAAATAATAGAACCAAAATTCTTATCCATATCATCTCTCATCAAGGCATAAATCAGACATACCCAATCATGGGTCACCTTCATCATATGTATCCCATAAACAAGGAAAGCATAGATAATACTTGCCCATAGATGTACCTCTCTATTAAAATGAGCAAATAGAAGTGAAATATGCGTACCTCCCTCTTTGTGGAGAATCCACCTCATTGTAGATCTTGTTCCGCAGAGGAGATGATGTACATCTTGATATGGGGTTTGATTATCATCATCTTCAGTGGGTCAGGATCAGCATAAGGTGTAGGTGCACCTAACAACTTATTAATAGTATCTATCATAAAGGTGATCATCTAACAAAGCATATTAATTTCACTCTCTCGGGTTCCAGTTTTCAAAATATTCTGTTACCAAGCTTAAATTGTATTCTCCTGGCTGATAAAAAAGAAACCCCATATGTTGAGCCTCAATCTTCCTCACCATTAAACGATACTCCTTCAACAAAGTCCTCCAGTTGATGAACTGGTCAGCTGAGTATTTAGATTTTTGGTGCTGCGAGTACTACTTTCTACCTGCTTCAGCAACAACTTTTGTTCCCAACCTACGATACCCCCAGGGAACTTGTGGAGCTGTTGGTACTCTATCAGCTAGTCTACTCCTCTTGTGTACATACCCTGATCTCCCCATTGTGCTCTTTCCCTTGATAGATATGTTACCTGTTCATCACAACAACCAATAAAAATATAAAACAAGCACCTTCGACACTAGCTACCACTAAGTGTTAATGTCACCCCACACTTAGTTTCTAGGACAAGTTGCTACAAAAATTACATGTACTTAGGTACTCAGACTTCCCTTGTATATTTCACAAGTCCTTGGTCAGTTATCAAATATTACTCATTCAACATCGATTAATCTTGAGGAAGTGCCAAAGAAAATTATCTCATTATGACCACTTATAGTTCATTTGTACCGAAACTTCCTTAATTCAAAGCACATGGCATCATGTCAATTAAAGTCATCTCATAAGAGCCCAATTTAGTCACCAATGTACGTCACCTACTCAAATGCTAGATACTACTTTAGTACAACACCACACTTAATTTGTATCATGTAGTGAATACAAAAATCCTAATTTATTGACAGTGAACACATTTTTCAACAAATCACATCATTAGAAAATTAAGTTACATCTCAACCCTAGAAGTTACCATATCACTTAAGTCATTATTTACATTTCAAAATACCCATGCTTCCCACATGAACAATGCGTTAAACCAACAACAACAGTATATCACCATCATCTCCTAACATTCCCATACAATTTTAACAACTACTATTCAGAGTAAATTAAATTTAGGGAAACCAAATCTCTTGGGATTGAAATTTCAAATCAACTAAGTTTCAAATCACACAAGTCATAGAAATATTTAAGCACATTTGATTCTCAAAATTTAAACTCAAAGTATCATGGAAACTTACCTTGTCTTGGTTGAGAAAGGAGGTTAAAGTTGTGACCTTGTGAAATTTTTGACAAGACTTGACTAAAGAGTGATTTAGGATTTTTGGGGAAAATGGGGCGGTGCGCAGCTAGGGTTAGGTGAGGGGAGTAAAAAAGGTTAAGTGTGGTATTTATAGATGTGATAGAGCAATGATGGTCGATGTGACGCATTGTATATCACATTAAATAATCAACATGATGCGTCAAGTTCGTATCGATTCTCTGGAAATAGCCTTGAGATTTTTTTCTAAGTGTGGAATTTACGCCCATCGATGCGATGCACCAAGATCGCGTCGATCCTCTGGAAATTGCATCCAAAAATTTTTCTAAGGCTAAATATTTTAGATTGTTAAGCATCTTTTCTTACCCCTTACCTTTTTCACCATTTATCAGCTATTCACTCACTCAATAGCCCATGTTCACCATCTTCTTTATCTCTACTTGATTTCTCATTCCTACATATCAATCAAAAACAATGAAATTACATAAGCAAAAGTGGGTGGCCTCCTACCGAGCGCTTTATTTTTGGTTGTGGCATGATTTAATTTTTTGTATTTTTCTTTTTGTTTTTCATAACTAAAAATTCAAACTACATATTACATTACATTTATGGGTTGCCTCCCATATAACACCTTATTTTATGTCGTTGCCAGACTTAGCTCATTATCACTCATCAGCCAAAAGTGATAGATTCTTTGGGCTTATCAGGATAATCCGCCCAATAGTTCTTTACACACTGTCCATTCACAAGGAAATTCTCCATCTTCTCTTTATTCCACAACTCCACATCTCCATAAAGTGTCATACGCACCACCTCAAAATATCCAGACTATTTTGACAGTAATTTTCCTAGAATCAACTTAAGCCGTGAGTTAAAAAATAACACAAGTTGTCCGGGTTCAAATACTCTTTCTTTAATTTGCTTATCATGCCATCTTTTGGCCTTCTCCTTGTATAGTTTGTCATTTTCGTAAGCATGAAGTCTAAACTTCTCAAACTTGTTCATCTATAATAACCTTTTCTCCCCTGTGTCATTTATCTCAAAGTTCAGTTTTTTGATCGCCTAATATTCTTGGTGCTCCAACTCCATAGGAAGATTACGTACTTTACCATACACCAAGATATATGGAGACATACCAGTACACATATTTTAAGCTGTTCGATAGGCCCAAAGTGCATCATTTAGCTTCTCCACCCAATCTTTTCTCTGCCCATTTACGGTCTTCTAAAGTATTTGCTTAATCTCCCAAGTTCACACCTCAACCTATCTACTAGTTTAGGGATGGTATGCAGTGGCAACCTTGTGGCTCACACCATACTTAGAAATAAGATTTGTGAACCAGGTGTTAATGAAATGCATACCTCTATCACTAATTATTTCTCCTGGGGTACCAAATCTAGAAAATACGTTCTTCTTCACAAATTCAGCACCACTCTTGCATCATTGCTCGGACTCACAATTGCTTCCACCTATTTAGAGACATAGTCAACTACTACAAGAATGTACAGATTACCATTTGAAGGTGGGAATAGGCCCATGAAATCAATCCCCCAAACATCAAAGACCTTGAATTCTAAAATATTATTGAGGGGCATCTCATGACACCTATATATGGTACCCAATCTTTGACATTGATCAAAATTCTTTACGAAAGCAACTGTATCTCTAAACAAAGCAGTCCAAAAAACATTATTGTAGCACTTTTCTTGCAGTCCTCTTACCCCCTTGATGTCCACCATATGGCGATAAGTGGCAATATTGTAGAAACTATTAAAATTCAGCCTCTACGATACACCTACAAATAACTCCACCTGGACCCTGCTTGAAAAGGTATGATTCGTCCTAAATGTAGACATGAGAATCATGGAGTAATTTCTTCCTTTATTGTGTGGTGGCCTCCGGAGGGTGCACCTGACGCGCTATCAAGTTCACAATATCAGCGTACTATGGGAACTCAACTGTATCTATCAAAAAAAACTTCTCATCAAGAAACTCTTCCTTAATACTATGGAAGTCATCCATAATATGGTCTCGATTTTCTAGCCGCGACAAGTGATCAGCAACTTGATTTTCAGCTCCCTTTCTATCTCGCACCTCAAGATCGAATTCTCATAGTAGAAGAATCCACCTAATCAGTCATGGCTTCACATTCTTTTTGTTCACAAGATATGTAATGGCGGCATGGTCAGTATGAACAATGACCTTAGCACCAATTAAGTAAGATCTAAACTTGTCCAATGCATACACCACTGTCGATATTTCTTTTCTGTAACCGTAGTTAACTTGAGAATCATTCAACACTTTACTAGAACAGTAGATAGAGTGAAATACCTTATCACTTATTTGACCCAAAACCACTCCCACAACAATGTCACTCGTATCATAAATCAACTCGAAAGGTAACTCGTAATCTGGCACAATTAGAATAGGTACTTCAGTCAACTTCTTCTTAAGCTTTTCAAAGGCTTCATGGCAATCTACCCCAAAATTGAACTTGTCTTATTATCTAACAATTTGCATATCATGCTTATAATCTTTGAGAAATGTTGAATGAATCATCTATAGAATCCTGCATGTCCCAGAAAGCTCCGCACTCCTTTGACTGTAACTGGATGAGGCAACTTTTCAATCACTTCAACCTTTACCGTGTCCACTTCAAGTCCTCTGCATGACACTTTATGTCCTAGGACAATTCCTTCCTTAACTATAAAGTGGAACTTCTCCTAATTCAGCACCAACTTTGTTTCCTCGCATCTCGCTAGGACTCTGTCAAAATTTTGCAAGCACTTTTCAAAAGAATTACCATACACAGAGAAATCATCCATTAATACCTCTAAGAATTCTTCCACCATGTCTAAGCATCTCCAAAAGGTTGTAGGAGCATGGCATAAGCTAAAAGGCATAAGTCTGAATGCATATGTACCATATGGACAAGTGAAAGTGGTCTTCTCTTAGTCTTCTGGTGCTATGCTTATTTGATTATAGTCAGAGTACCCATCCAGAAAACAATAATACTCTTGGTATGCCAATCTATCTAGAATTTGGTCAATGAAGGAAATTGGATAGTGATCTTTAAGAGTTGCTTCATTCAATATCCGATAATCAATACAGATCCTCCAACCTATCATCGTACATGTAGAAATCAACTCATTATCATCATCGGACAATGTAGTTATTCCTCTTTTCTTTGGTACCAGTGCACCGGACTTACCCTTTAGCTATCAGAAATTAGGTAGACAATACCACTATCTAACTACTTGATCACTTCTTTTTTGACCATCTTCTTTATCACAAGATTCATCCTTCATTGTTGTTGTACCCTAGGTCAGACATTTTCCAGCCAATCGTCTTTCGCTCCTCTTTTGCACTGCTACAAATTTCTTTACCATTGATATGGTAATCCTGCAGACAAAATTAATGGCAAGGTATCTTGATCACCAAGAAAAAACTATTTTAAATAAGGAAGAAGAACCTTAAGCTCTACATTATGAGATTTTTTACAAAAAGTCTAGGTGATGGACCAATCGGCATAGTCAAAGGCTTGAATGACACTTTCTTCATTTCAATCACTGCTAAATTCATAATCTGGACCAATTCTAATGCTTTCACATCTCCATACATATCACGACCCATAAAATCTCACTTTAATGGATTATCAGACAATAGTAACTGCCAATCTGAAGTAAGATCAATAACCAATATAGAAGATAACTCCTCATATATAGCTGGCAGTTTTAATGCTTTGTATGCATCAAAATTTTCCACTTTATCGTGATCTTGTATTGTTATTTTTTCAGCTGCTACATCAATGAGTGACTGTTCTTTTTCTTAGAAGGGTCATCCCAAAATAAATGAAACAATAGGATCAACCTCAAAGTCAAGAATTACAAAACCCACCTGGAAGATTAAATATCCCACTTAAACTAGCACATCTTTAATAATACCATTTGGCCTAGCAATGGACCTATTTGCCAACTGCAACACAATAGTCATAGGTTTGGAAATCCCAAGACCCATCTTCTATTACCATGATGTGGGCATGAGATTTATGAAAGAACCCAAGTCACACAATCCACATGTACAAATAGTATGTCCAATGGTAATCTGCAAGGTAAAACTACCTAGATCCTTCAACTTTGTGGGCAGTTTATTTTGAATTTTGGACATACACTCTTGAGTAAGTGCAACTGTAGCATATTTGGTCAACCGGTTCTTATTGGCAAAAATGTCCTTCAAGTATTTCATATATTTTAGCACACTCTGCAAAATGTCAACAAGAAGAAGGTTTACTTGAACCTGCTTCCGAAGATCTACGAACTGCTTATAACTTTCTTCCTCTTGATGCTTCCTTGCCCTTTGAGGAAAAATGTAAGGGGATAGTCTTTTTTTCGCATGAATTTCATCTCTTGCCTCTTTTTCCTTGACTTCCTCCTCTGTATTGTCTTTATAACTGTCATCAGTGACCATGGGATTATCCTGCTCCTGAACCGTCTCCTTAGTTTGTAGCCTATCCTTATTGAAATAGCATTGACCTACTTCAGATTAACCTCTATATCAGTAGGTAATGCTCTTTGTGACTTTGTGTTCTGTGTCCTGCAATTTAACCCATCTCATCTCAAGATTTTTTGTAAGCAATGGTTGACTCTTCAACTCAACTGCAAATAGTGCTTGTTGAGTCTTTATGTCTACTGAAAATTATGTCTGCTGAGCCATAAACTGCTTAATCAATTCCTCTATTTTACTAGTCTGAGCAGTCGCTTGATTATTCTGAGCTGGATGTGGATTTGGTTTTACTGGTCCTTTGAACTGAATTGCATTTTATGCCTGATTTCCACAACATGAGAAATTGGGGTGGTTCCTTCAATTGGGAATATATGTTTTACCAAAATATTGTTGACCCTAATGATTTGCATTCCCCAAATAGTTGACTGAATCTGGATTAACAGAACATGTGTCATCTTTGTGCTCACCACTTCGAAAAACATCACACCATGAACTCAAAATAATGTCTGATTGGGATATGCTCCTGACCATAGCCCGAAACTAAAGTCAAAGAAATAAAAAAAGTATATGGAGAAGTCCATAATATTCAATAAAGTTTTCAAAGTATGGAAGCTCACCACTTCATTATAACATAAGTTGTTTACGAATCAAAGATCACTGAGCAAGAGGAGTAGAATGGTCGGTTCCAACATCGGGTAGGGATACAGTGAGCGAAGGCGGGATGTTAGGTGAACTCTTGCATGTACTCAGAAATAAAGATAATGTAATGCCATTATTAAAAGAAATTAAATATCAAAATGCAATCACATTTACACATATAGATATTCTATGTCAGGAAAGGTAACTGGGTTAAGCATGCATTTAAATCTTTAATCTGGGTATGTAGCTTGACCATTCTAAAACCACCCACAGGCTATATGGGTCAAGTGTTACCCCCTGAACAGGTCCTAGTGCGGGTAACCACATGAACCAGAGATATCATTGGGTTAGAGGATTCTCGTGTACCCTTAATTCACCATGACACATATATACAACTATAAACATAGGGGATTCTCATGTATCTAACAAGTATATGGTCACCATGACCAGTGCTTATGTCAAAAAACATGAGTTTCCAGTGTCTATCTATTAGACTCATACCTTCATGGTTAGCAATCACAAACAACCATTATTTCCCCATTAAATCCTTTAGTACATAGAAAAACCACCAATTCTAGAATTTATTACCAAGGCATTATGAAGTGCTATCGTCATACCGACTATATCTTGCAAGCAATATCATTAGACAAACCATAGGGGATTCTGATGCGCCCTATAGAAATTCTAATAAAACCAAACCATGGTCACCAATCCCTTTCTAATCCATTTAAAACCATTTAAATCAATTTAGGTTACATTACCAAATAATACAAGGAAAGGTTTTCAATAAAAGTCAAACTCTGTGACCAAAGCATTCTCATAGGCATTTTAACAAATATATTGAGGGTATATAGTATTCCACAATTTTCAAACCAATATTATAATATGAAAAACCATAAGTAAAACATGGGAAAACATTATCCAACCATTAATAACCAGAACCGCAAACATATATTGTATAAATCAAAACATTATCACAACTATGCCATGAAAACCAATAATTAAAACATGTATTAGAGGAACTAACAATGAGAGAGTAGTAACATTCCTTAGATACTAAAGAAGATGGAGAGATTTGCTATTTAAAGCCCCTAATTCAACCATCTTGAGGAAACACTAGCCTCTCTGTTGAACCAAAAGTTTAAGAGAAATTTGAGAGTGTTTAAAGTATTTTTCATTAATAATAATAGAGTAAACAAAGTCCTAATAGTTTTTTAAGTTGTGGAGTCAAAAGAGGTTACGAGGGGAAATGACCAAAATACCCCCAACTTAAACTATAAAAATTCCTATAGGAGGGTATGACTCCCCTCTTAACTCATACAACATAACATATGAGTGGTACCCACCACTCGTATACTAGATAGAATATGGGACATTACACACTGTCCATCATACGAATCCTTTTGCCTAAGTCGTACCCATACTATACGACTTGTACTCTTAAACCATATCCTAGGCAAAATTATCTCGACTAGACATAGGACACCATATGGTTTAGAACTGTACTTTTGTACCCTAACATATGACTAGTATGATGTCCATTTATACCTTGGACATAAACTAACCAAACCACACTGATTATCATATAAGTTGAGGACCCTAAATCATACCCACATGATATGATAGGTAACCTTAAGTCATATAATATATAGAATATCAAACTCAAGAAATTTTATAATAACCAAAACCTAGGGTGTTTCAGTATGTTCAGGAGTTTCAACAATTGGACCGTTATTCTCCAGAATTTATTTCTAATATGAGGTCCCAATTGAGGAAGTTTTTTTATACTTTGTTCTATGATTTGGTGATGGAAACTAAGGCTTCTATATTAAATAGTGTGATAGCTATCTCCAGAATAGTGTTTTATATGCAGTAGGTTAATGATGAAAAGAGTAAATATATAGATATGGCAGATAGGTAGAATAAGAAGTTTAGATATTCAGAGCAGGGTTTAGGTCAGCAGAATAGTAGGAGAGATAGTATACAATGGACTAAAAATAAGAATTGGGGAATTTCATATTCAACGATCAATACTATTTATCCAAAGCCTTTGGATGGTCGTCGTTTTTAGGCTAGATGTGGTCCTAAGGTACAGGGTGCCCAGTCTTAGTCTAATGGAGCTCGGTTAGCCTCACCTTATCCTCCTTATAATTTTTGTGGGAAGATTCACCATGGATATTATGATGATGGATATTATTGGTGTTTTATTTGTGGTTAGCTTGGTCATATATAGCGAGATTATCCTTTAGCCAAGGATGCCATTGGGGCTAATAATATTTTTATTGCCACTTATTCAACTCTTTCCCTAAGGGTGCTACATGTGGTACCAGCACTAGCCATAATTATCTTTCTACACTTGCTACTCGTTAGGAATCTGAGGCATCCCCACATGTTATTACTAGTTTATTACATCTGTTTTTCGGTTATGTTTATTATTTGCTAGATCCAAGTTCTACCCTATCTTATGTGATCCCTTATGTAGTTGTGCATTTTGGTATTGGTCCTTAAAATATTCCCGACCCTCTTTCTATTTCTACTCCAGTGGGTTGAGTCTATTATTCCTAGGAAAATATATAAGGTTTCTGCAATATCTATCTTTTATAGAGACATTAGTGGACATGATAGAGTTTGATATGGTGTATTTTGATGATATATTGGGGATGAATTGGCTTCATTCAGGGTATGCTTCTACGGATTATAGGATCCAAAAGATCATTTTTTACTTTCATAACTAACCAGTATTAGAATAGAAGAGGAGTTCCTTAGTTTCTATAGGGAGGTTTATTTGCTATCTTAGAGGTATGAAGTTAATTTTAAAAGGGTGTATGTACCATCTAGATTGGGTTAAGAATTTTGAATCTAGAATTCCTTCTTTGTAATTTATCCTAATGGTTAATGAATTTCCTAATGTGTTTCTCGATGATCTTCTTTGAATTCCTCCTGATAGTGAAATAGACTTTGGGATTGATATTCTATGATATACTAATCATATTTCTATTCCTCCTTATAGGATAGATTCGGCTAAACATAGGGAATATAAGGAGTAGTTGAAAGATCAACTTGATAAAGGGTTCATTCATCCTAGTGTCTCTCGATAGGGTGCTCCTGTGCTTTTTATGCAAAAGAAAGATGCGTATATATTATTTTCAACTGAATAAGGTTATAGGGAAAAATAAGTACCTTCTTCCTAGGATTGATGATTTTTTAATCAGGTTTAAGGAGGTAGATGTTTCTCTTATATTGATCTCCATTTATGTTATCATCAGTTCAAAATTAGTCAGGCAAATACACCCAAGACTGCTTTCTCAACCCAGTATGGCCATTATATGTTTTTGGTTTTGTCATTTAGGTTGACTAATGCTCTGGATGTTTTCATGGATCTTATGAATAGGGTTTTTAGGTAGTTTATAAATTAGTTTGTTAACGTCTTCATAAATGACATGTTGGTGTAATCTAAGATTAGGGGAGATCATGCCAATCGACTTCAAGTTGTGTTACATACGCTTAAGGACCAAAAATTTGTATGAAAAATTTTCTAAGTACGAATTTTAGCTAAGTGTTGTGGATTTTCTTGGGCATATTATTTCTAGTGAGGGGATCAAGGTGGATCCATAAAAAGTAGAGGCAGTTAAGAGATGACCTAGACACAACCGATATTTGGTTCTTCTTGGGCTTTGCTTGGTGTTATAAAAGATTTGTGGAGGGTTTTTTATCTATTGTTTCTCAACTAAATAAGTTAACTCAGTAAATGGTCAAGTTTTAATGTTTTAATACTTGTGAGGGTAGTTTTGAGAAGTTGAAGGATAGGTTGACTTTTGTGCTAGTATTGACCTTGCCTGAGGGTAGTGATGGTTTTTTGTGTGTTTCTAATACATCCTAAGTAAAAATGAGTTGTGTTTTGAGGTAGCATGGTAACGCCGTAGCCTATGTTTCTAGGAAGCTTAAGGTCCATGAGAGAAATTATTTAACTCATGATCTAGAGTTCGTGATTGTGGTCTATCCCTTGATGTTCTAGTGTAATTATCTATATTGAGTTCATGTAGATATCTATTTAGGATCTAAAATCTTACAATATGTGTTTACACTAAAGGAATTAAATCATAAGCTCCCAGTATGTGTGAACACAGAAGGAATTTAATAGTAAGCAAAGGTGATGGCTCGAATTGCTTAAGAATTCTTACATAAGTCTTCAAAACTCTCTAGGTTTAGAAAAATGTTTTTTCTAATGCTTTCAGTAGGTTATCTATGGGGAGTTTATCCCATGTTGATGAGGAGAAAAGAGAATTGCTGAGGGATATTCACAAGTTGGATAACTTGGGAGTTTGTCTCTTGGACTCTGGGGATGGAAAAGTAATTTCTTAGGAAGTGGTTAAATCATCTCTTAGTGCAGAGGTCAAGAAGAAGCAAGCTTAACATCCCATACTTATGCAAATTAAGGATGATATAGGTCAGTAAAAATTTATGGCTTTCGAGATTAGGGGAGATGGTATTCAGAGGTATCAAGAAAGATTGTGTTTCATGATATTGATGAGTTGTGGGAAAGGATTCCAAATGAGGATCATGAGTCTAATTATATTGTTCATCCAATTTAAAGTAAGACGTATCATGACTTGAAGGAAATATATTGGTGGAATAATATGAAGACTGATGTATCAAACTTTATGGCTAAGTGTATGGTATGTCAACAAGTTAAGGCTGAACATTTGAGTCCTAGTGGCATGAATCAAGACATATAGGTGCCCATTTGGAAGTGGGAGATGATCAGTATGGATTTCATTACACCAAAAGTAAAGGAAAAGCTTATTAGAGAAAGACTTAATACTTATCAAAGATGCCAAAAGTCTTATATGAATGTGAGATGATGGGAGTTGGAGTTTTAAGTAAGTGATTGGGTATTCTTAACGATGTCTCCTATGAAAAGAGTCATGAATATTTGGTAGAATGGGAAGCTTAGTGCCCATTATGCTGGTACATTCATACTTTGAGGTGGATTGGAAATGTCACATATAAGTTAGATTTGTCTTCAAGTTTAGCTTTGATTTATCCTGTTTTTCATGTATCTATGCTGAAAAAGTATGTGGGTCATCCTTCTTCGGTAGTGCCTGTTGAAGTTGTTGGTGTTACAAATTCTTTATCATATGAGGAAGTCCAGATTAAAATATTGAATAGGCCAATTCCTTGATTAAGAACAATGGATGCAACTTTGATTAAGGTCCTTTCGATAAATCAAAAGATGCAAGAAGCTACATAGGAAGTTGTGGAAGATATGAAGGCAAATACTCATTCTTGTTCCCCGTGTTGGATTAGAGTATGTAAGATATGATTTTTAGTTTTCTCTACTTACTTTTTGAGTTAATCATTAAATTCTAATGTATTGTTGTTATTCTCATGCTAAAAGTGTCCTAACTTTTCATTCGAGGATGAATGATCCTAAGAAGGGGATAATGTGAGACCCTATAAAAAATATTGATAAATTTATTTTTGACCCTCCCATATATGTAATGTCTATTTTTGAGTTGAGTTGTGCTTAGGGATGTAAAGGGGGTATTTTAGGAAAGTTTTGGACATTTTGAAAGGGGTTCAGGGTCATTTTGGGACCCCGAGGTAGTGAGGGTCCACAATAAGGCTGTGTCACGGAGGATAACCTTCATAATATTGGCATGGCATAGAGGCTAACCTTCGCAATATTGGCGTGCAACACCACTATTTTAATTTTAACCAGTTTTTGTTTTTTCATCTTAGGGTGAGGGGATTTTGGTCTTTTTACACGTACGACCTTCAAAAATCAAATAACACTATCCCATTAAGTATTTAAAGATCAAAATCATTTTCCTTCTCTCTTAAACTCAAAACCCACTAACATTCAAGGATTTTAAAGAAAAATCATCATTCGAACTCCAAACTTCGAATTGACTACAATTCCTTGTGTATTTCAGAAATATTTTTTTCCTAACTTTAATTTTACATTGTGGCATTAATGGAATGTATTTTCATGTGATTTAATTATGGGTTTTGAAATTGGGTTGAAGGGTTTTTGTTGTTACTGGTTGAATTACTTGTCCTAGGTACTAAATTGATTATTCATGCTTTAAATTGATATTTTTGGGATGAAATTGGTGCATGGTATAAATGTTTGGAATAGAGGACATGAGTTTCCCAAAATTGTTGGAATTTTGGCTTAATAGTTGCATTAAGTTCAATATACTTTATAATCATGGTTTTAAATATGGAAAATTGCATGGTTTAAATTGTTTTTGGATCCAATGCATTGCATTAAAGGATAAATAAATAAAAACAATTTTGGATGCCCTTGGTATTTGCTTTTAAATGAAATTTTATTGTCTAATTTGGTTATGTGGATTGGTTTTGCTTAAATATATTAGCTTGCAAGCGTAATGGTACGACGATACCAAGTGGTAAGTGCCTTAACGAATTACTCCTAGGTTAATGGATTGGTTTATGTGAAAATTATTTTAAGTTGAGCTTAAAGAGAATTGTGTGGCTCACAGTGATAGTGTAAGTCTCGAGGAGGGATGAATACCGAAAACCAGATTTGTCGGCGTTGTGGGTCTATATGACTGTGTGCATGATACACACTTTATATATATATATATATATATATATATATATATATTAGGATGGCTATTACCTTGGTGGCTTTAGTTTTCCCTTATTTTTTCCTCAGTTTGTGCGGCTAACACGCACAAGGGCCCTTCTAGCAGGAGAGACGAACCAATATAGCCTATGGGTGCCTTTAGGATAGATCGAGCTACATAGTTCAAGTTAAATCTATAAATTCTCACATTCATGACCTTTGTCCTTATCCTAATATCCTATATATATGTACATGAATGCGGCATATATGGTTTATGATGGGATTTTTTTGATTGCATTATTTTATCCTTATTCCTTGAGTTACATGCCAGTGTTTGTCTCACTGACCGCCCCTGCACGCTATATCATTTCATGATGTAGGGTCCAAGGGGTTTTTTGTTGGTCCTATGAAGTGTTAGGTGGTTAAGCACGTTTGTTGAGTTGTTTTCAAGTGGAGAGCCTCTATCCTTTGGAAGGCCTTGTCATTTAATTATTCTTTATTTACTGTAATTGTACTTTTGGATTGTTTTTATCATAGTCGAGGGCATGTCTCTACCTAGTTGATATTTTGGTTTAAGATGCTATTGTGGAAAAGTGTGGTTTATATGTTCGTTTTGACTCTTAAATTTTTCCTGTCTTATCTAAATTCATTTCTAGCTCAGCTTGTATTCTGCTATTTATCTTTATTGTGTTCTACACGTTAGGCTAGGAGGGGTCTTCGCCTCTTGGTGGGCTTGAGATAGCTGTCATGACTAGATCTTAGTTAGATTTGTGATAACAATAGGTATTAATTAGGTTATAATTCTAATTATCGGCCAAATCCCACATAATATTTAAATATATATGTATATATATACTAACATATTCGATCCATTATATATATTCACTTTTACTTATTATAAACACAGTTATATATAGTTTGTACGTGTATATTAGAGATGTTTTTGTGAGTATAACCATTTATAGTTGGTGATTGAGAGAGAAATCAATTATCTACATCATGTTATTCAAACTCGGGTTCTAGTAGGGCACTATTTGGAGGCTTCTCTGAGGGATATTTTAGCTTTGGGGTCCAAGTAGGCTAGGCTTACCTTATATTTAGATTGACCTTATTTATGGTAATTATATACTATTATGCTAGTTTTGGGATGGTAGTTGTAGTTTGCATATCATTTTAAATATCTCATGCATTATTTATCAGGTTAAGACTCCATTTTAGTAAATTATGTTCCCGTTATCTTTTAGGATGATGTAGTATTTACGAGATCAGGGCATGGTATTAAGTTGCAGAACCTTGGATTCTGCCTTTTTAACTAAGTTATGCAAATGCTTATTTAAACATATTTTATTTACAATTATTTTATTTTTGTCATTTTTTGTGAATTTTAGCACTACTTTGGCATCTATTTATGATACAATCTGGGAGTTCTGGCATTGATTATTGTTGTTCTGGGAGTTGTGGTTTATTTGATTTTCGATTTGAGTTTGGCATTTCATTAAGACTTATATTATATATTATATATGCAGCCTTTCATTATTACCAACTATTTGTGGTGCAAATTTGGCATACGGTCTCTTGTTATTATCCACCACTTTCAGTTCGAGCCTGGCATCTAGCCTCTCATTATTATGCATTTTTGGTGGTTCAAGACAGTGCACATTTGTATGGATAATATGGTTTCTTCGGATTGGTTCAATTAGAAAATATTTTTGGTTTTCTTTATATTATTTCTTGTGTGTTCCACTAGCTTATGGGTAACCGGTTAGGTTAATTGTCTTCTTCAATATGCTTGTCGGGCTTATGGGGGCCTTGTTAGGTTTTGTTTGGTTTGCCTACTCATTATTGCATTATTTATCTTTCTATATTACTTTTACTTATCCTTTCTTAATATTTGCATAGCTCGATAGATGTTTATCTTTTTATCACTATTTATAGTTGACTTGGACTACCCCCTCGCATTCTAGTCAAACTTTTCATATATTGAGCTAAGTCAGTCGATGATGCCTAATGAGCACCCATTACTTTGATACTCATACTACACTTCTATATCTTTTTCTTGATTCAGATTTGAGTACTAGAAACCGACATTGACATGATTCTTCTTTTCCATTACTAATCTAGAGAAGGCTAAGCTTGCTATCGTTCGAGGCTGATCCTCCTCCATCTATTCTAGTTTGGTCTTTTGTACTCTAGACTGCTTGTACATATTCTATATATTTTGGATTCTTTCTAGTAATCTAGGAATATTTTAGTAGTAGTTCTTATACCGACCTTACCATGTCTTGGGAGGGATTTATTTATATATATTGGTCCTCCTCCTTCTTTTGTTTTAGATATATTTTATATGTTCTGATCTTTTTGTTTCCACTTATTGTTACTACTATTATCCTTTCAATCTAGTCTTCTCTGATTTATGTTAGTTAGGCCGTTGCCTATTGTTTTGGGCTATGGCTTAGCCTACCTATATGTGGGACAAGGTAGACTCCATCATGACTTGAGAAATTGGGTTATAATATATGTCTTACGAAATACAATGCAACAACACATTGAAGTTCTACACATACAGATGTCCATGTTGAAAAATGATTAAATTAGGGATGCAGAGACAAGTTACTCATTAAGTAACAAATATTTGAGTTTTTTCTAATCTCTATTGGTTCACTCTTTACGTAGATGGATAGGGTAGCAAGGTGAGAGATCTAAAGTTTAGGGGAAGGATAGAGAAGTAGGCTCAGTTTGTGATCAGGCTAGGGATCCATCACCTAATCTTGATATAGCTCTTGAGCATAAGACATCTCTATGTACCCCGCTACCACAGTAGTAGGTAAGCTAGGGGGCAGCCTAAGCTTCACCTAGGTTTATTTTTTTTTTATTCCTTCGAGATGCATTGGTACATTTATTGGGGCTAGTTATTGGTTCTCCAAATGAGGGAGCTCAGCCAGCAACATAATATGGTAATGATTTAGGGGCAGATCCTGCATCAACTATGCCTAGGGCAGAGGTTCTGCCAACACCAGTAGTCCCACAACTAGTAGTAGCTCAGCCAGTATTATCCATCGAGGAGCAGAAGATCCTAGGCCAATTTTTTAGATTGAATCCACCCAGGTTTATTGGGACCCTAGAAAAAGATTCTTATGAGTTTCTGTCCATGTTCAAGGAGAGGTTATGAAATATGGGGTTAGTTGTGTAGTGTGTTGTGGATATGTTGCTTATAAATTAGACATGCAAATAAGGAGCTGGTGGAGAGGTTTTCTTATTTCCATGCTAATTGGATCTCCACCGATGATGTAGATTAAGTTCTCTGAGTCTTTCTTAGGGATGTATATGCCTCGCAACATACGCGAGTGTCTTTGGGATGATTTTTTTCTTTGAGACCACATTCTAGGTTTGTGACTAAGCATGATGCAAGATTTCATGACATAGCCAGGCATACCACTATGATTATGCCGACATTGTATGAGCAGATTTGATGCTTTGTTAGGGTATTGAGATTACCGCTTTATAGGGCTACACAATGTTTGGTGACTTCAAGGAAGACTTTTTTATATATTACTGAGGATGTTTATTCTATAGATGAGATATATCATGAGGCCTAGGGTGAAAACAATATGAGACCTGATTATTAGGGTAATCACAGTGAGAGACATAATGGGTCATAGATAAGAAGCCAAGGGTTTTAGGGTAGGTACACCCAGAAGCAGCCTTATTAGCATCAAGGTCAGTCTGGTAGTCCAGTTCAGGCATTACTTCAGATATCAGATAGGGATCATCCTGGCTATAGTGGTTGATGATATTTCAGAAACACCTTATTTTAGATGATGGTACAGTAGTTGTCAAGATATAGTAACCCACTATGGTTGGGGTGGAATTCCAAAGGAATACGTGGTTTGACATATCTCAATAGTTACAGTCTATGGGCAAAACAGAAAAGTAAGTGGGGGGACTTTCTTTAGTAGTCTCAAACATAAAACAGTATTAACTTGGTTTAAAATCAGTCGTAAGTGAACAATAGGATTGTGATTTCCCCTGGCATCTAAACTCTGTAGATTTATGTGCAATATTTAAATAACTCAATACCCTGCATGCAGAACCAATAAGTTATGTATCTTTGACATTCTTTTGGACTAGGGGAGGATTTTAGCCTTTACGTATCGAGTCT
Organism: Capsicum baccatum var. pendulum; assembly: GCA_030864225.1. Classification (NCBI taxonomy): domain Eukaryota; kingdom Viridiplantae; phylum Streptophyta; class Magnoliopsida; order Solanales; family Solanaceae; genus Capsicum; species Capsicum baccatum. The sequence goes on from CM061554.1 coordinate 161,691,802, forward strand.
CAGGATGTCGTATTACTAACCCTTACCATGGTCCTAGTTAAATATCGCCTTTTTAGTCTCAATTTATTAGATGAAGGATAATAGTCATTTGTATATATCATTGTCCTGCAACGGATCGGCAATTAACTCCTCAATTAATATTGTCATTATCTTTTCCTCATTACTACCCCTTTGCTAGAGCAAGTAGTAATATCTAGGCAGGATCCAAATGTGTGCCCCCAAAAGAAATCAATCATATCAAAGGTAAAGTAATGATGACCTAGGTATTGATTTCCTGTCAACAATCGCGCCTTCCCTTCTTTGTCTATCTGCCAGGGTTTCCACAACTCTAGCTTTGGGTTTTAGTCGTGCATGATTGTAAAGAGATCAATAACATTCATTTTGGAAAGGAAAGATGAAATCGAAATGATAAGAAGAAAGATACCCACAACTATTAACTGAATAATCAAGCAAAGTCAATACAATGAAATCCCAAGATCAAAGATGGATCTTGAAATTAAAATATGTTTTAAAGTGTTAAAAGTGGAAAACCTCTAATAAAAAGTACATAAAGGTTATTTATAGTACAATTGAAAATCCTAAAAACTAAGCCTTAATGGACTATGAGAAATTATGGTTAGTGGCCACCATCTCCCTATACCTGCGGTTTGGTCCTTACCGCGGATTGTACTTGTGATCTGCCCTAGGTGCAGGTACAATCGTAGGTACCGATAGGAATTTTCCTACAAGTTGACTAGCAGTATTTTGGACTTTCTGGTTCCCTCACTGTCTACCTATGGTCCATAGGCCCACATGTGGTCCATAGGTTGACATATTAGGTTCCGGGAGTTAGTTTTTAGCTCTACTTTGAATTTCAAACATGCATTCATCACGATCAAGTCTAAAAAATCTCAATCATCCATAATTGCTACAAAAGTGGCAAAAGACACCTTTTTTTTTTTTTACCATTTTCACGACTTTATTATTCAAATCATGATTTCGTGCAAAATATACCCAAAATGGATCATATCTAACAAAAAAGCCTCAGAAACTTGCATAGTTTCTTCATTTTAAGTGTCGAAAGTTCTATAATACTGTAGAACATCAACACCCTCAACTTAAAATGTGTGCACGTCCTTAGTAAACCAAATCACAACAAAAATAAAATTATGCTTAACTAAGAGAATTTAAGGTATTCAAGGCAGTCACTCATCACATTCAGTTCAAATCACAACATCTTCCCTTATATCTCTTATAGAACCCAACTGTGTATGAAAGTGAAGAACAACAATGTGACATAGAGGAATCAAAGTACAAAAACTAAATTAGAAATAGACAACCATTCATATGTACAAATCACACTACCTGACACAAGAAGATAACTAGCAACATAACTCAAGTACCCTAACAACAATTATGTCCCACTCAGTCATATAATATTATGCATGTCTATGTAAGGCCGGTCAAGAGACGCTCACACTCAACAAAGAAGTTCCAGTCAATGCATGTGAAATATCAAAGGCTTACCCTTATTTTGTTTACCTTAGCATTTAGTTAGTCAAGTCAAGATCATTATAGGACTTTACTCTTGTAACGTAGGCTTGAGAGCTGGTGGAATAGATACGGTCATTTAAAATGACTAGGGCTCGTTGGCATTATACTAACTTTGGAGTCTCATTTACTAGCTAAATTCTTTTTCATTCTACCCTTATTTCTCCCTTTTTTCTTTTATTGCATACTAGTGAAGAAGTTCAAGCTTTGCACGGTAATAATAGATCACTTTAAATCTATAAATTGTTTTTTATAGTAATGAAGTATTACAATTATTTCAAAAAAAATAAAATTTGAAACACTTCATGATTTTCAAAGCAAAGTTGAATTATATTAGTTATATATGCATTCCTCTAATTTCATTTTTTGTATCAAGTATCAAATATATATATATATATATATATATATATATTAGCCATAAAGTTTTTTAAATAAATAAATTTATGCGAAGAAGAATTGACGTAGTGCATGTATTTTTAAACTTTGGCAATTTTTATACGATAATGTCTTTATTAAAGAACAAAAACATGTGAGGAGGAAGAAGCCTGGGCAATCAAAAGGTGCATTAGAAGGTTAGTACATTATAGTTATTGTAAAAATGGGTTGAACGTTGAAGAAGCAACGGTAATCAAAGGTGAAACTGAAGAATACTAAAAGTTATTACCATGTTTCTGTGGTCTTGTTTGTCTTATACTCACTCCGTTCGCTTTTACTTGTCATTGTTTTCTAATTTGGAAGGCCAAGTTCTTCAAGAAGGTAGATTTGAATTCGTGGAAGCGGACCTTTAATTACCTTAGACCACGTATGAATTCGTCGTCCGGTTGAATTTGCTTTTTCCTGGATACTCTATAGGAATCTATCATTTTTCATTTTTACTTGTCATTTTGACAAATCAAGAAAAGATAAAGTTAGTATTAATAATTTATTCTTCAAATTTTTAAATACATATTACGAAACATAATAGGGGAAATATGGTTAAGTCATTATATCCATATCTTGTTTCATGTCAAAAAGTGACAAGTAAGAACGAATGAACGAACGAATGGAGTATAATAATAAAGATTTCAACTAAATAACAGATTTAATACATATTAAATTCAAAAGATATGGATTGAGAAAGGAGAGTTATAATGGTAATTAAGTAAATTTAAAAAGTGATTTTAATTTGATTGTAATGTAATAGGAGTAATATTTAGAGTTATACACATTGACAGACAAATTAATAAATACTAATTAATCACAAAAATATTGACAAGAAACTTTCACACTTCTCCTTTTCTGGTCCTCGAAATTGTGGTCAAGCATCTTATATAATTTACCAGGCAGTATTGTGGTGGCCATCGAACTAAAGGAATATCCAACCACATTTAAAAGTAAAGAAACTCAACTCCAATATGATACAAACAAATTGAACTTGCATTTAAAAAAATAATAACCACACAATATTCAAAAAGAAAGGTACTCAATTTTGTTAAAAAATAATTCAATATTCCCTCCATTTCATATTAGTTGGCCCCTGAAAATATTTATTAGAGGTTTATTTTACAAAATTAACCTTGATAATTACGGTTTGAAAATATAAACTTAAGTATAAATAAGGCGTGCATAACACGTACCATCATTATTAATACCTGCATTAATAATTCAAACATTACTAATACACGTTATTCAACATTATTTTTAGACACTCTACCAAAATACTCTTATAGTGAAGGTGATGTTGGCTTTTGTATATAGTTTTGATAATTTCTGGTCATATTTTATAGGTACCAAAGTGGTTGTTTTCACAGATCATGTAGCTATTTGATACTTGTAGGGGGGTGCGGATAACTGAGCTGATAAATAGATTTATAAATAGATTTAATAGATTTATTATAACCATTTGTAGGGGGGTGCGGATAACTGAGCTGATAAATAGATTTATAAATAGATTTAATAGATTTATTATAACTGATGAATCTATTTTTTTTGTGCGTGCGTGGTTATTTTTTAGATTTTGTTTTAATAAGTTATTCTTTTTGTTAGATGTATTCATTAATTTTTAGTTTATTATTTTATCCTGTAGTAACTGCTGAGTTACAAATTTTTGTGTAATAACTTATTCTTTCTGTACTGTAGTGTATATCTAATTCTAGATTTTCTATGTCATTTATTATTTTGTGTTGTTCTTCTCGTAGTGAGTTTTTTATACTATATAAACTGTTACATGTACTTTTTTCTAAATTTTCTAAAGTTTTTTCTATCCATTCTAACTTTTCTTTTAGATCTTCCATTATTTTTCTAATTCGGTTTCTGTAATTAATTTCGTTATTTAGATTATCTTGGTTTTCTCTAGTTTTTCTAATATATTCTAACATCCACAATCTTGGTCTGAATATTATCCTTCTGGGTAAATGTCTTCGTATATTTGTGCTGTGGCATTTATCATTTCTATTTCATAGTTTATTTCATAGTTTATTACTTCTTCTAATATCATTTTCTTAATATCTATTATTTCTACATCCTTAAGTATATATAAGACTAAAATTCTAAGGTGGTCTAAATGGGCTATTTTTTAAGATTGATATTTTATAGCTATTTGTTTTAGACTTAGTAGTTTTTGCATATTTTTATTAAGAGATTTTATATATTTTTTATTTTCCATGTATTTGTCTATATTTATTTTTATCTGTTTTTCCAGTAACTGTATTTTTTGCGTATCTTTAAAAGTCCTTCGTAACTTTAACATAATAAATATTTATAAGAGTAGTTAGGTATGTGTGGTATATAATTTATTCTATCCGTATAATTTTTTCCATATGCTTTTTCTAATATAACTTTTCTTATATCTGCAACATCTATATCTTTAAGTGCATACAAAACAAGTATCTTAAATTTATCTACCATGACATCAGATATATTATCATTCATTATCATAAAATTGCTTTTTCAAAATATTCCCTGCAATCATATACATAATAAAATATAGTCATCTCAGATTACTATATACTAGATTATTCTTAAATAACATGTTCTTCTGTCACTACTAGCATGGTAATTCGGATATTCTCCCTTAAACAGCGCCTCGACTTTGGTTACTCCCCGCCACGGCTTCTTGCCTCATTGGTTTCACCTTTAGGATGGCATAGTTCCTTGGGATTTTTCTCCGTTTCCACTTTGCTAGTAAACTTCTTAACATATTATTTTTCGAATAATTCTACTATAAAGTAACTAATATGAATTTATTTTATCATATCATGATTGTCGGGAATTATGAATTTAGCTATTCATAATAGTAAATAGATATACCTGTTTCGGTAGCTTTGATATTTCTGAGGTTTGTTGTTCCATAGCTTTTTCCATTGCGGTGTATATATTTAATTAACTGGGCTAAATATTTTTGAACTGGAATGGAGAGAGTATTTTTTCTGAATGTAGGAAAGCTTGCCTTTGCAATGCTTCCTAAGTCTTTATTTATAGAATGCGAAAAGTTCTTACATCCGTAAAAATCTTAAAAGGGAACTAAAAAAAACTAAAAAACTAAAAAGTCTTTGAAAAGTCTTTCTAAAGACTTTAAATTTCTACTTTACAATAAATGCTTTGAAATTTCTATTCTACATTAAATGCTACAAAACTAACATTATCTTTTACGTAACAATTAGTCTTCCGTTTATCTGCCATATCTGTAGATAAGTCTTCCGTCTATTTTGTCATATCTGTTATATCTCCATCATTGCTCTGTTCTTATCTTTCCAGCTGTCGTCCTTATCTTCTTTTATTCTAACTGTACTGCTGGGACGTCATTATCTCCTCCGTTACATTTTGAACATCTGTGATCTGGGTATTTGTGTCCAATAGTTTTGCAATATCTGGTCAATAATTCTTCTGAAATAAATTTTTCTTTAATAGCTCTGGCGATAGGTTCTGTCTCCGGTTTAAGCAACGTCATAATCCATTGCCTAATTGTTTCCATATCTGTTTCTCGTAGTTCCTTTGAATTTGAATATATCAATACATGGTTTCTTGAATAATAACTCCATATGGGATTTTGGTTACAATATGTATTTGCTAGTTCTTGTAAAATCGTAGATAGTCCGATAACTCTTTTATTCGCATAAAATTTTGGTATCTCGATTCTTGGTATCTCTGGCTGTGTACCAATATCTTGCGGTATAATCATATCTCTTGTCATTCCTATTTTTACAACTTGTATAGGTTTCTTAACTTCGTCAAATAATATCTCTGCCGGTGCCGTGTAGATCTTTATAAAAAATAAAGTACCTTTGGTTATTCTTTTAAATATGGTAAATGCTTCATATATCTCGGGTATAGTAGATATCTCAGTTCCGTCTGTGGTATATACGGTACTAAGTAATCCATATTCGTAGCAAGTTTTTACTAAGCTGGGTCTAGTTTTTGGTAAGGCAATTAGCTTGTTGTATCCGGTTAATTTCTGGGTTATATAGTTCGTATCTGGTTCTTGGATATTTGTGGCTTTTGGGTTGCTATTTAAGAAAGTTTGTACGTTGTAAATATTTTCTATATATGTGCGGGCTGTGTAGTTATATGTCTTTTTGTCTTGATTTAGGCTTTCTCGATATGTGGTAACTTGTGGGGGTGTAAACATAGGGTCTTTTGGTATATTTGGTGTATATGGCTTGTCAAATAGCTTATTTAAGTTCATATTTTTTCTAACTCCTTTGCTTGTACCTGCAGAAGTAGATTGATAAGCGTTATGGGTTTTATGGAGTATCCCAACATCTCCTTCTAGCTCTGGAATTTTATTGTCTTCCGATCGACATAGCTCTGCACATTGCTGAGTTAGCTGATTCATAGCTATAGACTTCAGATTATCTTCACTAGTCTTTAGCTTTAGCTTTTCTATCTCAGTACCCATACTGTCTACTTTCAATGAAAGCATAGTCAGGGCGTTGAGTATCTTTTCATGTATATTTTCTTCTATCATTTCAGTTTGCGTAGCTTTGTCTTGATATGTAATCTGCAATAACATTTTTGTTAGTACTGATTACTTCTATTATAAGTGTAAAATTTAATATATTTAAAACTAGTCTCCGAATCTCTTTTGTTGTAACTGAATTTTGTATTTTCTTTGTTAGCCACCAGCGTACCTGTGTATTATCTGTCCGCACAATAAATTTGTTATATACAATATATGGCTCAAATGCTAATAAACATTTATATAATGAACATAATTCTTTCCTATTTATTTCCCATTTTATTTCTGTCTCGTTGAACGTACCTGAGTAGTATCTACAATGGTGTTCTATTTTTTCTGCTTCATATCTATATTTAAGTACTCCGCCGTAACTATATTCACTGGCATCTGCTTCTACTATATATGTAAATTTTCTATTTTCATCCGGAAATTGTAATTTTGGTAAATCCTTGCAAAGTAATTTTATTTTTTTAACTTGTTTTTTATCTTCTTCATTATAATTATATTCTATATCCTTTTTTAATTTTTTCTGTAGGGGTTTTAGGTTTTCTGCTAATTTTGGAATATATTCTCTTACTTGGTTTACTAATCCTAAAAATGATTGTAATTTCTTTTTTGTATCTAATTCTTCTTTTGAATTTATTATTTTTTGTACTATATGTTGTTGCATTTTTACTCCACTTTTATCTATTTGTATTCCTAAAAATTCTATCTGGTTTTTCATAATTTCGGCTTTCTTTTCACTTAGACTTATTCCTGAATTTTCTATTATATCTGTAAATTGTTCTAATAATTTTATATGTTCTTCTTTAGTTTTTGTATATAATAATATATCATCTATGTATACTATGCAGTTAGGTAATTGTTTAAAATAATTATCCATAAAATGTTGATATCTACCTGGTGCTTTTTTATATCCAAAGGGTAATACATTCCATTCGTAAAATCCTTGTGGTACCGTAAATGCGGTTAATTCCATAGATTCTTCTTCTAACTTTAGATGGTAAAATCCTGATTTACAATCGAATTTACTAAAATAATTATATCCTTGGATTTGTCTTATTTTTAATATCTTATTTGGTATTGGATAATTATATGTTATAGTTTTTGCATTTAAATTTCTATAATCAATAACCATTCTACTTTTTCCTCTTTTTTGTTCACTATGTTTATTTACTATAAATGCTGGACTATTATGTTTACTATTACTTTTTTGTATATATTGTTTTTCTAATAATTCATCTATATGCATTTTAAATTCTTTTAAATCGTCAAAATTATATGTTAATGGTTTTTGGGTTATTATACTATTTTTATCTATTAATTCAATTTTTATGGTAGTTTTATGTTTTTCCCATCCTTTTAATGGATCTTCGCTATATAATTGTTCTAATTTTTTCTTAACTATTTCTATCTTATTTATTGAAAATATAGTTATTTCTGTTTTATTTATTGAAAATACTACTAATTCTACTGTATCTTCAGCGGTTTTTATATTTTCTAACTTTTGTGTAATTTTTCACTTCCTTTTATCCAGTCAGTTTTCTTTCTTATTTTATTATTAACTCTTTTTGCTCTTACTTTTTGTTTACATGGTGTTGTGAACCACCAATCGTTTCTAGTTATTATATGTGGGTAAAGTTTATCTAAAAATGGCATTCCTAAAAGTATATCTTTTGATGTTAGTTCATAATTATAAATTTCTTCTATTGTCAATATTTTATCCCATATTTGTGCTTTTACATTCCTAGCTTTGTAAGTAATTAAGCTTCCTTGATTATTAAATCCTTTAACTATTATTGGTATTTTTAATTTATCCCATTTACTTTCTGGTAGGCAATTATATCTACATAAATTAGCTTCTGCTCCTGTATCTATCATAGGCGTATAATATCTACTATAATATCCTTCCACTACTATCTTCATTAATACATATATTTTCATTTTATGTTAAGGCTCTTCTTAAGAATAATCTTTCCCTATTATATGTTATGGCTAATTGTGTATGTTCTATATTATATGGTTTTACTTGTTCTAACCATTTTATTCCTAATATTATATCTGCTTTTTGCATTTCTTCTTTTATCTCAAATTCTATTTTTATTTTTCTAATTCCTCTTATTATTATTTCTTTTTCTGCTATATCCTTATTATTTATTAAACTTCTCGGTAGATCTGGGCATATATCATTATCAGTTTTTATTTCTTCATTTTTTACTAGATATTTTGCTATATAATTTTCTTCTTGTCCTGTGTTTAATAGTATTAAATGTTCTTTTTCATTTATTTTTCCTGTTATGTAATATTGATTTAAATTACTTATTGAATTTGTTTCATAACTCATTCTTTTTGATGAGCTCGATGACTCTGGTTTTTCATTAGCTATTCTTTTCGTTGTACTTATTCTATCATTTACTATTTCTAAATTTTCTTCTATATCTATGTCTTTATAGCTATAATCATTATAATCTATTGTTTTTACAATTTGCTCAAATGGGCTATCTATTTGTATTTTATTAATCTTATTTTTCCCTGTTATTTTATGTTTTGTTGTTAATACATATAAATTTTTACATCTCGCTGTAAATATTTTACTTCCTGGGGTTAATTTTATTCCTGATATCTTCCAATATAATACTAATGATTTATCTATATTTCTATCTGTTACTGCTACTGAATAATTTGCACTTATTATAAATTTAAATTTTTGGTATATTAAATTTCCTTTTACGGCAGTTATTATGCTTTTTTCTATAGGTTTTATAATTCTATCATCTGCTAAATATAATTCTATCGGTGTATCTATTCCTTCTCTAAAACATGCTTTTATTAATATCTCTGTACCTCCGAGGTGTACGTATTTTATTGGATCTCCTTTACTTTTTATATCATTTATTTCTTTATTAATTATCCTTTTTGTTACTAGTGGTATACTAGCTTTTCCTTTTGCATATCTACAGTCTATTACATGTTCTTTTTGACATACTACATAATATTCATCTTTTTTCCTACTAAAAATATTTTTTATTGTTGGTATTTTAAATATTTTTTCTACACTTAAATCTAACTCTTTTCCTTTTATTTCATCAAATATATTACTGTCAAATATTATCTTTTGTTCTGTTCCTTCGTCATTTAAATATTCTTCCTTTGTTATTATTTTTATATCTTCTTCAGTCATTTGATTCATCTATCTCACTATCTATTTCAGTATCTGTGTCGTTTTCTGAAATTTCGTATATACTATCTTCACTTTCTAATTCATAATCTATATAATCTATTTGCATATATTCTGTATTTTCTATTTTTATTTCGGATATTTGTTTATTTTTTGGATTTTTAGGTAATTTACAATCTCTAGCTAAATGTCCTAACTTTCCACAATTATAACACGTACATTCTTTTATAGATTTCTTCTTTCTATATGGTCTTTTATTTTTATAATTTTTAACATAATATCTTTTTCTTGGTTTCTTATATTTATATTTTGATTTTTTATATTTCTTATATTTCTTATGTCTTTTTCTTTTCTTATAATATCTTTCTTCGCATCCAAATTGAGGTGCTATTTTATTTTTGCAACATGCTAAATTTCTTATTAATGTTTTTTCCATTTTTAATTCTTCTCTATATTTTTCACATAGCTTTCTATACCATTGTTGTAAAAATTTTATCCTAGCTCCTAATGTATCTACTATTTTTGCTTCTTCCCAACTTTTTATTATCTTTGAACTAAATGGTTCGGGTAATTTATTAAAATATAATTTTCTTATTTCTTTACTTTCTTCTATACTATATGCTCCTTTATAATAATATTCTTTAAATGCGCAAGTATATTCATCTATATAACACATATTACATATTGTTAATTTTATCATTAAATTCCTATTTGTATCTTTTTCTTCGTCTTGTTCTTCTTCTAATGTTGTCATACTACCAAATTCATCTTTTATAGCTGTTTCATATTTTTTCAATAATTCTATAGGTGTTAATTTTGTTGTTGTTGATGCTGCTCCTTCTATAGGTTTATTAGCTCTTAATACTTTCTTACTATTTTCAGTTAAATTTGTAAACCATAATTTTACTGATCCTATTAGTGTTTTTTCTATGTATTCTGGTGCATCTGTTATGTTTATATTATTGTCTAATAATTGTTTTGTCATATATCCTACCCATAATTGTATTGTTTTTTCTGTATCTATTACACAGTCTAGATCTAAAAAGTTATAATTTTTATTAACTTTTTGTTTTGGTGTCCATTTGTCATATTCATTATATCTTTTAAATTTATTTTTGTAATATATAGGTTTTCTTATTTCTGTTGTTTTGGGTATTAGATTTTCATCTTCTTTTTTGTCAAGAGTATTTATTTCTGTATTATTATTTTCTAAGTTTTCTTGATTAATTTTTTCTTGTTTTTCGTTAATTTCTAAATCTTTTATATTTGTTAATATTTCCATATATGTTTCACTATCTTCTGAATCATAATTATCCGTTTCTTCTACCTCTATATTATTTATTTCTAATTTTTCCTTAAATTGATTTATCTCGTTTATTAATTTTTGTTCTTTATCTATTTCTTCTTTTTCTTTCTGTCTTTGTTCATATAACTCTTTTAACATTTGTAATTCTTTTTCTAATTCAGCAATTCTACTATTTTTAGTTTCTTCTATTTTTCGTATTTCTTCCGTAGATTGTTGTTTAATTTTTTCTATTTCCTTTTTTCTATCTATCTCTTCATTTTCTTTTTCTATTCTTACCATTGCTGTTAATTTATCTTCTAATTTTAATTCTTCTTTTTCTAACATTAAATATAAATGTTCTCCTATTTTCTTATACCTTCTTCCTAGATTAGAAAATACTATTTTTATTTTTGTACCTTCGTGATTTTCGTATATTTTTTCATCTATTATAAATTCTTCTTTACTCATTTTATTGTGAATAGTTCATGTTGACATATATATTCTAAACTATCTATTTGAGATTCTAATTTTGATATTTCATCTTTTTGTATATTTATTGAATTTTTACTAACTCCGGCAAATATATTATAATGTAATCTTTCTTTTCTTATTTTTAATTCTTTACGTTTTTCAGAGATAAATTGTTTTAATTCTTTGTATTTTTGCTCTTTATTCATTTAGATTGTTAATATTTTGGTGGATATCTAAATCTAATTTTGTCATAATTAGGTGGTATATGTCTCATTCTTCTAGATTTTAAATGGATTATTAATTTTGCTTCAATACTAGATATTAATGTAATTAAATAGGCTAATCTTTGTGGATTTTCTTTTGTTTTATTTAAACTTATATATTCTGAATAATTACTAACTAAAGATTCTTTAATTTTTCTAAAAGCTTCTTTATTTTTAAATGGTCTTCTCATAATTAATTTAATAAATAACTAAATCTAATCTTATCTAAATTTAAATCTAACTTAACTAATTCTTCTAACACGTATATCACTTTTGTATCTTTTAAATTACTGTGCTCTGATACCATTTGTAAACAGAGCTACCTTTATATGTTGATATTGTAAACTTGATAGTAAGTGAAGTGTATCCACCTAAGGCTACTAGTACCTAAAGGAAGAGGCTTTACTATGTGTGTTCTGTTTATTCACATGGGATAATCTCTACTTGTTCAAATAGAGCATAGATCAAAAGATTAGAAGGTATATTCTAGAATTTGAAGCTAAGTAGGTATTGGAAAGTTGTTATTCATCTCCTTATGATGGTCATCCTGATGGAGATCGTACAACTTATAAAGTACGACAATTCAAATTCTTTTGGCCTACCTTATGTCAGTGCTTGAGTATAATTTCTACAAGGCATGAGATGCCTTTAAAAATAATTTGGAGGTACAGTTCTTTGATGTTTGAGGAATAAACTTCATGGGCCCTTTTGCTTTGTCATTTTGAAATGAATACATTCATTTTACTATTGATAATGATTCTAAGTGGGTGGAAATAGGGTCACTCCCCACTAATTATTCAAAAGTGGTGGGGATGTTCATTAAAAAGAACATTCACATAAGTTGGGACACCGGGGCTATATTATTAATGATGGAGGTGTTGGGTTCAAAACGAGAGAGCATCATGCGGAAGCTATTAGTTGCAAACTATTAGATGATAAATCAGAAGACAAAGAAAAACACAATACTAAAAGTCATATTATTGATATGTTTTGGCCAAACGGCCTACATATTAAAAATAAAATTGTAAAACGTAAAATCTATTGGGAGAAATCTCCCCTAAACAAAAATTCTTTAAAGACTACAATTTAGTTGTTATTGTGTTATGGTATGAGAAGTGGGTATCTATTTATAGAGTTCCAAAACCTTTCTTCTAAGAAAGAGGTTTGCCAAATATGAATAAATTTCATATTTTTTCCTTTCAGAAAAAGTAAAAGTAATTGTGGTATTACTTTTATTTTTCTTCTAAGAAAATAAAACCTAAATTTGGTAAGAAAATCAGGGTAAAAACTCTAACAAATCTCCCCTTTTTGGTTTGATTTTCTGCAAATTATTCTTGATCCTCCTTCTTCTTATGCATTATCTTTGTTCTTTATATATCACTGCTGTTTGACATGCTTTAAAAATTTAGCCTCTTTGGGTTAAAATATATCAGCCCTTTTTGGGTTAAAAGTATTGGAGCCCTTTTGTAGGATTAAAAGTGAGCTTTATTTTCAAATATGTACCAATAGGAATGTTGAAAATATGACTGACAAATCATCTCCACATTGTAGCTTTTGGACATATATCTTTACTATCATCAGATTGGTTACAACTTTGTTCTCAACATATCCTCAATTTAAACCATCGGATCATTGAACCATAGGCTTTGATACCACTTGTTAGGTTTGAAATCGAGAGGGTGTTATGCGGAAGCTTAAATTTTGCAAACCTTGAGACAATAAATCAGATGAAAAAGAAAAGCATAATAGTAAAAGGCATATTATTGATACGCTTTTTTCAAACGGCCTATATATTAAAAATAAACCTATTGGGAGAAATCTTCCGCTAAACAAAAATTCTTTAAAGACTACATTGTAGATGTTATTGTGTAATGGTATGAGAAGGGGGCTTCTATTTATAGAGTTCCAAAACCTTTTCTCTAAGAAAGACGTTTGCCAAATATGGAAAATGTCTATATTTTTCTTTCAGTAAAAGTAAAAGTAATTATGGTATTAATTTTATTTTCCTACTAAGAAAAATAAAACTTTGATTTAGTAAGAAAATCAGGGAAAAAATCCTAAAAAGAGGGTCACATTTTACCAATAATTGATTCTGAAATTTATATGCTAAGTATGGGGTGACACACAAGGTTGCCATACCTTATAATCCCCAAACTAGTGGTCAAGTTGAGATCTTGAATCATAAGGTAAAGCAAATTTTATAATAAAGAAAGAATTTAATGCACAACGTAGGGATTGGTTGATAAAACTTGATTCTGGGTTATGGTCTTATTGATCAACCTACAAGAAACCCATGGGATGTTACCTTACAAGGTAGTCACCGGGAAGGCATGTCATTTTCCTGCTGAGTTAAAACATTCAACTTGGTTATCTGTCTTGATTGAAATTTGAGTGAGCTATGTGTGGTGAGAATTTGGGTGCTTTAAATGTACTATGCAACTAGTACTTGCCCCGTATGTGTGCTAACTATGGACATGGTGTTTGATTTGCATGACATGATCAAAGCATTTCATTTTAAGCCTAATTCTCCCACAGTTATGTGTGCCAACCTCTATGTTATCCATAATAAGTTGTAGTGTACCTTTAAACCTAAATTGCTTGAAATGTTGTATTCTATAGACAATCCCTATTTCTTTTGGAGGACTCAATAAACTTCATTAGAATAGGCCCTAGTGCCTTTTATTAACTCTTATTGCCAAAGAAATAATTCTCATAAAGTGAGAGTGTAAGTATGAGAAGAAAGTGCTATGTATGCCACCCTGTGGCATGAATGTGCTCATATAAAATAATAAAAAGGATAAAAAATTGAATAAAAAAGAAAAATCTTTGAGAAAGAAAAAAAATAGACAAAGGTTGCACAATATGTGTAAAAGGGTGGGGGGGAGATTTGTAGACAAGGAAGGTAAGGTAGGATTTAAAAAGAATAGTTGTTGAAATAAAACAAGTGCAAAATAGAAGTGATGTAATTTTTTTAAAGTCAGCAAGGATAGTAGTCAATATTAGCCAAATATTTCCTACCTGTACCTTAGATGACATCACAACCATGAAATGTCTATTTGATCTGACGAAATGAATTCTTTGTTCAAATTAGGATACACTACGGAAAATCTTATGGTATGTTGCATATGTTTTAAACCTTCTTTGGAGTTTCTTGTTAAATATGCCTCCAAATCTAATTGTGTAATGTGCAATTTGAGTCATATACCTAAATGTGAGTGCACAACCTGGTAAGGACTAGGTGAACTATAGAATTCAAGCATGACAAACAATCAAGTTGGCCTGATTTTTTGCATGTTGAGTCACTCTTAGAGTTTGTGTGATTTTTCACCAGGATACCTTGCGTTTTTGAATTTTTTCAAATTGAATGTCTTGGTGGATCATGATTATATTGTGTAGTTGTACAACATATGTGATGGCATGGTAAATTATTGTTTCCAAGGGGTGTGATATGTTGCTAGAGGACGAACAAGGATTTAAGAGTGGGGTGGTGATCTTGGGTATATTTATACACCCATGTACCGTAATTTATGCATATTTTATCTTAATTTTGAAAATAATGCATAAATTTTACTGTGCATCATGTTCTATTGATATTGATGAACTAAAAATGTGATTAGTTGTTTCAAACAAAAATACGGCTGGAACGGAACATAAATGATAGGAAAAGAATTAAATAGCATAATACATACCAAATAGCTAATGGAAGACAATAGTATAACACAGAGCTAGCTCTGCACCATGCAACACAACGAAGGATGTTATTTGAACACGTGCATTATGAGGGTTGTGTCATGCATCTAAAGCTACATATTGCCCTCTATCCCGCAGGCTTTGTTTTTTGATAGAATTTCATCAAATTACTGGCCAACTAATAAACATGTCTTTTGAGAAATCAACCTCTATAAATACCCCAAGATCGACCTATAGTTAATTACTTACTACTTCCTCCATTTCAAAAAAAATGATCTACTTTGAATTGGCACCAAGCTTAATAAAATAAAAGACTTTTGAATCTTATGGCCTTCAATTAAAGTTGTGTCAAATGTACCAAAATACTCTTTAAT
This sequence comes from Capsicum baccatum var. pendulum, assembly GCA_030864225.1. Classification (NCBI taxonomy): domain Eukaryota; kingdom Viridiplantae; phylum Streptophyta; class Magnoliopsida; order Solanales; family Solanaceae; genus Capsicum; species Capsicum baccatum. The sequence continues at coordinate 161,707,529 of CM061554.1, forward strand.
CTTGTGGTCCTAAATATGTTATGCGGAAAGTTGAAATTAAAGTATTTCCAAAAAAGGAAAGGGGTAATTCTTTTTTAAACGGACTAAAAAGGAAAGTAGAATGTAAGACCCCAAAAAATTTCTAAGTGTAATTCAGTCCTTTAAGCTTGCTAAGGGGGTCCTAGACTTACCAAATTCTAGCTAAGTTTCCAGACTAAGTTTATTTTTGGCCTTCGAAATTTGGCAATCTCATTTCGTGACCTTAATTTTCTTTAGTGGTCAGTATTCTTGCTAATTCATGATCAGGGAGGTCAATAGGTATTCCCGAACAAGTTTTAGATTTTTTTAACCTTAGTTAGACCAGATTTGGTGTCCCAAAATAGTGGACCAATGCGATCTTGAAATGCCGCATTGCCTGTCACGTTGGTTCATATTATTGCAGGTTCCCAGAGCCAAAAGTACTGAGGCTTGGTGCAATCACGGTGCGATGCATCGTGTATCGTATCGGTGCCATTGATGCATCATGTCGCTAATTGAGTCGATGCCCAGTTTTCAATCATTAAATGTACGTGTCTTTATGGGCAAAAGGGTCAATTTCCCATCCCTATATAAGCCTATAACATGCGATTCAGCTACGTTTTCACCAAAATATAGTTCTTTCTCTCAAATTCTCTTAAGAACAATTCTAGGGTTTTCAATTGAAGGTTCTAATCTAGGAGATTCCACAGTTAATCTTCATGAAACTTCCATGTAAGGTATGTAAAGTATTGATTCATGGGTTCCTTTGATGATAGGCGAATTTACGCTCCTATATCAATATATTTTACCCATATTTTATCCTAGTTTTGAGAACTAATTATCTATTTCATACACTTTTAGTCCTTTTTCCTGTAAATGAGCTAACAAATGTGATTAGGAAAGTTTCAGGTATAAATGATGCAAAATACAGCAATTTATGGCTTACTTGACGCAAAAGAAAGCTCACGAACGAAGTGGAAAGGAGCTGGACGCCTAAAGGACTAAATCTGCTGCATGGAAAATCTGTCCCGGGCTAAAACAGCATTTCTGAAGACTTTGGGGACTTACAGACACAAAGCTGGATTTTTGCCAAGATACATTAACCTAGTGCAATTAGGTTATGTGTTTCACTAATCTATTTGGATTATAATTTTGTAACCTTACCCTAGTACATTTGGGTTAAGGATTTCATTAGTATATTAGGATTTGGTTATTTATTTTATTAGTTTAGTAGGAGTAGGATAGGAGTATTATAAATATCCTATCATGCTAGAGATTTAGAAGACATTCCATCTTCAATTCATTCTTCACTTAATACAACAATTAATTTTCTTCCATCTTTCTCATCTTCCACCACAAACATTCTATTCTTAAATTCCACAACAAGAGAATCGTTACTTGCTACGGAATCACTAAAACCACACGCCTAACACATACTATTCACGCCATTCACCATGCAAAACGTGATATCCTTCGCATTCATGGGTAACTAAACCTCTTAGTTGGGGTTATGGAAGCCGAATGAGTTACTATCTATTGCTATGAGCTTGTGAGTTCAAGACACGTATATTGCTTATATCATTATTCTCTTCATCTTAAATCTACATCCTTTGCGGTTCAAACACAAGAACACGCCATTCTAACATCTAACCTGTTCGAGAGAAAGGTTATTTGTCTAGAAAAGAAGACGCTTAGACCAACGCCAGTCTAACATTTAACCTGTTCGAGAGAAAGGTTATTTGTCTGGAAAAGAGATAATGTCAAGGTAGTAGGACACCCTTTCCTATTAAAAAGCTAGTGCCGTAACTGGACTAACCTCTTGGAGAATTCGTACCGTTAGTCACGCTTTAAGCTCGAGAGAGTTAAAGTGAAATAGTCCTTGTTTAGGTCGAGAGACGCTTGGATTTACCATCGACTACAATTCTCTATAAGCAATTGCATGTCAAGACTCTACACACTCATAGCCAATAGAGACGTATACCTCAAAAGGTGGACATAACCCCAACGCCTCAATTCTCATTGTTTACAACCAACGTGACAATCTTTCTATTTTTACTTTATTATTTTCAGCTTTTATTTTATTACTTTGGTTACTTATTACAATCCCCCCTTCTTACGAGACTTGCACCAAAAGTCTATTAATTTTGCTTACTTGTTGACCGAGCTATTCCCTGTGGGATCGATACCCAACCCAGGTTGGGTTCTATATTTGCTAACGACCGCTTTACACTCTTACGAGAGCTGTAGATTGAGCGTTATCAAAAATTGGCGCCGTTGCCGGGGAATACGAGTGTCAATCAAGTTCGTGATAATTACTAGACCCTTTGGTCAAAGATTCTCGTACTTTTACGTTTAGTTTTTGTTTTTGTTTATTGCAGGTTTTTCTTTTAGTGCATGCCCCATACTAGAAGTTCTGGTCAACCGTTATTACCAATCAATCCGGAACCGCAACGAATTAGAAGAATGGAAGCACAAGCGGAAATCGACAGGATGGCTGCTCAACACGAGCAAGCAAGATTAGCTGCTCTTCCCGCTGCTCAAGTCCAACAACAAAACATTGATAATCCTAGACGAGCAACAAATCCTGACGATGAAGATTTAGGAGATGACGAGTTGATAAACCCAAGGCATGGCGCTGAAATGGCAACACCTGCCAACAGAAGAGGTCGACAAGCTCGGTACAGATATGATCGCCAACCTTTGCAACCAGCTTTCGACGATGATGATGATGATCTTGATGGTGCCGGAGCCACTGGAGCTATAATTCCACCACCATTAGCGCCCGGAGCCAAGTTCAACATCACTAGCACCATGATTCAGTTATTGCAACTCAAGGGATTATTTGGTGGACTATCAGGCGATGATCCGAATATGCATCTTATCAACTTTATTTCTACATGCAAGTCTTTTGACAATCCTGGTGTTGGTCAGAATGCTATTCGATTACGTCTATTTCCATTGTCTCTGTCTGGGGAGGAAACATTATGGTTGAATGGGCTGACTCCTGATTCTATTACAAATTGGAGGCAATTGAGAGACGCTTTCCTAGAAAGATTCTTTCCGCCATCCAAGAGGGCTCAGTTAAGAGATGAAATCAGCAACTTTCGTCAGCTTCCCTCTGAAGCTCTTCATGAAACATGGGAGAGGTTCAAGACAAAGCTAGCGAGATGCCCCAACCATCACATGACTAATGTTCACCTCATGGAGATCTTGTATAGAGCCTTGAATTCAGTAACTAAACCAGTGGTGGACAACGCAGCTGGAGGTTCTTTTATGGACCTCACCTTTGGTCAAGCAAGCAACATGCTAGATCGTATGACGAAACAAAGTAGAGCTTGGCATACCAGGGATTCTGAGGTAGCAAGCCCCACTTTAGCTATTGGCATGTCTGCAGACCAAAGAAGAAGAGAAGAAGAACGTGATCAAGACATGGCGCACATGAAAACCCAAATGGATCTTCTTACAAAGCATCTATTAGGGAAGACTGAAAAAGTGAAAGCAATTACGTCAAAAGGAAGAGACGAATCTGATTCGGAAGAGGAGGCCAACTACTTGAACAATCAGGGGGGTTTCCGTGGGAATGCCCAAGGAAACCAAGGTCGGAACTATTATGACAAATCTAGAGGTAAAGACCAAGGTAGTTGGAAGAAAAATAATGAAAATAGTGGTTTGTACGTTCCCCCTGGTAGACGTGATACCACCACATCTAATTCTATGGAAGACATGATGGCGAAGTTATTGAAAGGAGTGGAAGCAACGAGCGCAGGAGTTAAGGAGGTGATTGACGATTTGTCCTCCATGAAGCAATTAGTTGATTCTCATTCCACTTCTATCAAGCAAATAGAGCAGCAATTAAGCCAACTTTCAGCAGCATTCAATCAAAGAAAGGCTGGCACCTTACCGAGCGATACAGTCCAAAACCCAAGGAATGATGGGTCATGCTTGGCCATCACCACGAGGAGTGGTAAGGTGCTGGAAACTTCAGCAACAGGCAAGCAAGTAGTTGACGGAACAGCAGACATGGACGCCACACCTAGTGACGCCACAAGGGAAGACGCCGCAATATCCACTTCCAACGTCAAGGACGTTTTGCCTAGTGACGTACAGCCTGAAAAAAATAAGCGGAAGCAAGAGGAGAAGAAAGCCATGGAGAGAACACTTCCATACCCACCACCACCTTTTCCACAAAGATTGAAGAAGGCGGCCGATGACACTAAGTTCAGCAAATTTATGACCATGTTGAAGCAACTGACTATTAATGTCCTATTGGTAGAGGCACTTGAACAAATGCCTGGGTATGCAAAGTTTATGAAAGATCTTTTGAATAAGAAGAGGGCAGCAAGCTATGAGCTGAAAGATGATGTGCATCATTGTAGTGCAATTGCTACCCGATCGATAGTTCAGAAGAAGGCCGACCCCGGAGCTTTCACTATTCCTTGCACCGTTGGATCTTTGGACTTTGCTAAAGCATTATGTGACTTAGGAGCCAGCATCAACTTGATGCCATTATCAATCTACAAGAAGTTGGGGTTAGGAGATCCTACACCAACTAATATGAGGCTTGTTATGGCGGATAGGTCGGTAAAACGACCGGTTGGTATTCTATGCGATGTCTTGGTGAAGGTATCTTCATTCATATTTCCGGCAGACTTTGTCATCTTGGATTGTGAAGCAGATTCAGAGGTTCCCATAATCTTGGGACGCCCCTTCCTTGCTACGGGAAGTGTGCTCATAGATTTGAGAGCTAATGAGCTCTCATTCCGAATAAATGATGAAGTGGTGCGCTTTGATGTTTGCAAATCAATGAAGCAACCCAAAGATCTAAGTGTATTTTCTGTGGCTGATGTTGTCGTTGATGACGAGGATGAGTTACTTGCTGAAGAGCAAATTCTTGATGATCCTTTGGAGGTTTTGCTCATGGAAGAAGATGATGATGATGCTGAAATTTCTGAAGATGATATTTGTGCTCTATCGGGATTAGGAGCATATCGTTATACTCCCAAGAAGCTGGATCTTGATCTCAAGAATCGACCCACACCACCAGCTAAGCCATCTATTGAAGAACCACCCACGTTAGAATTGAAGGAGCTGCCAAGTCATTTGAAGTACGCATTCTTAGGAAGCGGAAACACTCTTCCAGTCATAGTGGCAGCCGATTTAGGTGAGCAACAAGTTACAGCTCTTATTGCAATCTTACGCGAGTATATTAAAGCTATTGGATGGACCATTGCGGATATCATTGGTATTCCACCTGGGATTTGCACTCATAAAATTCAGCTTCAAGAAAAGTGCACACCCACCATTGAACATCAAAGACGTCTAAACCCACCAATGCAAGAAGTGGTGAAGAAGGAGATTATCAAGTGGTTAGACGCAGGAGTTGTGTATCCTATTTCTGATAGTACATGGGTAAGCCCAGTACAATGTGTTCCCAAGAAAGGAGGTATGACGGTGGTTGCGATTGCAAAGAATGAGCTTATTCCACTCAGGCCCGTTACTGGATGGAGAGTATGCATGGACTACCGCAAGCTGAATTCTTGGACTCTCAAGGATCACTTCCCCATGCCATTTATGGACCAAATGCTAGATCGATTAGCTGGGAAAGGATGGTTTTGCTTTCTTGATGGTTATTCAGGTTATAATCAGATTTTTATTGCACCAGAAGACCAAGAGAAGACAACGTTTACATGCCCATATGGTACGTTTGCCTTCAAACGTATGCCATTCGGGTTATGTAACGCACCAGCCACCTTTCAACGTTGTATGATGTCTATTTTCTCTGATATGGTAGAAGACACTTTGGAGGTATTTATGGACGACTTTTCAGTTGTTGGTGAGTCTTTTGAAGCATGTTTGGTGAACTTGAGCATGGCATTACAAAGATGTGTAGAGTTCAACCTTGTGCTGAATTGGGAGAAGTGCCACTTCATGGTAAAAGAAGGAATTGTTCTTGGGCACAAAATCTCCGAAAGAGGAATAGAGGTTGATCGCGCCAAAATAGAGGTAATTGAGAAGCTACCACCTCCAATTTCGGTCAAGGGAGTTCGTAGTTTTCTTGGCCATGCTGGGTTTTATCGTAGATTCATCAAAGACTTCTCCAAAATTACAAGTCCATTGTGCAAGCTATTGGAGAAAGATGCGAAGTTTGACTTTAATGATGATTGCTTAAAGGCATTTGAATGCCTTAAAGAAAAACTCATTGAAGCCCCTATCATGGTAGCACCAGATTGGACGCTCCCGTTCGAAGTCATGTGTGATGCTAGTGGTGTAGCCGTTGGTGCTGTTCTTGGACAGAGAAAGGAGAAATTATTTCATCCTATCTACTATGCGAGTAAGGTCCTCAATGAAGCCCAAAGGAACTACACTGTCACTGAAAAAGAGCTCTTAGCGGTTGTGTATGCGTTTGAGAAATTTCGTGCCTATCTATTGGGTACTAAAGTGATCGTTCATACAGACCATGCAGCTCTTAGATATCTAATGACAAAGAAGGATGCAAAACCAAGGCTGATTAGATGGGTATTGCTGCTGCAAGAGTTTGATTTCGAAGTCAAAGATAGAAGAGGTTGCGAGAACCAAGTGGCTGATCACCTATCTAGACTTGAGAATGATTACGTGGCGCGACCAGAAAATCAGATTGATGATGCATTCCCTGACGAGGAGATACTAGCGACAACAATGGAGAACTTACCATGGTATGCCGACTTTGCAAATTTCGTGGTGAGTAATGTGTTACCTTCCAATTTATCTTACCACCAGAGGAGGAAGTTTATGCATGACGTTAAGCACTACTATTGGGATGAGCCTTATTTGTTTCGAAGATGCGCGGATGGTATCATTCGACGATGTATATCCCATGAAGAAGTGCCTACTATATTAGAAGCATGCCACACTTCGCAAGTTGGAGGACATCATGCAGGGAATCGAACGGCAAGGAAAGTCTTGCAAAGTGGTTATTATTGGCCTACAATATTCAGAGATGCACACGACTATGTGAGAAGGTGTGACCAATGCCAACGTCAAGGTGCTATTTCAAAACACCATGAAATGCCCATGTCCAAAATTCTGGAGGTAGAACTATTTGATGTATGGGGTATTGATTTCATGGGACCATTCGTGAATTCGTTTGGAATGAAGTACATCTTGGTTGCTGTGGATTATGTGTCGAAATGGGTTGAAGCTGTAGCATTGGCCGATAACGAAGGAAAGCGTGTTGTAGCGTTTTTAAAGAAGAATATCTTCTCTCGCTATGGGGTACCCCGTACTATCATAAGTGATGGAGGATCTCACTTTTGCAACAAGCTATTCAAATCTGTATTGGCCAAGTATGGAGTCAAGCAACACAAGGTAGCTACGCCTTATCATCCCCAAACTAGTGGACAAGTAGAGGTTTCCAATCGTGAGATCAAACAAATCCTTGCCAAGACGGTCAATGCGAATCGGAGGGATTGGTCTCGGAAGCTAGATGATGCACTATGGGCGTATAGGACTGCATTCAAAACACCCATTGGCATGTCACCTTATCAGCTAGTTTATGGAAAGGCTTGTCATCTACCCATCGAGCTTGAATACAAGGCATTGTGGGCATTGAAGCACTTGAATCTGAATTGGGATGATGTGAAGAACCTGAGGTTGGAGCAGCTGAACGAACAAGATGAATTCCGTCTCCATGCTTATGAAAGATCAGATTTATACAAGGAGCGGATGAAGAAGTATCATGATCAGCGGATTGTTCGACGAAACTTCCAAAAAGGTGACATGGTACTACTCTTTAACTCCAGATTCAAGCTCTTCCCAGGTAAGTTAAAATCAAAGTGGTCTGGTCCATTTAAAGTCACCCAAGTCTACTCGTCTGGGGTAGTCGAATTGGAAAATAATGAGGGTGTTATCTTCAAGGTGAATGGCCAACGTGTTAAGCCATATATCGGTCCTCTTGACTCGATGAATGACATGGCCATCACTTATCTCGACGAAGTCTAAGTACTCGAGATGACTACGTCGAGCCACGACAATAAATAAGGTGCTAGGTGGGAGGCAACCCATCGTACTAATCGTTTTCATTGTGTTTTGAGCGAATATAGGTGCAAGAAGTATGCAACGAGGAGATTGATTTCAATTGACGATTTGGTCGCATTGTATGGTAAAGTCGGTAAGTTAGGAATGGTGATGCATAAGGCTATGGATTGAGCCTTTCTCACGTCATAATAGGCTTCGAGAAAGGCTAGGCCTTGGTAAAAATAGGCCACGAACGATGCACAACCTATTCTATAGCCTAAGGACTCGGAATCTAGTGTGCAATACACTATGCACCGCCTATTCCTAGGTGTGCTTTTGACTATGCGCCGCCTATGCTATGGCATTTGAGATACTGAGACCAAATGCCATACCATATGCGCCGCATATGTCTAGATATGCCATACCATATGCGGCGCATATGTCCCATTATGCCATGGACAATGCGCCGCATATGCATGTGTTATGCCGAGGGATATGCGCCGCATATAGGGTGATTTTGTCCCCAAATCCGATTGTAAATGGGTCATAACCCGACCCATACTCCTCCTATATAAAGGGGACTTGTTTTTATTTCACAAACACATTAGAATCAACCCTAAAGGCGCCGCATATCATCCCAAATCCTCTCAAATTTTTCTTCCTTTGTTCTTCCAATCCACAACAACTTCTCCACAATCTTCAAAGCAAGTAAGTGCTCTCTTATTCTTCATCCATTTATCATAAGTACTACGTTGCTATGCTTATTATAATATGCTAAATCATGTGAGATTGGTGGTGATGTTCATGTGTGGATAATTGTTGCAAAATCGTGTGATTGATTATATACGTATGGAATTCTTGACTTGTTTCTGACTTGAATTTTGTTTCAATGGCATTGTTTTGATACTTGCTGAACATATATGGCTATGAATATTGCTTGAAAGTGTTGTTTGGATGCTTGCATGATTAACCATCCCGGCCATCGGGATAAGGTTATAGTGACTATCGACGTAGGAGGTAGTGTTTGTTGTACGAATAGCAAGTCCATGCGGTAACTCCTATGTTGTAGTGTCGCTATTTGCACCATGAAAGACGTCCAAATGGCTGTTCATAAGTGATGTCATGCTGATTTTCTTGTCGGAATACAATCCTAAGACGTATGTCAACGAAGTTTGAGTACTCGACCACGTTCACTTCACTGATTTGTGCTTACAAGATTAAGTGTGGGGTGGTACCCCTAATGCTTGCATATAGATTGTATAAAGTGCGATTGTGCTGCATCTAACATTATTTCTAGTCTCAGGTACAATGGCACCGAAAGCAAGGCAAGGCAAGGAGAAGGCTACCACAACCCGAAAGGATAAAAAGAGAAGCCAAAAAGACCAAGGCGAAGCATCTTCCGCACACCTACCACGCAGAATGTTCGGAATCAAATGGGTTCTTGAGGAAGAAGCCAAGGCATGGTACAGCAGCAACAAAGAAAATAAATATGTGCACGTCGACTTAATCAACAAGGAGACCTTAGCAAAGAAGGAGCCGCAATTGTTGGCTAAGATAATGGCTTTGAAGCTGGATTTCATCTTCCGTGACATGGGAGAGTGCAATATTGACTTGACAAGAGAGTTTTATGCCAACTGGTCGCCAAACACAACAGGCAACGAAGTCAAAATTCGGGGCCAAGTGTTACAGCTTACAGCGGATTGGATCAACTCGTTTCTAGGCCTACCTTCTGTCGACACAGCACCATACAAAGAGCTGTACAGCAGGCCTCCTTACAGAGCAATAAGACACACGCTTTATGGAAGCAGATCAATGGCAAGATGGGGCAGACATAAGGAAATAGGCCGTCACAACACATTCCCCTATGCTCCACTAAATAGGGAAGCAAGAATCTGGATGCGCATTGTCAACTCATGCCTTATTCCTGGGACGCAATACACAAAGATATCGAGAGATAGAGTGTGTCTGGCTTATGCATTGATGACGAATGTCCCTATCAACTTTGGGGCAATCATTCGATCTACCATGAGAAAAGCCAGACTCCACAGCAGGTCCCATTTCACATTCGGCAATTTGTTGACAGCAATTCTGCGGAAGGAGGATATAGAAGAGGAACCAGCTGACCACAAACTCCAACATACCCCAAAGAAGGTTGACCTCACCAAGGTCAAAGATGCTGAAACAACGCATGGAGTCAACCTTACCACTGCGGAGAGACATGCTCGTGACGAGAGTTTCTTCCGCCATCTCTATGGCATGACACGCTTCACTATGATGAGTGGTGGAGGTATTCCAACTGCTGAAGAGCTCCAACAGCTGGACCACGACTACCCAATGAACAGACATGCCCGGGAGATGTGTGGAGTGGGAGTATATTTCGAGGAACCTCTTGATGATGACGTGCCAACTGATGATGATAGACGTTTGCCTGATTCTGATGCTGAGGAGAACTCTGACGATGACTCTTACGATGATTCGGACGAAGGGGGTATGACCCCCGACATTGAGGAAGAGTCCGACTAATCAGGTTCTTCAACTTTATTTTCCACTGAGGGCAGTGTCTAGTCTAAGTGTGGGGTGTGGCAGAATCTGCATGCTATACTTCTTTGTTTGTTTGCACCTATGTTTGTATGTTTGCTTGTTTTACTTTGTTTTAGTCCATTTTTTTTGTGTTTGACGTTTTTTTTAGGAGTAAAATTTTTTTCTAGCTTCGCATGAAATTATTTTGATAGGCAGCATGAGATTAGAACAAGAGTATGTGCTACAATTGTGACTATTGAGACATTTAGGCTCTAGTTGTGACTATTATGTGATATTGTGATTCAATTCCTTCACTTGTCAGGTCGAGAGTCTATATTACTACCAATCAAGTCGACCATGTGCCTTGTGTGTGTGAGATAATAGTATATTCTATGTATGTGGCTGATGCTAGAACTTGCCTCGTATGTATGCAAAGCGAAAATAAGGAATGTAAGTTTAGGATATGATTTAGGCATTTCTTTGGCAACCTATATGTGTTGATCTTCAGTTTTTCCTACCCATGTAAATCCTCCTAGTTAAACCCTTTTGAGCCTTTAGCCTATTTCTTTGACAACCTTGTATGTAAGCCTAATCCATTTTTTTTCAAGACCGTAATTTGATCCAAATTCCTAAGTGCTTTAAAGTGAAAAAGTCATGTGACAACATAAGAGGAAATTGGGTGAGTATGATGCTTTAAATTGTAATGGTGCTTGAATTGGTTATGAAAAAGAAAGTGCTATCATAAGAGGTATGTTGTGAAAAGAAAAAGGAAAAGAAAGCTGAAAAGTGAGTTGTTCTTAAAATTGAAAAACAAAAGGAGGAGAACAAGGGTGGTAGAATAAAAGAAAGAAGAAAGGTTGAAAGAACAAAGTGTCAATGATACAATGTGATGTATTAAAGTGCTTAGGAACTTAGTCACTATTTCTGGCCAAAATAGTCCTACCCGTCCCTTAGCCTACATTGCAACCCTCTAAAGACCTACTTGATCCTAATCTTAACATTCTGACATTTAGTAGAGTACTACATTAAAGGCAAGCTTATGGTCATTAGTTGCTACATGTGAATTCTTTGAGAGAGTGAGTGCAAGGATACTTTGCTACCCATGTTTGAAAAATATGCTATATTTGTGAGTGATTATGGGTACTATATTGTGAGACACACATGGTTGATGAGTTTTGGATGGTTGTATATGATTCTATGTACCTTAACGTTTGCAAGCGAGTTGATCACCATCACGAGTCTATGCTTGAGGTTAAATTGTTTCTACTTATAATCGGGAAAGCTACTCTTTGTTGCTAATTGTTGTGCTTGTCTTGAAGAATGTTTTGTGTTGTTGCTGTAAAAACCTTAAGTCGATGCTTAGAAGGACATGATATGTTGTTCGAGGACGAACAAAGCTCTAAGTGTGGGGTGTTGATGATAGGCGAATTTACGCGCCTATATCAATATATTTTACCCATATTTTAGCCTAGTTTTGAGAACTAATTATCTATTTCATACACTTTTAGTCCTTTTTCCTGTAAATGAGCTAACAAATGTCATTAGGAAAGTTTCAGGTATAAATGATGCAAAATACAGCAATTTATGGCTTACTTGACGCAAAAGAAAGCTCACGAACGAAGTGGAAAGGAGCTGGACGCCTAAAGGACTAAATCTGCTGCATGGAAAATCTGTCCCGGGCTAAAACAGCATTTCTGAAGACTTTGGGGACTTACAGACACAAAGCTGGATTTTTGCCAAGATACATTAACCTAGTGCAATTAGGTTATGTGTTTCACTAATCGATTTGGATTATAATTTTGTAACCTTACCCTAGTACATTTGGGTTAAGGATTTCATTAGTATATTAGGATTTGGTTATTTATTTTATTAGTTTAGTAGGAGTAGGATAGGAGTATTATAAATACCCTATCATGCTAGAGATTTAGAAGACATTCCATCTTCAATTCATTCTTCACTTAATACAACAATTAATTTTCTTCCATCTTTCTCATCTTCCACCACAAACATTCTATTCGTAAATTCCACAACAAGAGAATCGTTACTTGCTACGGAATCACTAAAACCACAAGCCTAACACATACTATTCACGCCATTCACCATGCAAAACGTGATATCCTTCGCATTCATGGGTAACTAAACCTCTTAGTTGGGGTTATGGAAGCCGAATGAGTTACTATCTATTGCTATGAGCTTGTGAGTTCAAGACACGTATATTGCTTATATCATTATTCTCTTCATCTTAAATCTACATCCTTTGCGGTTCAAACACAAGAACACGCCATTCTAACATCTAACCTGTTCGAGAGAAAGGTTATTTGTCTAGAAAAGAAGACGCTTAGACCAACGCCAGTCTAACATTTAACCTGTTCGAGAGAAAGGTTATTTGTCTGGAAAAGAGATAATGTCAAGGTAGTAGGACACCCTTTCCTTTTAAAAAGCTAGTGCCGTAACTGGACTAACCTCTTGGAGAATTCGTACCGTTAGTCACGCTTTAAGCTCGAGAGAGTTAAAGTGAAATAGTCCTTGTTTAGGTCGAGAGACGCTTGGATTTACCATCGACTACAATTCTCTATAAGCAATTGCATGTCAAGACTCTACACACTCATAGCCAATAGAGACGTATACCTCAAAAGGTGGACATAACCCCAACACCTCAATTCTCATTGTTTACAACCAACGTGACAATCTTTCTATTTTTACTTTATTATTTTCAGCTTTTATTTTATTACTTTGGTTACTTATTACAATCCCCCCTTCTTACGAGACCTGCACCAAAAGTCTATTAATTTTGCTTACTTGTTGACCGAGCTATTCCCTGTGGGATCGATACCCAACCCAGGTTGGGTTCTATATTTGCTAACGACCGCTTTACACTCTTATGAGAGCTGTAGATTGAGCGTTATCATCCTTTCACCCATAAAGCTCAAGAAACCCTTTCAAAAATATAAATTTTGAATTTCATGTTATGAATTGAGTCATATCCATGCTTATGTTGTTGTATGATTACTAATTTGAAATATTTAATACATATAATGAAATTATGTTAGCATGTGTTTGGAATTCTTGTATCTGAAGTGAAAAATATTGCCATGACGTATTATTTTTTATGTTCATGCGTAAACCTCAAGTTATGCATGCAATGTGGTTTCTAAAATGCCTAAGAGAATAAGAATTATGCTTTATGACTCAATTGTGACCAATTTGATGAATCCATGTTTTACCCTTATGTTCACAATGACCTCCATGTTATTGTTATGCATTGTAATGTTTTGGTGGAATTCTCATGAGATTAGACTTATAAAATTATGACATGTTTAAATGTATTTCTATCCATGTGTAAGCTTATGACATACAAATACTTTACGAAAATCCCCAACGTTTGTACTATGAATTGTTAACTATGGTCATGTGTTCAAGAAGTGTCATGTCTTCCCAGTATCATGATATCGAATCCTAGGGGTACTTGTACCCAAAAATTTAGCTGTGTGCCTAGAGCCAGTGTCAGTTTAAAGATAATCTCATTCACGCCATGATCAACAGTATTCTTAGTTTCAGAACTCAGTAGAATTTAGTCAGTTACATGACTCAGGAAAATTCAGTAATGTCATGAACTCAGTCAGTTAATAGAATTCAATAACATTCCATCACTCTATGAAACTAAGTAAACTTAGTCCAGTTTATTTTAGTATAATTAGTTTAGTTTCTATTCAGTTGGGAGTAGGATTAAGCACCGAGAGAACTCGAGGATGAGGGTACAAACTGACAGTAGGGGGTGTGACCCTTAGAAGAAATCCTTGCATTCCAGAACTATGTAGCCAGCGTAGGTTGAGATGTACCCTTATGAGTCCAGTGATTATACATCTTATTTAAGTTCTCGTACTAGGAGTGGTTGACGGAAGAGTTCCCTGTCAGAGAGGGTTAACTCATATCTTGTCCTTACGCATGGCACAGTACTGACATGCTTCCATTTTGGGTTACAGGTTGGACCCCACAAATTTAGATTCGGGGCATGTCAGTTAGATGATTACCTCCCACAGTCTCAATCTTAGTCTCAGTAAAGGAACTCAGATAGTTCTTTAGATTCAGGACTGTTAGATACAGTTACTCATCTCAATATGGAACTCAACTCGTTCCATCAGAATCAGGACTGTTAGACACAGTCACTCAGTTAATAGTATATGAGTTATACAAAACTCATGTTATCAGTATTCTGACTCAGTAGTCAGTATTATCATGATCTCATTTATAGGTACTTATTCATGTATGTATTCTCACATTCATATTATTAAATCAGATAGTATTGTTCGTGCATATGAACCCCATGCATTCAACCTACCTCACTTTCCATACCAGTACGTTCAGACGTACAGAAGCATACTTTTCTTCTGTGCTATGGTGTTTTATACCATAGGTTCAGACACTCAAGTTCCCGATTGTACTTAGCTTCAGATTTAGCCTGCAGCACTAGATTTGTAGTGAGTCCTCATCATTCGAGGATAGCATAATTATTTTATTACTTTATTATTTTAATTTTAGTAGACAGAGATAGTTGGGGACATGTCCCATCAATTCCATAGTTTTCAGACGGGTTAGAGGCTTTCACACTAACATGTTCAGATAGTTTATTTCATTTTTGATATTGATATACCGTATTTCTAGATGTTATGTTTTATCAGATATTTGAATCTTATGGCCTTTCAACCCTTTTATTCCATATTTATACAGTATGTTATGCAGTACTCAGGTAAATATATCAGTCATGGGTGATCTTGTGGTCCTTCAAGGTCATGAGCACCATGTAGCATTTCGGGTATCAAATTCGGGGCATTACAAACTTGGTATCAGAGCCTATAGTTCAATAGAGTCCTAGGAAGTTTGAAAATCCGCATCTAGTAGAGTCTTGTGCATGGGTGTGTTGTGCCCCGTATTTATAGATAGGAGGCTATAAGATGTTTTAGAAATAGTTTCCCTTCTTTCAGTTTTTATGCCATGCCAGTGAGCATGAGCTCAAATTTAGCTCTCAACCTAATCCATTTCTTTCTTTACATTTATAGAAAAGGCCTTCCAAAAGAAAAAATGAAAATCAGTTAGCCCCTCAGCACATTCAGGTAGATCCCCTGGACGAGCATGTGTCCTATGCAGAATTCAGGACTGCATTCACTACTTTAGCGAAGTCAGTCATAACTCAGAATGAATGGCCATCTGCTGCTCTAGAAAACTCAGTGGCTCTGCAGCCAGGATTTGGGACTTTACTCGAATGAACTCTCCCCTATTCTCAGGTTCTAAATTTGAAGAGGATGCATAAGAGTTCCTCGACCAAGTTCAGAAAGTCACAAATATCATGGGAGTGACTTCTAGTGAGAATGCTGAGTTAGATTATTATCAACTACACGATGTAGCTCATATGTCATTTAAGCACTGATAGGTAGATAGGGGTACAGATATAGAGCCCATAGAGTGGGAAGAGTTTGCTACTGCCTTTCTAGATTGATTCTTTCCCCTATAGCAGAAAGCAGCCAAAGTGTTAGACTTCATCAATCTCAGAAAAATTAGCATGAGTGTAAAAGAATACTCCCTCAAGTTTACTCAATTAGACAGGTATGCTCCCTATGTAGTAGTAGACAGTAGATCGATAATGAGCAAGTTTGTGTCTGGGGTATTAGGTAAAGTGTTTAAGGAGTGCAGGACTGTGATATTGATTACGGAGAGGGACATATCT
Organism: Capsicum baccatum var. pendulum; assembly: GCA_030864225.1. Taxonomy (NCBI): domain Eukaryota; kingdom Viridiplantae; phylum Streptophyta; class Magnoliopsida; order Solanales; family Solanaceae; genus Capsicum; species Capsicum baccatum. The sequence goes on from CM061554.1 coordinate 161,723,760, forward strand.
AGGCTTATGGTCCATGCTAAACAAATTGAAGAGCAGAATCTTAAGAAGTAGAATGAAAATAAGAGAGCCAGAACAAGTAGATATAGTTTTTCTTAGCCAGGGTCGCAGAGTGGTAACCATTCTCAACATAGTCAGAAGTTTTTAGTCTCAGTTCCATCCTCAGCTAGTGCACTAGTACCAAAGTTTAGAAATGACCATAAGGATGGGGCACCAGGATCCAAAGCCCAGGGTAGTGAGAGCAGGAGTTTTACTAATCCACTTTGTAAAGAGTATGGTAAGTATCATAAGGGGGTGTGTAGAGTCGGCAATGATGTGTGTTTTGGATTTGGAGAGTCAAGTCACAAGGTTTGAGACTGTCCTAAACCAAGCTCTTAAAGTCAACACGATCGTCCTTCAGCCCAGTCCGATCACCCAAATCAGTAGGGTGAAAATTCCAGCGCTATTAGTGGGCAACGCCCAAACAGACTCTATGCCCTTCAGTCCCAACAAAATTAGGAAAATCCTCCTAATGTAGCCACTAGTATGTTACGAATCCCTCATTTACATGTTCACGTTTCTTCAGATTCAGGAGCTTCTTTTTCTTTTGTAACTTATTACATAGAAGTCAACTTTAAGTTCAGACCAAATATTAACAGGACCCTTCTCAGTCTCCACCTATTGGGTTAACCCATCATAGCCCAACAGGTATAAAGGGACTGTCCAGTTATGTATCTCAGAAAGTCAGGCCTTCAGGTTCCATTAGTAATACCAGCATGGGTAGAAAATCCACAAGGGAAGATGATTCCTGACCCATTCTTACCTCAGTGCAAAGTTTTGTACTTAAAACATAATCATACATACCCATGCTTTATGTTTCAGTTCCACGAATACAACTTATATCCATTCTCTTTTCATAGAATTATGTGTTTTAATTTTCTAGTAGTAGGAGTTCCAGTTCACCCAGTGTTACGAATTATGTCCTATGAACATAGAAATTCTAGGCTCAGGTCAAGCAGCTCATGACTCATGCTCTACTCCTCGTGATTAGCCAAACTCAGATTATGTCATGTATACTCTTAGTTTAGATCCCTCGGTGAATCCGTGGTGTTGATGCTCTATCTCTCAGGCCTCAATTATAGAGTTAGTTCAGTAATCAATATTCAGTGAAGGACTCAGATAGTCCTACAGTACCATGGCTTTCAGTTATCAGTTACTTAGCCATCAAAATTCATTACTTTAGTAATAGTCTAAACCTCGGTTATTATAAACTAGTATTCAGTTTCAGTTATAGTCTTATTTACAGTCACAATCTCAATTATCATCTTAGCTAAAATCTCAGTCCTAGTCCTAACCCAGTAATCAGTTCAGTAACTTAGATTAGTTTTAGGATTTCCTAACCATAGCCTATGGCCATCAGTTACCTAGTTATTAGTATTTCAGTACCCTAGTTTACTAGTCAATCATTACCTTTTATGCATTATATTCTACATTTTTTGTCCAGTTGTTTAGACTAATTTTAGTTAAGTCTTACAGACTCAGTATTAAGTTATTAGTCCTTCAGTTAATTAGATGAGCAATATATTTAAGCAGTCGTGCTCAATACCCATGTGAATTTTTTTTGTAGTCCCGAGTGACGTATTATACTAAGGTGGAAAGTATAGTTGAAAGAGTGCCAGAAAAGTACTTCAGTCAAGTATAATATTTTGGTATGAGTTAGTTTAAGTAGCCAGTAATTCAGTTTAGTAGACAGGCGAACAAGTTCGAATGGTGTGGTTTCCCTTTGTTCTATCTAGTCGCACTATCTGCAGTCCCACAAATGTGATCATTCTAAGATAGATCAACCAGGTAGATGCGTGCTCAGCTTAGTTCATGTATCACGTCTTAGTTTCAGATCCCAGTTTTTCAGTCACAATTCAATTCGTAGGTACCTTATGCATTGCCCTAGTGTTCCTCAGTATCTCAGGAAAATTAGTATTCTTCGAGGGGCCTATTGTGCCAAGAGGAGATATAGTATAATCCCCAAAACTTTCATGACATAAATATGACACTCTGTCTCCTCTTAATGAATACAGTTAGGAGTAAGGGGTACTTATAAGTTTACTCTGAAACTCCAACCTCAGCCACAAACCACATATTTACGGTGCTTAGTTTAGATCATGATATTCAATTTATATACCATGTTTCAGGATCAAATATGTTAATAGTTCCCATTCACGCATGCCCAGTATGTGATATCGGATTCATCAGTATTTTTAGTTTAAGGTAACAATCTTCAATGAATTCACTCAGTTCTATGTTCAAATTCCATTACAAACTTGGTATTTAGTTTCATGCTCAGATTCCTATTATAAACGTGGTATCAATTACCATTGCATATTCAGTCATATGTTCATATATCAGTTTAGTCATGTATTCATGTATCAGATATGCATGCTCAGCTTGATAAATTCAGCTTACCAGTAATGCCTGTCATCTATTCATTGAGCCAGCTATTCATGCATCAGATATGCATGTTCAGTATAATACATTCTACTTATCAGTCGTGTCAGTAATGTACTCATGTTTCAGTTGTTCATGTTCAGTATGTACTTCAGCTTATCATTTCTCCCATCTTAGTTAGTCCCATTCGTGGATGAATGTTCCCAAGGGGATATATTGTAAGACCCTGCAAAATTCCTAAGCTTAATTTAGTTCTTTAAGCTTGTCAAGGGGGTCCTACACTAAGAAAATTCTAGCTAAGCTTCCAGACATAGTTTATTTTTGACCTTTGAAAGTTGGCAATCTCATTTTGTGACCTTAATGTCCTTTAATGGTCGGTATTTTTGCTAATTCATGATTAGAGAGGTAAATAGGTGTTCCCAAACAAGTTTTTGATTTTTTAGACCTTATTTTGAACATGTTTGGTGTCCCAAAATAGTGGACCTACACGATCTTGGTGTGCTGCATTGCCTATCGAGATGGTTAACATTGTTGCAGGTTACCAGAGCCAAAAGTAATAAGGCTTAGCACGACCATGGCATGACGTGTCGAGTATTGCGTCGATGCCATTGACACATCGCGTCGTCAATCACGTCGATGCCCAATTTTTAGTCATTAAATGTTCGCTACTTTAAGGGGAAAAAGGTAAATTTTCTACCCCTATATAAGCATATAACATGAGATTCAACTAGGTTTTCACCAAAATATAGTTGTTTCTCTCAAATTCCCTCAAGAACAAGTCTAGGGTTTTCAATTGAAGGATCTAATCCAGGAGATTCCACCATTAATCTTCAAGAAAATTCCATCTAAGGTATGTAAAGTGTTGATTAATGAGTTTCTTCCACCCATGAAGCTCAAGAAAACCTTTCAAAAATATAAATTTGAATTCCATGTTATGAATTGAATCATATCCATGCTTATGTTGTTGTATGATTACCAATTTGAAATCTTTAATATATATAATGAAATTATGTTAGCACGTGGTTGGAATTCTTGTATTTGGAGTGAAAAATATTTCCATGATATATTAATTTAATGTTCAAGCCTAAACCTCAAGTTATGCATGCAAGGTGGCTGCTAAAATGCGTAAGAGAATAAGAATTATGCTTTATGACTCAATTGTTACCCAATTGATGAATCTATGTTTTACCCTTATGTTCACAATAACCTCAATGTTATTGTTATGCATTTTAATAGTTTTGTTGAATGCTTATGAGATTATACTTATGAAATTATGACATGTTTAAATGTATTCCTTTTCATGTGTAAGCTTATGACATACAAATACTTCATGAAAATCTCCAACGTTTGTACTATGAATTGTTGACTATGTCATGTGTTCAAGAAGTGTCATGTCTTATCAGTATCATACAATCGAGTTCTGGGTGTGTTCCTAGAGCCAGTGTTAGTTTAAAGATAATCTCAGTCACACTATAGTCAGTAGTATTCTCGGTCATTTTTAGAACTCAGTAGAATTCAGTCAGTTACATGACTCAGGAAAATTCAGTAATCTCAAGAACTCAGTTAATAGAATTCAGTAACATTTCGTCAGTCCATAGAACTCAGTGAAGTCATTCCAGTTCATCTTAGTATAATTCGTTCAATTTCTATTCAGTTGGGAGTAGGATTCAGCACCGAGAAAACTCAAGGATGAGGGAATACACTATGAGTCTAGGTATTAGGCATATCATTTGAGTTCTAGAACTTCATAGTCAGTGTAGGTTGAGATATACCCCTATGAGTCTAGGTATTAGGCGTATCATTTGAGTTTTCATACTAGGAGGTGTTGACCAAAGAGCTCCCTGTCAGAGAGGGTGAACTTACAACTTGTCCTTACCCATGGCACGGTACTTACACCCTTCTAGCTGGGGTTATGAGTTGGACCCCACTATTTCAAATTCGTGGAATGTCGGTTAGATAATTACTTCCCACAGTCCCAGTCTTAGTCTTAGTAAAAGAACTCAGATGGTTTTTCAAATTCAGGACTCTTAGATATAGTTATCTCAGTACAAAACTCAACCAATTCCATCAGAATCAGGAATGTCTTACATAGTCACTCAGTTAACAGTTTATCAGTTGTACGAAACTCATGATATCAGTATTAAAACTCAGTAGTCAGTATTATCATGATATCATTTTCACTTATGTATTCATGCATGTATTCTTACGTTCATGTTATTCAGTCAGTTAGTATTGTTCGTGCATATGAGACCCATGCATTTAGCCTACCTCACTTTGCATACTAGTACATTCAGATGTACTGAAACATACTTTTATTCTATGCTATGGTGTTTTATACCATAGGTTCGGATGCTCAAGTTCCCAATCACACTTAGCTTCAGATTAAGCCTACAGTAGTAGATTCATCCAGCAGTAGCAGATCCATACTTATTTTATTTTCTTCCCTTGCTAAAGTTTTTCCAAGTAAAATAAAAGAAAACTTCCTTATGTGTGTGGGTTTGTTCCCAGGAAGGCAAAATTTCCAGCCAGTCCAATATGACCTCAATGATGATGATGATGGAATGGATGGAGCAGGTGCAATAGGTGTAATTATTCTTCCACCGTTGGAACCTGGGAAAAAATTCAACATTACGAGTACTATGATTCGACTCCTTAATCTAAAGGGGTTGTTTGGTGGCCTTCTTCAAGATGAACCCAACTTGTATCTGGTGAACTTTTTCACCATCTTTAAATCTTTTGATAACCCAGGAGTGGGTCAGAATGCTATCTAATTGAGATTGTTTTCGTTGTCTCTGTCTGGAGAGGCAATAATGTGGCTTAATGAGCGGACATCCAATTCTATAACCAATAGGAGGCAGTTGAAAGGACGTTTCCTAGAATGGTTATTTCCTACTTCTAGGAGGGTATAGTTGAGGGATGAGGTCAGAAACTTTAGGAAACTCCCAACTGAAGCCTTACATCAAACCTGGGAGAGATTGAAGAAGAAGCTGACACAGTGTCCGTATAACAAAATAATGGACATACACTTGATCGAGACATTGTATAGGGATCTTAACTCTATAACAAAACCAATTATAGAAAATGCTCCTGGTGGTTCGTTTGTTGATCTTAAATTCCTAGAGGCTTTAGAAACGCTAGAGAAAATGAACAAACAGAGTCGAACATGGCATACTAGAGACTCTATCATAGCAAGCCCCACTATTTCTATGTGTATGATTGCGGAATAACGCAGAAGAGATGAGGAGCGTGACCAAGAAATGGAGAAGTAATAATGATAGCCAAGGGAATCAAGGTCGGAACTATTATGATAAGCTTGGTTATAAAGATAGGGAGTAGGGAAAATGGAGAAGTAATAATGATTGGAGCGTGCTATATGTCCTTCCTGGAAATCATGAGGTTGCTACAATAAGTTCTGAAAAGATGACCTTGGAGGACATGATGGCTAAGTTGCTGAAGGGAGTGGAGGCTACCAACTCTAGTATGCCTACCATGAAGACGGATCTATTATCTATTAGTCAGTTGGTAAACTCACACTCCACCACAATCAAATAGTTGGAGCAGCTGATGTTGGGCGTATTTACACGCCTAAAGCACTATATATTACCCATATTTTAGCTAAGTTTTAAGGACAAAACATATAATTCCTGCACTTTTAGTCTATTTTCCTATAAGTGAGCTAACCAATGTGATTAGCATGTTTTCAGGTATTTATGATGAAGATTTCAGCACTTTGTGGACCTTTCGGTAGCAAGGGAAACTTCACGTAAGAAGGTGGGCAGCTTTTGGAAGCTTGTGGACTGAATGTGATGCATGGAGAATCCGTCCCGGGCAAAATCAGTATTTCTTAATACTTAGGGGTGCAGCAGTAACCCAGTAGTTCTAGGACAAGGATAAAACCCCTATTTCCGTAGGACTAGGACAAGAATGTTATAAAAACCCTATTTACTGAATTTTTCAGCAAGCTTTTTATTCACGCTTTTCATTAAGCGAATTCATTCTATTTTCTATTCAATTCTATTTTCTTTTCATTCGAATTTTACAGAGAATCACGGCTCTCTTGAGAAAAACGTCTAGAGGAAAAATGCTACTTGGCTATTGACGTGTAATTCATCCCATCACGAAGATTATTCTAGTTGTGATATGATGATGATGTCTATTGTGATTTCCGTTGCACTCATGAGTAGCTAAACTTCTCTGTTAGGGTTATGGAAGCCTTGTGATATACTATCTATTACTATGAGTTTGTGAATTCTTGATGAGTATGCTACTTATATAATTACTCTCTTCGTTTTAATTAAATTCTTGTGGTTGCAAACATAGGAATACGTCATTATAGCATTAACTTGTTCGAGACAAAAGTTACACGTTTGAAAAAGAGAGTGTGACAAGGAAATAGGGCTAACAACCCCTGTTTACACGTTAATGCCTTAACCGGATTAACCTCTTGGAGAGTTTGTACCGTTAGTTATACACTTTAAGCTCGAGAGAGTTAAAGTGAAATAATCCTGGATGGTCGAGAGACACTAGGATTTACCATTAGAATATGAATCTCTATAAGTGCATGCATGTCGGAATTACCCATAACTCATAGTTAATAGATACGTAGAACTCATAAGGTGGACATAACCCTAACTTATTATTCTTTGTGATTAAATCTTACTAAAAAAAGCATTCCATTGTTACTTAAATATTTTTTGTTCACGCCATAACCCAAAATCCCCCCTTTTCATGGAATTTTTGACCAACAGTCTGCTAATAATTACAACACTTAGTGACCAAGTATTCCCTGTGGGATTCGACACCCAACCCAGTTGGGTTCTATATTTGACAGCGACCGGTTACACTCTTACGAGAGCTGTAGTTTGGGCGTTATCAAATTTTGGCGCCGTTGTCGGGGAATACGGTTGTCAACTAAGTTTGTGATAGTTACTAGACCCTTTGGTCAAAGATTCTCAGATTTTACTTTTAGTTGTTGTTTTTGTTTTATTCAGGTTTTTCTCAGTACATGTCAAATACTAGAAGTTCTGGTCAGCCATTATTACCCATAAATCCTGAACCACAAATTATTGGCAGAATGGATGCAGAACGAGACATTGAAAGAAGGGCTGCTCAACAGGAGCAGGCTAGATTAGCTGCATTGGCAGCCGCTCAATTATTCCGCCGCCCTTGGCACCCGGAGCCAAGTTAAATATCCCAAGCACCATGATTCAGCTATTGCAACTCAAAGGGTTATTTGGTGGACTTGCAGGCGATGATCCGAATATGCATCTGATAAATTTTATCTCAACATGCAAGTAGTTTGACAATCCAGGAGTTGGACAGAATGTAATTCGGCTGCGCTTATTTCCATTGTATCTATCTGGAGAGGCAACTCTATGGTTGAACGGTTTAACTCCTAATTCTATTACTAATTGGAGGCAATTGAAAGACATTTTCCTAGAAAGATTCTATCCGCCATCTAAGAGAGCACAATTAAGGGATGAGATAAGCAATTTTCGACAGCTTCCAACTGAAGCTCTCCACAAAACATGGGAGAGGTTTAAGAAGAAGCTTATGAGGTTCCCAAATCATCATATGACCAATGTCCACTTAATGGAAATATTATACAGGGCTTTGAATTCAGTGACTAAGCCAGTGGTTGATAATGCTGTGGGTGGGTCATTCATGGACCTTACTTTTAATGAGGCAAGTGGTATGCTAGATCGTATGACAAAGAAGAGTAGAGCTTGGCATACCAGGGATTCTGAGGTAGCAAGCTCTCCTATATCTATTAGCATGACTGCAGAATAGAGGCGAAGACAAAAGGAACGTGACTAGGATATGGCTTACATGAAAACGTAGATGGATCTTCTTACTAAGCATTTATTATCAGGGAAAACCGAAAAAAGTCAAGGCTGTTTTGTCGCAGGGAAGAGATGATTCCGATTCTAAAGAAGAAGCATAGTACTTGAATAATCAGGAGGGTTTCCGAGGCAATGCCCAAGGAAACCAAGGTCAGAACTATTATGATAAATCAGGATACAAGGACCGTGATCAATGGAGTTGGAAGAATAAGGCTGATAGGAGTGATTTGTACGTTCCTCCTAGAAATCGTGAGGCTGTGGTGTCTGGCTCTGGTAAAATGTCCATGGAAGATATGATGGCTAAGCTGTTGAAAGGAGTGGAGGCAACCAACATGGGCATAACCGAGGTGAAGAATGATTTGTCTTTAATAAATCATTTGGTTGATTCATATTCTACTGCAATTAAACAGCTGGAGCAACAATTGAGTCAACTATCAACGGCATTTAACCAAAGAAAGGCTGGCACTTTACCTAGCGACAGCGTGTAAAATCCAAGGAATGATGGATCATGTATGGCTATAACTACCAGGAGTGGTAAGTGTTGGAAAATCCGTCCAAAGGTAAGAAGGTAGTTGATAATACAGAGGAGAATGTTATTGATGCAGATTATGATGATTTTGTAGAAGCTGAAAATCAGAATGAGAACGTTCATGAGAAAAATATTCCTCTTCCACCACCACCTTTTCCTCAGAGACTGAAGAAGAAGGCTGATGACACTCCTGAAAAGGTTGATAATCGGAAGCAAGATAAAAAGGAAGTGGTGGAGAAAACTATTCTCCTTCCACCACCACCTTTTTCTCAGAGACTGAAGAAGAAGGCTGATGACACTCCTGAAAAGGTTGATAATCGGAAGCAAGATAAAAAGGAAGTGGTGGAGCAAACTATTCTCCTTACACCACCACCTTTTCCTCAGAGATTGAAGAAGAAAGCTGATGACACCAAGTTCAGTAAATTCATGACTATGTTGAAGCTGCTGACTATTAATGTTCCTTTGGTGGAGGTGCTGTAACAGATGGCTGGGTACACTAAATTCATGAAAGATCTTTTTACAAAGAAGCGGGCAGCATGTTATGAGCTGGCAAATAATGTTCATCATTGCAGTGCAATTGCCACGAGGTCTTTAGTACAGAAGAATGCAGATCCTCGTGCTTTCAGTATTCCTTACACGGTTGGATCTATGAATTTTTCTAAGGCATTGTGCGATTTGGGGGCTAGCATCAATTTGATGCCGCTATCCGTCTATAGAAAGTTGGGGTTGGGCGATCCTACACCAACCAATATGCGACTCGTAATGGCAGACAGGTCGGTAAAACGACCTGTTGGTATCTTATATGATGTATTGGTGAAGGTTTCTTCCTTTATTTTTCCTGCAGACTTTGTTATTTTGGAATGTGAGGTGGATTCTGAAGCTCCCATAATCTTGGGTCGTCCTTTCCTCGCAACAGGAAGTGTGCTTATTGATTTACGAGCCAGTGAGCTTTTATTTCGGATGAATGACGAAGTGGTTCGTTTTGATGTATGCAAATTGATGAAGCAACCTAGAGATTTAGATGTGTTCTCTGTAGCTGATGTTTATTATGAAGATGTGGAAGAATTATCTGCAGAGAAGCAGCTTATTGATGAGCCATTGTCTAATGTGCTGTTGAATTTTGAGCTTGAGGAGGTTGAAAAATATGAAGAAACCGCTTGTGCTCTTGCAGGAATAAGGTCCTATTCTCATGGCCCTAAGAAGCTTGACCTTGATCTTAAGAATCGACATTCACCAACAGTGAAGACTTCCATTGAAGAGCCACCAGTGCTAGAATCGGAAGAGCTCCCCAGTCATTTAAGGTATGCGTTCTTGGGAAGTGGTGATACACTTCCAGTTATTGTTGCGGCTGATTCAGGTGAACAGCATGTAGAGGCTCTCCTCTCTACTCTGAAGAGGTAAAAGAGAGCTATAGGTTGGACTATTGATGATATAATTGGTATCCAACCTGGGATATGTATGCACAAGAGTCATCTCGAAGAAGATTGCATGCCTACAAGTAAGCATCAGCGTCGTCTGAATCCATTCAGGAAATAATGCACCATATATCTCGATGAAGTCTAAGTAATCGAGATAACTATGTCGTGCCGCGACAATAAATCAAGCGCTAGATGGGAGGCAACCTATCGTCTTTAATTGTTTTGTTTTACTATGAGTTTGCTTTTGTAGTCGAGCCACGACCAAAACTAAGGCGCTTGGTGGGAGGCAACCCATATTTCTAATCTTGTTATTGTTTTTGAGTAAGTGTAGGTGCAAGACGTATAAAGAAGGAGATTGGTCTCAAATTTTTAATTAGAAGGGTGCCATGTTAAAGGTGGTAAGTTAGGAATGAAGGAATCTAGGCAATGAACAAGGCAAGGCCTATGTAAATCTAGGCAACGGACAAGGCAAGGCCTATGCTATAGCCTAACCTCTCTGAATCTACAATGCCATAGCATAGGAGCCGCCTATGCTCAACTAGGCAAAGCATTAGGCGCCGCCTATACCAAGGCCTTTGCTCTCTGAATCTACAATGCCATAGCATAGGCGCCGCCTATGACAAGCATAGGAAAAGCATTAGGCGCCGTGTATCCTTACTTTTTGGTCTCCTAACCCGATTTTACATGGGTTAAACCCGATCCATAGCTTGTTCTATAAATAGCTCTTGAACATTAGAACAAAACACACTTATTTCCTCAACCTAGGTGCCGCCCACATCCCATCACCAAGTAAGTTCTTTTTATATATTCTGTAAAGCGTTACAATACTATGTTTATAACGATTTGTTAGATGTTGAATTTGTGTTGGTGATTTGAATTTGGGTTGTTTGTTATGATACAACTAGTTGAGTGAAAGAATACGTATGGGCGTTCTTGACTTGGTTCCAACTTGTATTTGATTGTTATACACTGTCGTAGATTCATGGAATCAAAATGGTGAAATTAATTGCATAATCTTCAAACTTGAATGATTGAATGTTTGAGTGACTCGTTCGTCGAGATAAAGATCATGGTTGAATACAAGAATAAGATGTTGTGATTATTTCTATGGCATACCTTGATACGATCTCTATGTAGTAGTCTTGTTCAAAAGGTGCATTAATCCAAACATGAAAGTATTGTCAAGATTACATGAAATAGAGTTGGAAAGGATAGTTAAAGATGACATGAAAGTATGACTGTGCTAAACGTGTTGTTGGAACATATCGCCTATACGTATGTCGATGAAGTCTGAGTAATCGACATCACTCACTTAATTAGTTTGTACCAACAAATTAAGTGTTGGGTGGTGCCACTATTGTTTGTTTGCCGATTGAATCTTCCGAGATGAAGCTAACATGACTCTATTAAGATCTCTGGTAGAATGGCACAAAAAGGACGACAAGGAAAACAAAAAGTGTCCACCTCACAGAAAGGTCATAAAAGGGGTAGAAAAGAGCAAACAGAATCCTCCTCGCTGCAAATACCTCGACGCACTTTTGGGATCAAGGGGGGTACATTTTGAGGAAACACTAAGGATGACTACTCTGATGATGATTCCGACGCAGGGGGTATGACCCCAGACATAGAGGAAGAGTCCGACTAATTAGGTTTTCCTTATTTATATTCCACTGAGGGCAGTGTGTCCCGTCTAAGTGTGGGGTGTTGGTATTTGTATGTTGTACTTCCTTGCCTACACTAATTTATGTTTGTTTGTTTGATTTTGTCGTTGTTAGTAGTTAGTAGTTAAATTTTAGAATTTGTTTTTTTTTTAGATTTTGCATGAAATTGTTCTAATAGGCAGCATGGTATTATGACAAGAGTTTGTGCTAAAATCATTACTGTTGAGACGTTTAGGCTCTAAGTATGACTCACTGTGTGATAAGTGTGTGGTTTAATTCCTTCATATGTTGGGTCAAACGTCTATACTGCTCCTAATAAAGTTGACCATGTGCCTTGTGTGTGTGAGGTTATAGTATATTCTGTGTTTGTGGCTGATGCTAGAACTTTCCTGGTGTGTATGTAAAGCGAAATAAAGAGTGTGAGTTTAGGAGATGATTTAGGCATTTCTTTGGCAGCCTGTAATTGTTTACCTTCTTTTTACCTACCCATGTACACTATTCTAGATAACCCTCTTTGAGCCATTAGCTATTTTCTTTGACAGCCTCATATGTAGCCTAATCCATTTTTCAAGACCATAGTTTGATCCAAATTCCTAAGTGCTTTAAATTGTAAAGTCATGTGACAAATTAAGAGGAAATTGGGTGAGAGTGATGCCTTAGAATGTATTGGTACTTGAATTTGATATGAAAAAGAGTGGCTATTATAGAGGTGTGTTATAAAAAAAAAGAAAAAATGAAAAGAAAAATAAAAAGTTAATTCTGTTTAAAATTGAATAACAAAATAGGTGAAAAGAGGTGGTACATAAAAGAAAAGTAGAGAGGTTGTTTAAAAGAGAGTGTTAATTGCATAATGTGATGTATTAAAGCGCTTAGGGAACATACACACTATTTCCAGCCAAAATAGTCCTACTTGTCCCTTAGCATACATTACAACCTGTAAAGACCTATTTGATCCTAAGCTTAGCATTCTGATATTACTAGAGCATTACACTAAGGGCAAGCCTATGGTCAGCAGTTGCAACATATGAATTCTTCGTGAGAGTGAGAGCAAGGAGAATATTATACCCATGTTTCGAAAAATGCAAAACTGTGAGTGATTATGGGTGATATCTTGTGTGAAACACACATGGTTAATGATGATTGGGTAGTTTTGTATGATTCTTTGTGCCTTAACTTGTGGATATGAATTAACCATCATCACGAGTGTATGTTGGAGGTTGAATTGTTTCTAGCAGTGATCAAGAAAACTACTCTTTGTTAATAATTGTCGTGCCTGTCTTGATGAATATTTTGTGTTACTGCTGTGAAATCCTAGTTAGATGTTTGCATGGACGTAATATTTTGTTCGAGGACGAACAAAGCTTTAAGTGTGGGGTGTTGATGTTGGGCATATTTACACGCCTAAAGCACTATAATTTACCTATATTTTATCTAGGTTTTAAGGACAAAATATATAATTCCTTCACTTTTAGTCCATTTTCCTATAAGTGAGCTAACCAACATGATTAGCATGTTTTCAGGTATTTATGATGAAGATTTCAGCACTTTGTGGACCTTTCGCTAGCAAGGGACACTTCACGTAAGAAGGAGGGTAGCTTTTGGAAGTTTGTGGACTGAATGTGATGCATGGAGAATCCGTCCCGGGCAAAATCAGTATTTCTTAATACTTAGGGGTGCAGCAGTAACCCAGTAGGACTAGGTCAAGGAGAAAAACCCTATTTTAGTAGGACTAGGACATGGATGTTATAACAACCCTATTTGCTGAATTTTTCAGCAAGCTTTTTCATTCACGCTTTTCATTAAACGAATTCATTCTATTTTCTATTCAATTCTATTTTCTTCTCATTCGACTTTTATAGAGAATCATGGCTCTCTTGAGAAAAGTGGCTAGACGAAAAACACTACTTCGCTATTAACGTGAAATTCATCCCATCACGAAGATTATTCTAGTTGTGGTATGATGATGATGTCTATCGTGATTTCCGTTGCACTCATGAGTAGCTAAACTTCTCTGTTAGGGTTATAGAAGCCTTGTGATATACTATCTATTACTATGAGTTTGTGAATTTTTGATGCGTATGCTACTTATATCACTCTCTTTGTTTTAATTAAATTCTTGTGGTTGCAAACATAGGAATACGCCATTATAGCATTAACTTGTTCGAGAGAAAAGTTACATGTTTGGAAAAGAGAGTGTGACAAGGAAATAGGGCTACCAACCCCTGTTTACATGTTAATGCCTTAACCGGATTAACCTCTTGGAGATTTTGTACCGTTAGTTATACACTTTAAGCTCGAGAGAGTTAAATTGAAATAATCCTGGATGGTCGAGAGACACTAGGATTTACCATTAGAATACGAATCTCTATAAGTACATGCATGTCTGAATTCCGCATAACTCATAGTGAATAGATACGTAGAACTCATAAGGTGGACATAAACCTAACTTATTATTCTCTGTGATTAAATCTTACTAAACAAAGCATTCCATTGTTACTATAATATTTTTGGTTCATGCCATAACCCAAAATCCCCCCTTTCCGTGGAATTTTTGACCAACAGTCTACTAACAATTACAACACTTAGTAACCAAGTATTCCTTGAGGGATTCGACACCCAACCCAGTTGGGTTCTATATTTGACAGCAACCGCTTACACTTTAACGAAAGCTGTAGTTTGGGAATTATCAGCAGCAGATGAGCCAACTCTTCACATCATTTAACTAGAGAAAGAGTGGAACGTTCCAAAGTAATACGGTCTAGAATCCGCAAAATGATGGCTCATATATGCAGATTACCTCAAGGAGTGGTAAGATGTTACCTGGCCCTTCTGTGGGCAAAAATTTAGTAGAATATGTGACTGAGGTAGAGGATTTAGCCAAAGAAGCAAGATTGGTTGAAGATGTGACTGAATGAGCTGAAGTTCAGACTTAATAACAAAGAAGCAAGATTAAAAATACACTTATCCATGACATAGGAAAAGGAGATGAATGTTTTCTTAATCGTGGATATATTCTATGAAGATGATAGAAAGGTATCATCAGGTTGTCTTGACAAAGTCTGAGTAGTCAAGACAACCAAGTCGTGCCGCGATATTAAATCAGGCACTATAGGGAGGCAACCCAAAATTATTATGTTTTAACACAAGTTACTTTCATTTATAGTTAGATAGAAATTGTGAGGAACTAATAAGGTATGATGAGGTCAAGGTGAAGTTGATATGGCCAATTAATTGAGCCTGAAAACATCCATGATGAGCTATCACAATTAAGATAAGATGTCAAATTTATCATCAGAAAAAATCAGCTCTGAGTTAGGTTCTGTTAAGGCTAACGACATTTATGACGGGCTATCATACTTGTGATAAGCCGTTAAAAAATGTCATCAGAAAAGCCACAAATCGGCTATCAAAAAATTTTGGGCCCAAGAAAAGAAATCCGACCTGGCCCGAAAGAAAACCTTTTCAAATTCCCACTCTTATACTTTACTTTTCTTTAAATTTTATTTCCTTCCATACGTAGTTTATTTTCTTTCCTTTCTAAAGTATTTCCAAGTAAAACAAAAGAAAACTTCCTTGTGTATATGGGTTTGATATCAAAATCAAGAATTCTTCGTTCATCTACATTCTCTTGATCGTGTAACCAAGTGAAGGCACCTATCAGGTATGCTCAAAACCTAATTTTTCTCTTCAGTTGGTATGTAATAAACTGATATTAATCAAGATTCCCAAGAATCTTAAGTCAAGTTTAGCTTTAGAATGTATGAAAATTGGGAAATAGGGTTTACTGTGCAAGCTTGATATTTATAAGGTCAGCTACAAGGAAAATGGGAATCGATAGTGTTTTAACATGAAATTGGATTAAAAATCTAGTTGAAGTCGAGTTAGGGTTGTATCATGAGCTGATGACATACCTAATAGGTTATCATATTTGTGACAGCTTATTAGACATGTCGTCAGAAGTTGATAAAATTTTGTGGGTTCTATTTAGAGCTGATGACATTCATGATATCCTATCACAACTGTGACGGCTTATCATACATGTTGTCACAACTTTGACCTGAAGCATTAATAAACCCTCTCAAGGGGTGTGGAGCTTCTATGATTGAGATGTTGGTGTTAGATACTCTAGAGTGTTGCCAAATTATTTTTTTCTTGCAACAGGTCTTGTAATGGCACCCAAAGGAAAGAACCCTAACCCTATAAAGAAAGATAAAAAGAGAAGTATACCCCAAAAGCTCTTTAATGACGAATCCGATTATGAGGAAGAAGAGCCACTACTTAGAAAGCAAACAAAGAAAAAAAACATAAAAAAGCCTCAACCACCCCCATCAGTTTAGCTGGAGGAGTGTGAAGAGAGTGATACTGAGCCAACAATGTCTGAACATTCATCTTTTGAGCAAATAGTATCTGAGCAACAAGAGTCTGAACATTCTAAATCTGAAGAGCATAATTCAGATCAACCTGAATCCGAGGGACCATCATCTCAGTCCCCTTCTGCTGAGCAATAGGATGATGAATAATATTTGATTTGGGGAACTATGGTTAAATGCAATAACCCCAAAGTCCGAGACAACATTAGGTGGAAAATCCCCAAAGCATAGAAACTCTTCTTTGATGGGCTTTGCAAAACTACCAGAGGAGTTGTTAAAAGGCCAATCTTTGAAGAAAAGAGGATCATCACTAGAAGGTTGAGCAGATATCCTGAAGTTGAGCGGAAATTTCTTGACTATGACATGGGATGGACTACAAGAGGAGGAAACTCATTTTTCCCTACACTAGTTAGGGAGTTCTTTGTGAACTATCAAGCTCACTTGGAAAACTTATGTAAAGAAGGGGAGAAAGCAGCAAATCAACCTTTGTTGGATAAAGTTCTTGTACGTGGTGTAATGGTGGATGTTTCTAAAGTGACAATCAACAGATTCCTTCATGGACCAAACTTCACTCCTCAGGCCACTTCACCTATGTTCTATGCTTGGCTGAAGCATCAGGAAAATCAACGGTCTTGGTTAGCCACACTCATAGCTGATGGAGAACCTGAATAGTTGACCAACCTGAATGAAAAGATCTTCAAGGCCTCTATGAATCCATAAGAAAGATTTTGCTGGGTTATTGTACGTATCTTGTTTATGCCCATAGATGTAGATAATATCCTTGGGGATGATAGAAAAATATTAGTTGCATGTTTGTGGTTAACCTTAAATTAAACTTTAGAGAGATTATCACTGAATTGATGAAAATTTGGGTCTCAAGGTCTGATGCGACTATCCTTTCACTTGTCTAATTACGCAGTTGTGTAGGGCAGCCAATGTGCCTAAGGTTATAGGGTTAGAAAAAGAACTGCTTGCCAAAAAGACCTACAATCCTATTCGAAATGATGAAAATCAGTCGAGGCTGACACTTGATAGAGGTGCAGAGGTTCCAATAGATCACCCGATTACAGGTACCAGCTCGACACCTAATATAGAAGTACAGGATTCTGAAGCTACACTGCCGACATCTTCAGCACAAGTAGATTTAGTGCCTAGAAGTGAGATAAACCCTTCAACTACAGTGCTTATAACTAAATTCACCTTCAACCCGATGAACTTTAGGTGTGTGGGAAAACAAGAGAAATGGTGTGAAGCTCAGCTGCAACTCTTTGCTAGAGAATAGGTGGTTGCGGTAGACAAGAAGGTTAAGGCTGCACTTGAGCCCTTCAAGGCTCTGCCGAGTAGGATTGATGAATTGGAGAACCACTTTAATGTGGAGTCGATAGAAAGGTTAGTTCTAGAGATTGGACTATTTTGAGCAGACTTAGACAAGGTAAAAGAGGAGGTTGTAAAGCTACAAAACACCAATTTATGGTGTCAACCGATTCGGCTGTTGAGGAGTCTAAGGGAGAAATCCTATTGCTTGATCTCATAGAGGAACCAATGAATAAAAATAAGAAAAAAATGAGAAAAAAGTTAAGGTAAGAGAGAGAGGCCAGATAGTGATGAAGAAATAAAAGCAGAGAAGAGGGTAAGAAAAAAGAACGAAAAGGAGGAAATAAAGAAGGTGAGGATTGAGTCTCTAGTCGACAATGAGAAATGGGTGGCAGCCCGATGAGCGAGAGATATAGGTGCCTTATCTAGTAGGCACCCGATAAATGTAAGGCCTGATGTATCAGAAAAGAGGGAGGATCCTAATGGAGATAGGGCAGCTAAGGATACGGCAGCAGGGTCAGGAACCCATGATCCCCATGATCGATCTACTCTAGGTATACCCTAACCCTTAGTTTAGTTTTTCTATGAGTTGAAGTTGAGGGTGTAGGGTAAATTATTGTTGTAAAGATTTGTAACTAACTGGGAGAAATACAAGTAACTAAGGCAGTTAACTTGTTTTTGTAATTTTTGAGTACCTCTCCAATGATTTGAAGGATTAAATATGTGATTTGCATCTAAATGATACCACTGGGCATCTTTGTAAGCTATTAGCTCTAGTGACGCAACAATCATTGCTAAACAGTTGCAAGAACTAGATAAGTAGCAACTACTGATATACTAGTATGCCATGTGCATGTGAGATTTTAGTTAGTTCCCTCTGTATGTTGGATTCAGAACTTGCCCGGTTAGTCTTACCTAGGTTGAAGGATAGGGGTTAGGAAAGAATCATAGTCCGTTTTGCTATTAGCCTACTTTTAGCCTAAACCACCTTCCGTGTTTGTATAATATCCCTTCATCCCTACTTTGAGCCTGCTTAACTTATTTCTTTTTATGACACCTGTCACCTTCCTGTTTATATCACCATGAACCTGTTTTGGCCCTGGTCCTCCTTGGATACTATGCTCTTTGACTTAGAAAAATGTCCTAAGTTATGGGTGGCTATCATCGGGGTGCGTGATATATAATGTGTGTGAAGAACGGTAGAAAAACAGAGAACAATAAAAAACGGGGTGCATTGGAAAAGAGAAAGAAAAAGAAGAGTACTGAAAAAGACTAAGTGATTGTGGAAAAGATGCACCCATCCTAAATAAGTGTGATCAAGAAAAGAAAAGAATAAAAAAAGGTTAATGAGTGAAACCCTAAAAGCTAGTGAATTGTCAAGGAGGCTTAATCACTTTAAATATCATAAATTATCATACCAGCACCTAGCCTTCATTACAAGACAAAGAGAAGACCTATAGTGATCTTAGCAGACCTGTCTGAAGATCTTCGTATTGAAAATAAGCGAAAAACTATGGTATTCGTCATACATTTATTGGAACATCATTCTGAGAGTGAGTGATTTTTTAGTGTCCCCATAGTTACATATATGATTACTAATATGAGAAAAAGGGGGATTTATTTGGTGTGAGGGCACACTAGATATATTTCTAGTTTCTATCCTGTTCGGATTGTGTAATGCTGGTCTATACATGGTTGTTATAGCTGAAGTAATGCCGTATCTTGATTCCTGTGTGTTTCATTGTTGTTCTTTAATAATATACACAGTTGTTCTTGAATTGACTGACCCTGGAGATGGTGAATATGTTTTAAGATAATATGGATGATTGACTGTCGAATGTACTTTCTATCATCTTGGTTGTGTTTGAGTTACTTGAGGATAAGAAATTGTTTTAAGTTGAGGGTGTTGATGTGTGAGAAGATGCTAACTCATTTGAGGCTTTGAACTGAGAATAATTGAAAGGTCTAAAGCATTTTTTTGTCGTTTTTGATTGTTTTATCTTTGAAATTGTAGTAGAAGCCAAGATGCTAGAGAAAAAATAGGGATGGAAGAAAAATAGTTGAAATGTGAAGAAAATAGAAGAGAAGTGTGGCTAACAATTAGATATACCATTAACCATCGACAGAGAATGGTCCTTAGCTGAAAGTTGTGATGACATTTCCTGATAAGTCATCAAAGAGTTGATAATTCGTCAGAGTTGCCGTCAGCCTTAGGTAGAACATGTGAGCAGAGGTGGAAAAGTGAAAACATTGTCTGATATGTCATCACATTTTTGATAAGTCATTAGGATTCATCGTCAGCCTTAAGTAGGAAGTGCTAAAACTGAAGAGGGTGCTGACAACATTTGTGATAAGTCGTCAGACACTTGATAAGGTGTCACGAATATCGTCACATAATTTGAGGAATTATTAAACTCTGTTATTTTATTTCCTTATTTAGGCTGAACTATAAAAAGTATTGTTTAGGGTTTTCTAAAGGAGTTCGGAACATAATTTTAGATCACACTTATTTTGTTATTTTTCTTTCTATTTTCTTGGATTGAAAAACAATTAACTTTGAAGAGATTTCTATCAATATTTTGGGATTTCTATTGTGATTTAATTTGAGAATCACTAGTTATTATTCATCTTGTGGTAAGTTCTTATTTCTAAGTATTAATACGTCTAGTTGTTTCACCTTTTACATTATGAGTGGCTAAATCCCTCTGACCCAAATTATGGGATCTATGGGTTATGTCTTGGTATGATGCTATATGTTTTCGATTCTAAAGGTAATAGGACTCCTTGATAATTCCAAGATTTTAATTATTGTCTATTGGTTGCAAATGATAGATAGCACATGCTTTGATTTGCTTTAGATAAGAAATCAAATATCGTAGGAAGTGAATTATTGACATGGACTTTGAAACACTAAACTTCCATTTAATAATCGATGTTGTAACAAGGTTGGTCAACCTGAGGTAAACTCTGGTTAGTAAATATAAATTCCCTAAGTCTGAGAGGATTAGGTAATTAAATGCTTAAGTAGGTCAAGAGATATTTAGGCATAACTTCGATAGAGATAATTTGTTTTCCTACCTACTGTGAGAATCTTGAATCATTATTAGCATCTGTCAAGTACTAAAACCCATAGTGAACATAATTCTAGTTTTCCATAAACTCTTGATTGCAAACACTGAAAATAAAATGACCAACAATTATTTGCTAATCTCCAAAATTCCCATTTCAGGAAATATCCAACTATCAGTTGATTAAATAACAAACAACTTAATTTCACACCATATTCCCGGTGGAATTCGACGCCAACCTAGTTGGGTTATATATTGACAACGATCGCTTACATTCTCATTAGAGAGGTGTAATTTCAGCATTATCAAAATGTTAATGCATTAGATTAGAAACTAATATCTGTGCTCAATGATTTAGTTGTGAGGCTAGATTAAATAAGTGATTTAGATGATGACCATGTCCAAATTGTATAATCAAACCAAAAGTCAACAATTAGAGAAATAAATTTCATTGAGATGAATAAATTATATACATGATTGTAGTAAATGTTGTATTTGTGAAATTTCCCTTGACATTGATTATTTTCTCAAATTGTTAGTGCTCTATTTATTACTTTTGCAACCCATAAAATTATATGATTCCACCAACTTTCCCTTGATAATAACATCACTTGTCCAAAATTTTAATGGTATTTGAATAAAGTGATTTGCTGATTGCGTAGTCCCTGCAGGTTCAATATCTATTTCGAAAGTGCTTCTACCTTACTTGTCATGATCAGGTTAACTTGCAAGTGTATTAGAGAACAACAACTACCATCAATCCCTCCATCCAATTCCAACTTGTCAATCAGATTACCCTTGTAAAGTTATCACAACCATTATGTGATTTTATCTGCTACAATTTTGTGCAGAAAGAAAAGTATGAATCACTTGAATGCATTTGAAGAATAAATCATTCCATCCAATCTCATTCAATTTCTATCCTCTTTTCTTTAGTTCTAAATCCTATCAGGTTCCCATTCCATATTTAGATATTGATTCTCTTTCTGATTCCCTATTATTAATTTCATTTTAGACCACGACTAGGTCAATTTCTTTTCTATTTTGTTCTATACATCTCTTTGAATTTTTATGTATTCAAGATTCTTCTTCTTCGACTAAAATTCATGTCCTATATTCTAGATTTTATCCTTAAGAAATTATTTCAAGTTGCACTGCTATCTAATTGACTTGACACAAAGAGAACATTTTTAATGAGAAAATCACATGATATAAGAAATCACGCTACAATAATGAATAATCATGTAAGACATCAATAATATCATTTCAAGCCCCTACTCAACATTATAATATAGATAGATGGAAAATAATTTTCAAACAAGACCAAAACTAGCCCCTGCACGGGCATCACAACAATAAAAATCTAAAAATACAAATCTTATGAAAAAATCCCCAAGCCATAGCATACTTTACATGAATGATTAACTACCCAGCCAAGTCTGGACAAAGTTAAGCCATAACTTGCCTCAAAAAGTAGAATCTAAAGCCTAGACCGATTAAAATGGATGTTTTCATTAATGCACATCTTTTGAAAGAATGAAATCTATCAAAAATGTAATATATTAAATGGAGACTAACAGCCCCCAAATTAGCTACTTTGTTTCAGATCAAGAACTAGTGCAATAGTAGACCTAGAAGAAAAAAGTGTAAAATGGAATTTTTTTTAAGAATAAAGTTTCCCATACCTGAAGGATCCTAAATATGAAAACCCATGGAAAAAGTTAAAATTGAGGTTGAAATCATTGATTAATCATTTTATCACTTTACAGGTTAGAATTCTAAGATTCTATGTTTTAAATCTATGTTTTGAAGATAGAATTAGTGAATAATGTTTGATAACAAGTTTGGAAGCTTACCAATCACTTTTTTGATGAAAATATCCCTTTAAAATCATCTTTCCTAAGGATTCCAATTTTAGAAATGAAAAAAAATCAAGAAATAAGGAATTAATACACTTAGGATGAACAACATCTCCTGATTGCAGTCCCCACTTTGTGATTGCAAGGGTCACATTGACTAGAATAAGGTAAATCATCAAGATTATAAGAAATGGGCCTCATGACGATGATGGTCAAAACTGACCTAATCCACTTAACATTTTTTACGAATGCTTCCACTACATGAAATTTGTGATGACCAGAGGAATTCCTTCTCCATAATAACAAAAGGTTCCTACAAATATAAAGAAGTATTGTTGTTGCACCATCTGTGTATCGTCCTGAATCTGGTACCCGAAATGCCACATGGTGCTGATGACCCCAAAGGACCGCAAGCAAACCATGACTAATATCTGTAACTGAGCACTGCATAATATTATGTAAAAATGTAGAAAGGTCATAAGGTTCAAAAATATCATAAAACATAACATATGGAAATGTGGTACATTATTACCAAAACAACTAAAATAATTTAGAACATGTTATATTCTGAAATCCTATAGATTGTCTGAATAAGGAGTTGATGGGACATGTCCCCAACTAACTCCAACTACAGAAATAAATAAGTACTAAAGATATGAAATAATCAAATCATAATATCCTCGAATGACGAGGAATCACTGCTAGCTATGATTACTAAAATTGGAATGCTACTGATGCTCTGGAGCTCGTGCTTTTGAACCTATGGTATAAAAACACCATAGTGCAAATGCGTCAGTATGATTCAATGTACTAGTATGAAAGTGCGTTATGCTGAATGCAAAGGGAACATATGCATGAACAATGCTAACTGACTATATAACAGGATCGTGACAATACATACATGAGTGCGTAACTGTGAGTGGATTCATGAGTAATACTGATTACTAAGTCTGAATACTAATAACATGGGTTACTGATAACTGATATAACTAATATAACTGATACCAGGAGACTGTGTCTGATAGTCTAGGTTTTGATGGAACTAGCTATGTTTCGTACAGAGCTGAGTGACTATACCTGACAGTCCTGGGTCTGTAGAACTATCTGAGTTCTATTACTAAGAGTGGGTGACTATATCTGATAATCGTAATTCTGTAACTGAAATAGTAGGAGAATTCATCTACCCAACATGCCTTTTTTTCTAAATAGATTTGGGATCCAACCTATAACCCTAGTTGGAAGGGTGTCAATATCGCGCCACTAGTAAGGACAAGCTGTGAGAAATACCTTATCTAACAGGTACTCTAAGGAGAATGATGTGACCCTCATATAACAGGTTAAGCCACCTCATCTACCCTTTACTAGAAGGTTTGATATCTCAACATATGCTGGCTAGATAGTTCTGGAGAACAAAGATTGCTTCTAAGAATCACAGCCTCTACTCACAGGTGAGTTCCCATCCTTGGGATCAGTCGGTGTTGAATCCTACTACCATCTGAATAAACACTGAAGATGATTAAATGAACTGAACTGGATTAAGTTCATTGAGTTTCGTTATCTGATGAAATACTATTGATATCCAATAACTGACTGAGATTTCTGAGTTTTCCTGAGTCATGTAACAGACTGAATTCTACTGAGTTCTTCAACTAACGGATAATACTACTAATCAATTCATGACTGAGATTTATCATGAAACTAACACTGGCTCTTCGCATATAGCTAAGTTGTTAGGTACAAGTACCCTCAGGACTCGATAGCATGAAATTTACAAGACATGACACTCTTTGAACACATAACCATTGTCAATAATTCATAGTACTATCATTAGGGATTTTCATGAAGTATATGCATACCACAGGCTTACACATGAATAAGAATGCATGTAAACATGTCATAATTCCCTAAGCATAATCTCATGAGCATTACATCAATATATTACAAGGCATAACAATAGCATGGGAGTCATTTTGAACATAATGCTAATACGAATTCATCATTTAGGTTCTATTGAG
Organism: Capsicum baccatum var. pendulum; assembly: GCA_030864225.1. Classification (NCBI taxonomy): domain Eukaryota; kingdom Viridiplantae; phylum Streptophyta; class Magnoliopsida; order Solanales; family Solanaceae; genus Capsicum; species Capsicum baccatum. Next base: position 161,748,255 of record CM061554.1, read on the forward strand.
TCATAATACACAAGTATTATTTTCTTAGACATTTTATCAAACACCTAGTATCCATAACTTAGGTATTAGGCATGATATCAAAGTAATACCACATGATTCCCTAATTCAACTCAATTTCATAAATTTCAACCCACATATTAGCGTAGTTTCATGAGCAACACATAAAGACTCCAACTTGGGAATCCTACAACAATAACTACATGAACATAATAAATCCACAACATAATCATCACAATTCATAATTTAAAATTTAGATTCTTGGGCTTCATGGATGAAAGGAATCCATGAATGAATACCTGACATACCTTGGATGGAAAATTCTTGAAAACTAATGGTAGAATCTCTTTAATTTGAAGCTCCTATGAAAACCCTAGATTTGTTCTTAAGAGTATTTTTGAGTAACAAAAATATTTTTGTGAAATAAGGGTTGAATATCGTGTTATAGGCTTATATAGGGGCGGGAAATTGACCCTTTTGCTGTTAAAAATATGGACATTTAATGTCTGATAACTGGGCATCGACAAGATTGGCAACGCATCGCGTCGATGTATCAACACGATACCCGACGTATCGTGCCAAGCCTATGTAGTTTTATTGGTAGTCTCTACAATAATGTTAACTAACGCAATAGGAGGTGCTGCGCATCAAGATTGGATTGGTCAACTATTTTGGGACACCAAACATGGTCTAAATGAGGTCTAAAAAATTTGAAACTGGTTCGGGAACACCTACTCACCTCTATGATCATGAATTAACAAAAATACGCACTACTAAAGGACATTAAGGTGGATAACTAAGCTTTACAACTTTTGAAGGCCAAAAATAAACTAAGTCTTGGAACTTAGCTAGAATTTTTCTAAGTATGGGACCCCCTTGACAAGCTTAAAAGACTGATTTAAGCTTAGAAATTTTGCGGGTCTTGCAATTTGACGGCTAATCAATGAAGGATATGATACCAAATTTGTTAGAATGGATCCTAGAGATTCATTTGGGACCCGATAAAAATAAACAAATAATGGTACTAGAATAATTTTCATTTTTTACCCAAATAAGGATCTATTGATCAATATGATGCCTCCTTGTTATAGAGGTTAGTTGGCTGGGAAGGGGCATTTTATATTATTAAATTTATCAAAGGAGGTAATTTTGAAAAAGTTCACCCCAGAAAACCCCTTAGGCTATATTTAACTAGTTTATGATCTAATAAGTCAAAACTCAGTATAAGGTCTTAGAACTGAAACCAACTATGCTAGTAAAACAAAATCAACATTCTAGATCTAATGGTACGAAAAAAATCACCATTTGATGCTCAAATTAGAAAATATTGGCCAAAGTAATAGTATTCACTTAAAAGGCTACTCAAAAACTCAAACTCATTGAAATCACTCCCAAATGCTTTGTGGTCTTTTACAACTATCCCCCACAACTCATAAATGGTATATAAAAACTGTCGGGAAGGGAATCTAGATACAAATAAATCTAAAAACTATAACTACCCACTCTTTTGGGCTAGAATTTGAACCATTTATCATACATATTTTGGTCTAAATCCAATGATTTTTATTTAGAAAAAAATGTTTAGATCAATTATTTAGTGTGTTAAGTGTTTTGGATGTGAATTGAGTCCATAAAAATCTCTAGCATAGTTTAGGATAATGTCTTCCTATCCATTAGGTTATAATATATGTTTTTAATAGGTTCAATTTCAAACAACGATTCTCCTAGAATATGAAGAAATACATATAACAATACCCACCAAACTTAGTGTCTTCAAGTATTCTTTCCAATGTCCCTGAACTTTTATAAATTTTAGTTATTTGCTAAAGGTTAAGCCCATTTATCTTGGCAATATGAAATCTACATAAACCACCTTAGGAACAGGAGTCAGACGCGTAATTGTGAATGCAGGCAGTGCTAAAACCAATGCTTCTTGAACAACCATACAAACTATGCTCCAATTATGCAGCCGTATACATTTTCCCCAAATTCCTTTAGTTATCTCATCATTTTACATTATAGGAGGGGTGTTTTCATGCTTTATTATTTCCATATCTCCCAAACATGATTTATAACTTCCCAAAAACCTAATTCAAAGATATTTTTAGAACGTACTATTCAAATTACTCCTTTTCTCTTCAAATACCCAAACTCTTTCCCTTATCTTTAAGAATGATCAAAGGGTAAAGTGTTATGACCCTAAAACCAGGGGTCATGATGGCACTTGTCGCGATAAGCCATGACAAGTAATCCTATTACCCAAACTGATATAAAGTGGGAAAATTAATATCAAACCAAGGCAAGACCTCTAAAATAAAGTCGAACCATATATATACCCTAAGAGAAAAAATAAATTCAATATACAAATTGATTCCCAAAACCTAGTGTCATAGTATAGGAACTAACTAAAACAACTCAAGGTCCAAAATATATATGATATCCAAAAAGGAATAGAATTCCATCGTTGAATATAAGTAAGATATAGTTTGATAAGAAAAGGTAAAATCCATCTCCAAATGCATAGATCGCCGCTACCTCTAATGGGATACAATTATTGCTAGAATCAACTATCTGTATGTAAGACCCTGCAATGTTTCCTTATAGTCTTGGACTTAGAGCATGTCAAGTGAAGTATACTTCCAACCCTAAAATATTGAGAAGTGACATACCAAGTGATTGGTGTTTAAACCCTATAGAATTTTCTTTAATTTGACTATTTATCATGTAGATAATTGAATTAGCTTTCCAACAATACCAATTTCATCTAAATTTGGCATCGGGGTGAGAAGTTATGGCTATTTTACTGAGAGCTGTCGGAACTACCCAGGTAGAATGGACGGTATGATGGACCGTTGAGTCCACGATGGACCGTCGCTCAGACCATTACAACTAAGGAAATAACTTTTTTTCTTAGAATAAGTGCGACGTCCAGGACGACGGACCGTCAATGCTGTGATGGACTATCGCTGAAATCGTCGCCACTGAGGCAATGTGGTATCATCCGGGCAAACATGCAACAAAAGATCCAATGAACCGTCAAAGCTCCAACTGACCATCGCTTCGATCATCACATCAAGGTAATTAGATCGTTTTTTGACCAACGTGCGATGGATGATCCGACGGATTGTCAGGATAGCGACGGACCATCGCTCTGACCGTTGCAGACCCCGTTTAATATTTTTAACTCTTTTTTAAAAGGGATTTTCTATCTTTCCATGCTTTTAACCCTCAGATATATTACAAACAAACCTTATAGCTTCCTCATCTCCTATAAAATTCAAAGGCCAGGTTTTCTCCCTCAAGAAAAAATCTAAAACCCTTCTCCAAGAAATCTAAGAACTTATCATAAATTCTACAAACTGAGTTGAGATTTGAATTCCCCAAGTTCAAGGGTTGTAAGAACCCTTTCTCAAGAGTAAGTAGAACAGTTTGAGGCAAGCTTGTTCATCCAATTTCATAATCTAAGGTATGTGGGGTTTTGAACAAGGGTAATCCTTTCATCCTTGTGCCCAAAGACTTATTTAAACTATGATTTTCTGCAATCTATGAGATTTTACATGAATTTGAATTAGGGTTTTCCATACATTATTATTGATTGCAATATTTTGATGTTTCCCATGAATTGAGAGTCTAATGGAATGGTTTTCACATATTTTCTCGAGAAATTGCAACTGGGTCTATACCACATGATTTTAATTCTTGAGAAATTAATAGTTGAAATGTTTGAGATACTGAAGTATATGACCATGTTGAGATTTCAAGATAAATTGCAAAAATTTCCAGATTTCTACATGAGTTATTAATATATATAATAATTTTTTGATGAGTTTTAACTTGAGATTGGATTATGGGTTATTGAGCCCTACTTTAGATTTGAAATTTTATGAACTCTTATGTTATAAGCACCTATGATTTGAGTTTTCTGAGATTATTGAGAAATGTTTTAACCTAATGGTAATGGTGTTTTGAAATTCACTTCACTACATGAGATTACAGATTTGATTATTGGGTTCTTGATGAACCATGCAATTATTTTAAAGTGGATTTCCATGATTTGAGCGAGATAAACTAAAGGGAGTAATATTTAGCACCGAGTTGGGTAAGTTACTACAGTTTCTTACCCTAGAACTACGTGCCATCATAAGTTTGATATTTTGGGCCTAAGGGTAAGATATTGGGCTCGAGGCTGAGATAAGTGATCACTGAATTGAGGTTATAGTACTTGGTTAGAGTATGACGCTCTTCCCCAATGTGGGGTCTCTTCCTTGGGAGGACAAAACGTTGGACTCCATGTAGCTCACATGGTTTATATCGATTAAGAGAACATCCCTTGATACAAGTTATTTTTCCTAATAGTAAAGTTATAGATTTTCTCCCTAAACTAAAGTATTTTCCATTGAGATAGAATATTTTTGCTAAATCTTTGTGATAAGATATTTTCTAAAGTGAACGAATTACTTTTGAGTATTTTCCAAAGACTGAGGTAGTTTTCTATACTAATGAGAGTTGATCATAAGTTTTAAAACCAAAGTCATATGATTTCAAGTTCCAAGTGTTTGAGTTCAAAAGAGTTATACATTATTTAACAATAAAGAAGTTTTTTTCTCTCCATTTGATATATGCATGAGTTGAAAGTATTGTCTAAACCTTCCTTCATCCTATGAGTAATGACAATAAGTGAAGATTATAGATTTTAAAGACAAAGTATAATGACTCATGAGATTTGTGTTACGTGCTTCATTCTACATGATTTATGAGCTTTACATTTTAGAGTTATTCAAAACATATGAGTCATTCCTATTTGCATGCAAGATTTGATTAAAAAGTATTGATATTGTTTTATGTAAATGCATATACCCCCACATACTCAGTACATTCCCCAAGTGCTTATCCACATATATATATATGTGCTACATTGTCTTATAATGTATGTTCAGGTGCTCATTCCCAGCCTCGTCAGTAATTTTTAAGTACCTTTGTCTACATCTCCATAGTGGTGAGTCCTCATGTTTCGAGGACCTATATTAAGATATTTCAGTATTTGAGTGTTTATATTATTACTTTCAGTTCAGTTTAAGTCAGTTGGGGGCCATTCCCAATGACTCTCGAGTTCATGGAGTGGTAGAGGCTTTGTCAGACTAGTTTTAAGCACCGTGTGACATCCCGAGAGGTGATTTTGCATTGTTACAAAACTTGGTATCAGTGGGTAAGGTTTTTAAGGAGTTATAGGAACTTTGATACGCCGCGTCAGTGTAGTATTGATCATTGGTGTGTAGAGTGCCATATCTATGAGGAAGAGGCTACAAGACATTTTAGGAAAAAGTTGTTTCTTTCTTTAGGATTCTATCATGCCTGTAGCTGTCCCTTTTATCTAATAATTATTGCTCTCTTATTTCAGAAATTACCTCTTGGAAGAGTGAATGCCCGTCGAAATAATGATGAGCAACCCCCACCTGTTGATCCTTTGAATGAAACTGTGTCTCACATTAAGTTTTTGGTGGCCTTTCAGGCGTTATCCCAAGTAGTCACAGCTAATGTTTGGGCCAATAACCAAGCCATAGTTAAAAATCAGTAGGGAGGTGATAGAGCTGCTTCTACAATCCATGATTTAATACGGATGAATCCACCAGAGTTTTATAGGTCCAAGGCAGGTGAGGACCCACAGTTGTACCTTGAGGAGGTGAAAAAGATCACGCAGGTGATGCATGTTTTAGAGGAAGAAAGTTTTGAGTTAGTATCTTAAAGGTTGAAGGACATAGCTTATGACTAGGTTGTACCATGGAGGAAGGGTAGAGGTAAGAATACTTCTCCTATGAATTGACAAGTGTTCTAAGATGCATTCTTGGTCTCTAGGACTGTTAAGGAGTACTTCCTGAAGTTCAACCAGTTGGACAAGTATGCTCCTAATTTGATTTTATACACCCGGGTTAGTATAAGCAAGGTCGTGATCGGTGTTTTTAGGTTGCTACTAAAGGAGTGTAGAAATGCGATGCTGCACAGAGATATGGATCTGGGTAGGTTAATAATGCATGAAAAATAGATAGAGGCGGATAAGATTAGAGAGATAGACAGATTGAGGGGTCACAAAAGAGCTAGATCAGACCAACATGAGTATAGTCAACCTAGGTCCCATGGAGGAAACGACTATCCCTTTCAAAGATGTCCATCTATTTCAGCGGCTTTATTAGCTAGTGCTCCTACGCCTAGAGGTAGGAAGGAGCAAGGGGTCTGGTTTTTTATGTCTAGGTCATAGAACAGTGTTAGTAACAGGCCCCGTTATCCTCTATGTGCTAAGTGTAGTAGGGATCCTCTTGGTGAGTATTTTGCAGATTTGAGGGGTTGTTTTGGTTATGGAAAGCAGGGCCATAGACTTAGATATTATCCACATGCTTGGCAGGGGAACAGAGATGCCTAACCTCAGGCACAGACTACTAGTACACCATCTTCTATCCCTCATCCCACCCCTATTCAGGGCGCTTCATCTAGAACTGCTAGCTGTCAGCGCTAGAACAAATTCTATGCCTTATCATTACATCAGGAGTAGGACGACATTCCCGATGTTGTTACTAGTATGCTCCACATCTTTTGTTTTGATGGTTCTGTGTTGTTGGACCCCGGGTCAAGTCTTTCCTATGTGACCGCACTAGTGGCTGTGAACTTCAAAATGAGTCCTAAAAAAATTCCTTAGCCTTTCCAAGTCTCCACACTAGTAGGGGAGTCAATGGTTGCTAAACAAGTGTATAGAGATTGTCCTATTACTATTCTTCATAGAGTCATAGTTGCTTATTCGATAGAGTTAAACATGGTGGATTTCGACCTTATTCTAGGTATGGATTGGCTTCATTCTTGTCATGTACCTATGGACTATCGTACCCGTGTGGTCAAGTTTTAGTTTCTTGATGAGCGAGTTTTTGAGTGGTCTGGGAGTTCGGTATCTCCCAAGAGTCATTTTATCTCCTATCTAAAAGTCGGAAAGCTAATATCCAAGGGTTGCATATATCACCTAGTTAGAGTCAAAGATACTAATTCTGAGGCTCCAACAATTCAGCTAGTCGATATTGACAATAAGTTTCCATATGTTTTTCTAGAAGATCTTCGAGGGGTACCTCCCAATAGAGAGATAGAATTCAGGATTGACCTTCTTCCCGACACTCATCCCATTTGTATTCCGCCATACCGTATGGCACCTGCAGAGCTTAAAGAGTTGAAAGAGCAACACAAATATCTTTTAGACAAATGTGTCATAAGGTCTAGTATTTCTCCTTGGGGTGCACCTATTCTTTTCGTGCGAAAGATAGACGATTCTTTGTGTATGTGCATAATCGGCAGCTTAACATAGTCAGTCAAAAATAAGTATCCTTTTCTAAGAATTTATGACCTTTTCTAGTAGTTGCAAGATTCAAGTTATTTCTCCAAGATAGACCTTAGATCCGACTATCACCAACTTAAAGTGAGGGACTATGATATTCCAAAGACAGCCTTCCAAACCCGCTATGGTCACTTTGAGTTTCTAGTCATGTCTTTTGGGCTAAACAATACCCCATCCACCTTCATGGACATCAGGAACCGAGTATTTAAGCAATATCTGAATATGCTTGTCATAGTTCTCATAGATGACACCCTTGTGTACTTTCGTAATGAGAATAACCATGCGAATCACCTTAGAACTATCTTGCAAACTCTTAGGGGTCACCAGTTGTTCGCTAAACTTAGTAAGTATTAATTTTGACTAAGGTCTGTAGCATTTCTGGGTGATATTATTTCAGTCGAAGGTATTTGAGCTAATCCCTAAAAGAGAGAAGCTGTAATAAATTGGCCAAGACCTATCTCTCTATCTGATATTAGAAGTTTCTTGGGTCTAGCAGGCTGCTAGCACCGTTTTGTTGAAGGTTTCTCCTCTATTGCATCTTCCATGACCTGGTTGACCCAAAAGAAAGTTAAGTTCTAGTGGTCAGATTCCTATAAGAAGATTTTTCAGGAGTTGAAGACTCGACTTACTTCAACCCCTATGTTGACTTTGCCTGATGGTACAGACGGTTTTGTGGTGTATTATGATGCCTCTAGAATTAGTTTGGGTTGTGTGTTGATGCAAATAGGTAAGGTTATAGCCTATGCCTATAGATAGTTAAATCCGTATTAAAAGAAATACCCAACCCATGATCTTGAGTTAACTTCTGTGTTCTTTTCTTTGAAAATCTGGAGACACTATCTTTATGGTGTTCATATTGATGTGTTTACTTATCATAAGAGCCTGCAGTATGTGTTTACTCAGAAGGAGTTGAATCTTAGGCAGAAGATATGGTAAGAGTTGTTAAAAGACTATGATATGAGTATGTTATATCACTCAGGCAAGGCCAATGTAGTGGCAAATGCCCTTAGCAGATTGTTTATGGGTAGTGTTGCTAATGTAGAGGAGGGTAAGAAAGAGTTAGCTCGTGATGTGCATTTTCTAGCTAGATTGGGTGTTAGGTTGCTTAATTTAGCCGAGGAAAGTACTTTGGTGGAAATTAGTTCCGAATCCTCTTTATTTTTGGAAATGAAGGAGAAGCAAGATAGAGATCCTAGTTTGGTTAGACTGAAGGAGGCAGTTAAGGACCAAAAGGTAGAGATTTTCTCCCAAGGGCGAGATGGATTGTTGAGATTGCAGGGTAGATTGTGTGTTTTGTGTGTTGATGATCTGAGGCAGAGAATTATGGCTAAAGCGCATGGCGCACGACATTATATTTATCCCGACACTACTAAGATGTATCGCGACTTGTGGGAAATATATTGGTGGAATGGTATGAAGAAAGATATAGCTAAGTTTGTAGTAAGGTGTGCAACGTGCCAACAGGTTAAGGTAGAGCACCAAAAAACTAGTGGTGTGATGTAAGAGTTTGGTATACCCACTTGGAAGTGAGAGGTGGTGAATATGGACTGCATGACTGGGTTGCCTCTTTCGCGTCGTCATTATGATTCTATTTAGTTTGTTGTAGATAGGATGACTAATTCCGTGCACTTCTTTCCCATGTATACATCTTATACAGTGGAGGGTTATGCTAGATTGTATATTCGTGAGTTAGTCAAACTGCATGGAGTTCCCTCATCTATTATTTAAGATAGGGGTACTCAATTTACTTCTCAGTTGTGGAGGGTATTTCAGCAGTGTCTTGGTACCCAAGTTCTTTTGAGCTTCGCTTTTCATCCGTAGATAGATGGTAAGGTTGAGAGGACCATTCAGACCCTAGAAGATATGTTTAGGGCCTGTTCTCTTGATTTCAAAGGTAGTTGGGATGAGTATTTGCCATTGATAAAGTTCGCCTATAACAATAGTTACCATGCTAGCATCGGGATGGCACCATTTGAGGCCTTGTATGGTGGAAGATGTAGATCACCCATAGGTTGGTTTGAAGTGGGTCAACATGCCGTGATTGGGCCTGATGCAGTATTTGAAGTTATGGGGAAAGTTAACTTGATTATAGAGAGGCAAATGTGAGGAGAAGATATCTTGAGTTTGAAGTGGATGATCTGGTGTACATAAAAATTTTACCAATGAAAAGGGAGTAGAGGTTTGTTATAAAGGGAAAGCTTAGTCCCCGTTATGTTGACCCGTATAGAGTTTTGAGCTGTGTTGGAAAATTTGCCTATAAGGTTGAGTTGCCTGTGGAATTGTCAGCTGTTCATCCTATTTTCCATGTCTCCATGCTTGAAAAGCTTATTAGTGAATCTGTTGTAGTAGATCCCTCAGAGAGTGCTGATATTCAGAACAATCTTTCATTCGATGAGATTCCCGTTGAGATCATAGATTTGCAGATCCATAGACTGAGGAACAAAGAGGTTCCCTTGGGCAAAGTGTTGTGGCGGAACCAGTTAGTTGAGGGCGCTACTTGGGAGGTTGAAGCAGACATGTGAGACAAGTAGCCGAACCTCTTTTCCACAAGTTCAGATCGATCCTAAGGTATTATTATTCCTTAATTCAGCCCTTTTAATCTAAAGTTCAGCTATAAATCTATTCTTGCATGAGTTCTTGCAATTTTTGAGGTGTTCAAGAGTTTAGAGAGATTTTGAGCCGTTTAGCAAATTGCTTCAGCTATGTGTACTCTATTTTCCTATGTTCCTACTCTAACTAGCAAATTCAAGGATAAATGCTTCCAAGGGGGATATATTTTAAGACCCCGCAAAGTTCCCTCGTAGTTCGGACTTAAAGCATGTCAAGTGAAGTGTAATTCAGACCCTAAAATATTGAGACATGACTTCCTAAGTAATTCGTGTAGAGAATTGAATTAGCTTTCTAAGGATACCAATTTCGTCCAAATCCGACATCGGGGTGAGAAGTTATTGCCATTTTACTGAGAGATTTCGGAACCACCCAAGTGCGACAGACGACCCGATGGACCTTCGAGTCTGCGATGGACCGTCGCAACCAAAGAAGTAACTCCCTTTCATGGTCCAAGTGAAACGTCCAGGATGACGAACCGTCAATTCTACGATGGACCGTCGCTGAGACCGTCACCACTGAGGCAGTGTGGTCTCATCCTGGCCAATATACGACGGATGATCCGACGAACAATCAAGGTTCCAATGGACCGTTGCTTCGACCATTACATCGAGGTAGTGTGATCCTTTTTCTGACCAGCATGCAATGGATGATCCAACGGACTGTCAGGCTAGTGACAGACTGTCGCTCTGATTGTCGCAGCCCCCGTTCAGTATTTTTTACTTTTTTTTAAAAGGGCTTTTCAATTTTTCCAATCTTTTAACCCTCAGACATTTTCTAAACGAACCTGATAGTCCCATTACCTCCTAAAACATCCAAAGGCTAAGATTTCTTCCTTAAGATCAAATCTAAATCCCTTCTTTAAGAAATCCAAGAACTTATCATAGATTCTACAAATTGAGTTGAGATTTGAATTCCCCAAGTTCAAAGGTTGCAAGAACCCTCTCGCACGAGTAAGAAGAAGAGTTTGAAGCAAGCTAGATCATCCAATTTAATAATCCAAGGTAGGTGTGGTTTTGAACAAGGGTAATCCTTTCATCCTTGTGCCTAAAGGCTTATTTAAACTATTATTTTCTGCAATCTATGAGATTTTACATGAATTTGAATTAGGGTTTTTCACCCATTATAATTAATTGCAATATTTTGATGTTTTCCATGAATTGAGAGTCTAATTTTCACATGTTTTCTTGAGAAATTGTAGCTGGGTTTATACCCCAGGATTTTAATCCATGAGAAATTAATAGTTGAAATGTTTGATATATTGAAGTATATGAGCATGTTGAGATTTTGAGACAAATTGCTGAAATTTCTAGATTTCTACATGAGTTATGAATATATATGCTATCTATTATGTTTTTGATGAGTTTTAACTTGAGATTGGATTATGGCTTATTGAGCACTACTTGTGATTTGTAATTTTATGAACTCTTATGCTATAAGCACCCATGATTTGGGTATTCTGAAAATATTGAGAAATGTTTTGACCTAATGGTCATGGATTTTTGAAATCCACTTCACTACATGAGACTATAGATTTGATTGTTCGGTTCTTGATGAACTATGATATTATTTTACTGTGGATTTCCATGAGATAAGCGAGATAAACTAAAGGGAGTAGTATTTAGTAATGAGTTGGGCCTAAGGCCTAGATATTAGGCCCGAGGCCGAGATAAGTGATCCCTGAGTTGAGGTTATACTCCCTGGAAATAGTATGACGTACATCCACAACGTGAGTTCTCTTCATTAGGAGGACAAAACTTTGGACTCCATGTAGCTCGCATGGTTTATGTCTGTTAAGAGAACCTCCCTTGATAGGTGTTTTTTTCCCTAATAGTAAAGTTGCAAATTTTCTCCCTAAACTAAAGTATTTTCCGTTGAGATAGAATATTTTCCCTAAATCTTTGAGATGAGATATTTTCTATAGTGAACAAATTAATTTTGAGTATTTTCCAATGAAGGAAGTAGTTTTCTCTACTAATATGAGTTGATCATCAGTTTTTAAACCAAAGTCATACTATTTTGAGTTCCAAGTTTTTGAGTTCAAAAGAGTTATAAGTTCTTGAACAATAAAGAAGTTTTTTTTCTCTCCATGTGATATATGCATGAGTTGAAAGTATTGTTTAAACTTCCTTTATCCTATGAGTAATGAGAATAAGAGGAGATCGCAGATTTTAAAGCCAAAGTATAATGACTCACGAGATTTGTGTTACGTGCTTCAGTCTACATTATTTATGAGCTTTACATTTTAGAGTCAAAACTATTTGCATGCATGATTTGATTAAAGAGTATTGATAATGTTTTATGTAAATGCATACACCCACACATACTCAGTACATTCCCAAGTGTTGATCCACATATACATCTATATGCTACATTGTCATATAATGTAGGTTCAGGTGCTCATTCCCAACCCCGTCAATGATTTTCGAGTACCTTTGTCTACATCTCCACAGTGGTGAGTTCTCATGGTTCGAGTACTTATCTTCAGACATTTCAATATTCGAGTGTTTATGTTATTACTTTCAGTTTAGTTTGAGTCAGTTGGGCATCTGTCCCAATGGCTCTCGAGTTCATGTAGTAGTAGAGGCTCTGTCAGACTAGTTATCAGATTGTGGTTGTGTTGAGATTTGCAGTTTTGGGGTTGTTTGGACCTAGTATTACCTTTGTATTTCCTTTTATTTGATATAACAATGCTAGTATTTTATGTATTCCTTCTTGAATGAGTTATTACGAGAAGTGATAGGCTCAAAGGGTTAGCTTGGGGCTACTTGTAGCCCTAAGCACCGTGTGACATCCCGGGAGGTAATTTTGGGTCGTTATACCGTGTGACGCACTCATACCTATATTTGCACCTAAAAGATGTAGAAGGGATGAGTACGATCCACTGGTACCTGGTAGGTATCCTAGGACGATTGAGTAAAGTAGAAAATAAAGCATATAAACACAAAATATGGTCTTGTCACCTGCAATCAGAAAATTTCCCAAATGGTAGTCCATACAACCTCCACTAACATTTCAATTAAAAACACATAAACCAAAAATGGGTAGGGAATGAAAAACAAGTATACACACACATCAAATACATGTATGGGAAGGTAGAACAAATGGAAAAATGTCAAGTCAAAGACAGAATAGACAATTATAATATAAGCACAATATATGACGTGCAATAAAAAAGAAGAAGATGATAATGTGATGCACGAGGTTGTCGCACAACCTCCATATACACCTACGGAGCTAAAGCTTCCTGAGGTAGGACCTATGGGGGGTTTCCCAACCCATATACGAAAATTATCCAATAAAAATATCTATATCCATATCTCTTCTCCAGCACAAACATCGGAAGAGGGATTTCAAGATGTCATATTTTCTTCCAGAAAAGAAAGAATTTTAAGTATTTGTATAGTGGTATCAATGTTTCATGAATGAATATGATATGAGGATGTAATGCCCACGAACAACAAAAATGAGAATATCCAATAACCAACCAATATACCAACTATGTGACCCAAAAATCCACTCAAATCAAGAAACCATCCATGATCGAATATAATCTAGAAATCATCAAGTAAAACATGGAAGAAAAATGTCATTGATACCACATAATACAAAAATCTAGGCTTTTTCAGCCAAAAGAGCGTAACCAAACATACATATATCATTACCAGGACAATAATATCATATAAGACCCCACACGATAATACATAAGCAAATAATATCACAAAACCACTAAATATTATTTACATAGGCCTCCACACGAACACATAAATCACCTAACACATTTTCCATGATACAACCCCATACCCATAGCATGCTTTAACATTAATATTAACTACCCTACCCAGTATGAAGATTAAGCCATAACCTATTCAATACAAAGTTATCCCCTGACGAATGAACCCAAAATCAACTAATAAATACAAATATAGAATCTACGTGTCAAAACAAAGCCATTGATACCCATTTACCACTATTAAATTGGGGTCCAAATGGACCACCAAAATGGGTTTTCGAAAATAAAGGGTAAATTGGAATTTTTGTTCATAAACATATTTCCCATGATTAAAGGAACTCATAGAAGAAAACACAAGTGAAAATGTGTTGAAATTATTGTTTAATTGAAGAAACAAAATTTTTCGGTCTTCTAGGAAAAAATCCCCAAATTCCAGCTTGAATCCAAGTTTTAACAAAGATTAAAATTTGAAGATCGAAGAAAAGTAATTGAAATAGGGATTTGGAGCTTACCCATGCTTTAAAATGGAAGAAATTACTCCGAAGCTCAAAACCCTAAGTTCCAAGTCTCAAAAATGGTGAAGGAAATGAGAAAGGATTATTTATAGCCTGGGCCATAATTGCTGCTAAATTCGGAAAGTGGTTGTTTTAGCAGTACCCTCGAAATAAGCTAGTCCGCTAAAGTAGGAAATGGTTGCTTTAATGCCCTCTGCTAAAGCAGATAAGGGTTGCTAAAGTACCTTTACCAATTTAGCAGTTGCCCACTAAAGCAACTAGGCGCTAAAGCAGCCAAAATTATGGTTTAGTGGTTGCACCAACTGAGGTGCATTAGCGGAGACCTAGAGAATTTAAAGATTCCTTGGTCCCATAAGGATTCATTAAGAATCTTAAAAACTCAAATGAATTATGCTAACCTATCAAATTCGATATTCTAGACTTGATGGAGACATCGAGTTTTTGAAAAGACATCTTTTTAAAAAAGTTGAACCCCAAAACCTAATTATATGACTTTCCAAATCAAGGGTGATATGAGATATGAAAGCCATAAAACCAAACCATGTTACTAACCTCAAATCGATATTCTGAACCTACTTGTGTAGTCTGTCTTTCCAACTGGCACATAGATCGATAAATGTCAACCAAAATAAACTATAAGTCTTTTCAAGAAAACAAAAACAATAATTCCATATGTGTCATACCGTAATGCATTGAAAGCTATGCCAAACATCCCCATACCCTAGAAATATGAAAATAAAACCACATGGAGGGATAAAATGGTTAAATCATACACAAAGACATATTTCACACAAAGAACCAAAAATTAGGTCATTACCTCATCCACCACTAAGAATCTAGTTCATCCTCAAACTAAGGGATATAGAAAATACCTAAATCGATGAAAAGATGAGGATAAGTACCACTCATATCAGATGACCTCCCAAGTAGACTCATCTATAGGCAAATTATTCCACTAGACCTTAACTGTAGTAATAACTCTAGAGAACAACCATCTAACATCTCTAGCTAGGATAGAGACAGACTCCTCAATAAGACATAACCACTCAACTAGCTAAATCGAGTCTTAATGAATGACATGAGACTCATCTGTAATGTAACTCCAAAGTATGGAAACATGAAAAATAGGATAAATAATTGATAAATCTTGAGGCAAAGCCAACGGATAAGCCACATCACCAATAGTCCAAAGGATCTCAAAACATCCAATATACCTAAGGCTAAGCTTACTCTTCTTCCCAAACCTTAATACTGTATTCATGGGTAACACATGAAGGAAGAAACAGTCATCAACACTCAACCTTACGGCATGAAACCTATGATGTACATGGAACTTCAACCTACTTTGAGGCGCTCAAATTCTATCTTTAATGATCTAAAATCAACCCAAAGACTCATGAAGTGAGTCCATACCTTATGGTTTAACCTCAAAAACATCGAACAGACAAATTGGAGAGCGACATTGTTGGCCATACAAAGCCTCTAAAGAAGCCATCTCTATACTTTAATGATATCTTTTATTATATGCCAACTGTGACAAGGCTTGATGCTGCTTCCATTGGCCTCCAAAGACTATTAGACAAATATAGATTATATCATATAAAACTTGAATAGTCCACTCCGACTGACCGTCAATCTGGATATAAACTATCATGATAAGATCAACTCGAGTACCCAAAACCTCCTAAAAACTCCTCCAAAACTTAAATATGAACAATGAACCTCAATTTGAAAGGATAGACACGGGTACTCCATGAAGATAAACTATCTTATATATATAGATACGAGCCAACCTCTCAGAGCTGAAGGAAACCTGAACAAGAAGAAAATGAGCAAATTTGGTTAGTCGATCCATGATGACCAAAATACTATTAGAACCATAAGATGTATGAGGCAATCCATTTATAAAGACCTTTGTGATCGATTCCTATTTCATCTCACGAATGTGAAACATCTGAAGCAACGCACCACGTCTCAAATTCTTGGCCTTCACCGACTGGCAACATAGGCAATGACCAAATCTACTACATTATTCCTCACACCACCATACTAGTAATGCTTTATCAAATCATGATACATCTTAGTCACTCCTTAATCGATTGAATATCTAGAATAATAAGCCTCCTCTAAAACCAATCTAATCTAAACACCCACTCTCAGTACGCAAACTCAACCACCAATCCTCTAGACGCCATCCATATCAAGTAAGGCTACCTTAGCCTCACCTCTCAAAACCTTATCCTAAATTACTCTCAACTAAACATTATCAAGCTATCGAGAGCAAATATTCTCCATAAAAAAAGACCTATCCTCTACGAATGCCAAGCTACCCATGCTAGTTGACTTTTGGCTTAAGGCATCTGGAAGTACATTAGACTTGCCCAGGTGATAAACAATAGTCAAGTCTTAATTCTTAAGTAACTCAAGCCAATGGCGCTGGGTGAAGAAATACTGAAGGTTATGATGTCCCTAGAAATCTCATAATGAACTCTATACAAATAGTGTCTCTACAACTCCAAACCAAAAACAACCGAACATAACTCCTAATTATGGGTGGGGTAATTTCTCTCATGAGGCTTCAGCTGATGAGAAGCATAAGAAATCTCATTATCCTTTAGTATCAAAACAACACATAACACAACACCAGAAGAATCATAAAAAACTATAATAACCCTCGCCCTCCTTAGGAAATGTCAAGATAGAAGCTGAAGTCAACAAATCTTTGAGAATTTCAAAGATTTCCTCACAAGCATCAAACCACTAAAAGCAAATTTTTTACTGCATCAACTTTGTCAATGAAGCTGCGATAGATGAAAAAATCTCAGCAAAATGCTGGTAGTAACCTGCGAAACTAAAAAATTTCTAAATCTCGATAGGAGAAGCAGGTTTATCCCAATAACAAACCACTGTAATCTTGTCCAAATCAATAATAATACCATCTTTAGTCACCACATGACCTAAGAAAGAGATTAAATATAACCAAAACTCTCACTTAGAGAACATAGCATACAAGTTATCAATCGTTAATACCTTGAGCATATTGTGAAATTGCTCCAAATGACCTACCTCACTCTTTGAATAAATTAAGATATCATCTATAAATACAATGAAAATATAATTAAGATACAGTTAAAATACCCAGTTCATAAACTCCATCAATTCAGCTGGGGCATTGGTCAATCTAAAAGATATGGCAAAGAATTCATAATGATTGTACTGAGTCTGAAAAGCAAACTTCGGAATATTTAAAGCTTTATTCCTCAACTGGTATTACCCAAGCTCAAATAAATCATAGAAATACCAAAGCATCCTAAAGTCAAGCAAACATATCATCGATATGAGGAAGAGTGTACTTATTTATAATTATCACCTTGTTTAACAACCGATAATAAATACACATTTGTATAGACCTATCCTTTTCTTCACAAATAAATGATAGGCACACCCCAAGGTGATACACTAGGTTGGATATATCCCTTATCAAACAAATCATACAAATAATCCTTCTATTCCTTCAACTCTATTGGGACTATAGTATGAGGTGGAAGAGAAATAGGCTTGGTTCCCTAATCACATCAATAACAAAGTTAATATCATGATTCAAACGCATACTAGGAAAATTTGTAAGGAAAATATCCATAAACTCACAGACAATATGAACAGAATCCAATGAAGGAGGTAAAGCAACACAATTATCTTGAATACGAGCCAAATAAGAAAAATATCCTATCTCAACCAAATGAATTGCCTGAAGAAAAGATATAACTCATTTAGGTCTTGAATGAAGCACACCTTTCCAAGCTATCCTTGGCAACCCCAGCTAAGCTAAAGTCACGATCTTAGCATAATAATCTAGGACAGTGCGATGATGAGTGAACTAGTCAATACCCAAGATAACATCCAAATCTACCATATCTAACACAATCAGCTATACCTTTATCTCATGCCCAGAAAAAGTCCCAACATAAGATCGACACACCTGGTCAACTACTAAAGAGTGTCCTATGGGGGTAGATACACACATAGGCACATCAAGAAGCTCACAAGCAAAATCAAAACCTAAAATAAATTATGTAGACACAAAGGATAAAGACCTTCTTGGATTAAATAACATAGATATAGATTTGAAACAAATAGGGATGATATGGTGATTGTATCCAAATCCTCTATCTCTATCTTGGTACGCATCAATAGCACTAACCATGTCCACCACCTAGTTTATTAGCCCCCGCAACCACTAAAACAAGCACTACTACCTCTACCTTTTCACCTCTAGTAGAAAATTTACCATTAACAACCAACATAGCAGTAGATATGAATACACGAAAGGGACAGTTCTTATCTATATGGCCAGTCTCATCGCACAGAGAAAACTATGTGGTCCAGTTCAAAAAAAGAAAGTACGGATGAACTACGAAGTTCACCTAAAGTTGTTGGACTAGAAGAACGACTTCCTAAACTCTGTAAGGCTACCTATACAAGTCCACCATGATACCTCTTTAAATATTTCCCAAATCATCCCTAGCAAACTAATGAGCGACCTCTACCAATCCCCTACAATAGTCATAGAGCCCTACTTTAAATGATCAATATCATCTCTAATCTAATATCTTAAACTAAAAGGCACAAATCTATCTAAAATAACCTATGTAAATAAATCCCAAAGTTATCTCTAGCAAACCAATAGTTCAGCAACCAATAAGCAACCTCCACCAATCCCTTGCTGTATCTCTCAAATGCTTAGCAGTATTAGTGACCTCATACTACTCAAGCAAACTAAGGTTATTCAACTTCTCACGACAATCCATCAAGAACTCAGAGGCATCCTCGCCTATAGCACCACTAAATATAGGAGGACCCAAATGAGTGAATCTCTTAAATCTCTTCTAATCTTAGAAGACGTAGTTATAATTGTAATAATAGGAGGCATAGTAAATATGGTTGCCTGAGAACCCATCAATAATGACCCTACATGTCATATTTCGTAATTCTCCACATTTTCACTATTAGAGCTTTTCCATAGATGCCATAAGTCATTTATAACTTGTTGGCACTGACTTATTTGTTATCAAGCAGTTTATATTTTTAAGCTAATTTCCTATTTTAAAATCTTTGTTAGACCAAAATAGCCACCGAGAAAAAACTTCTGCTAAACGACCTCGTATGAAAATTTTGACTATTATTGTAACTCCAACATTTAAGTTTTAGACTAATAGGCCTCTTTTTTTAGGTCTTGAGTAACCTGAGATTATTTAGACCTATTTGTCAAAAAGTTCAAATAATGGAAATTATGTGTAGGACCCATATTTAGCTAAAATGAACTCGAAGAGAAATTTATAGTTTCCACTAAATCTGGAATATCTTATTTAGTACAGTTGCATAGTCTCTCTGATTATACAAAATTCTTGATAAATCTCGAGGGTTTGGTGGAGACTTGAAAAATTCTAAGTATTAACTATATCTGATAGAATCACTAATAGCGATGATAGTGGTCTCCATCGTGATACCTTTAGGAGGAATAATGTTTTGATATCGTGCTGTACCTATTGCGAATTCAACACACATGGACAACCATAATATATGGCGATCAAGAGTCATGGGTTGGGATAGCGATACTTGAGCACCTGAGATAGGTGTAAATAGACCAAATTTAGTCTTTTTTGGCTATTTACCACAAATTCTATGGAGATTAAACCCCTAAAAGAGAGGAAATTGTTGGGATTGATGCTTTTGGAAGATTTGGGGAGATAGATTAACTACTATTATGCAATTTTACTTTGAATTTATTGTAAGATTCCTACGACTTCATAGTTGATGCTCCCCTTTAATTGTTAAAATTCCCCAGCATTTTGAGGCTTTATTTAAACCATTTAACCCTTTTTAAGGGTAATTACTCTTTAAGAATGAGGAAATTTTGGGTTGGCTTTAAAAATGTAATTTTCATTATGGGACCCATATGGGATTTTGTTGTGATTTTTGGACTCAAAGAAAAATGTTGCAATATGGGTATCATTATTCTTCTATTGATAAGTAGAATATGATTTTAACAGTATGACATCTTGTAAAATCTTCTCAAAAGGAAAAGTCAGTAATTTAGTGAATTTTTGAGTTATTTTTAGCATCAAGTAGGCTTGGTTTGTCCCCTTGTTAGATTAAAATAACTCATAGTATGTTTTTGATATTTTATTAGATTTTGGATGGGTTTGAGTTATTAGTGTAATGAATGGAAATACATTGAATTAGTTTGACCTTCTAGGCTATTCAACAACTGTAATTTAGGAATAATTGATCTAGTTGCACATGTTTTTGGTAAAATTCCTATCTTATGACTAGTGATGACTTAGTTGACACCTTAAAATGGATTTAGATACCTTAACCTAATTTTAGTTGAATTTACGAAAAATAGAACTTCGAGGATTAGAAGTGGACCCTTGACCCACCTTAGGCTAAGATACATGTTAGTAGTTGTAGACCTTTTTATGTTTGTTGTACATCTTGCAAATGGATATTGATGTAATATTGAGAAACTTTGACACTTAATGGTTATTATGGTTGATATTGAGTGTTAATACATATGTATTATGCTATTACTTATGACTCTATTAATTTTGTTTACTTATTTATATATATATGGTTTGGGTTTAGAGGATTGTGATTACTTTGATGATACATTTATGAGTTTGACAGAACTATTTATTATATTTACTTGTTTGACTCCTGATATACATATTACACTACGATTATATACTTATTATCATATAAAAATATTACAGTGTAAGATCGACAATAGTGATTTTGGTTGTCTAGAAATAAGAAAATAGTTATAATTTGGCATGATCAGATTGAATTTTTGTGGTATTAAGAGTTGATAGATTTTGGTGGTTTGGGTTTTTTTTCTTTATTTGTATCCACCAAGCTTATGGGGGCTTATGTTGGATTAATTACTTTTTGCACTAATTAACTTATGGCTGCTAATTTTGTAGTTGCTATTGTATGGCTTTGATCTTCTATCTCATGTTATGTGATTATACTAGTTTATTGAATTATTTATACACAACAATTTTAAAGTTGAATCAGGTTTGTCTGTATATTGACTTAGTTATATTATCTTACTTTTATTATATTTATAAAACTATTAAGCTCAGTCGGTCGATGATTCCTACTGAGTACCTATAGTTTTGTTGCTTATACTATACTTTTGTAACTTTTTGGTATAGGTCCGAGTACTAGTTATGCCCATTGATCCGTCAATTGCATTACATTGAATTCATGAGATAGGGTGAGCTCTTGAAGATAGAGTTACCTAATTCCTTCTATCTTTTTTTTCTAGTCTTTAGTTTTAATACAAGATTGCGCTGACTATTTTAAGACTTGAGTTGGAGTATTACTAGATGCTCTTGTGTTCTCTCTAAAGGATATGGGATAGGTTCTTTATGATTATCTACCCTTGAATTGATTCCATGCTCTTGCTTATTTATAAAGTATGATATTGCTTTTTGTAATTTAAGGGCAATTTCCACCATGTTAGACTATTGAATTTATTTCCAGGTTATCATTTAGCTTACTTATAGGTGAGATTTAGTAGGTGCCATTATGACTCATTAATCAGGTTATGACAAATTGGTATGAGAGTCTATGTTTCACCATTATTTGTGGTACAAGAGAAAATATCTAGTAGAGTCCTATGGATAAGAATAGTTATGTTTGTTTCCAATTTTTGGGGATATGGGACATTTTTAGGAGTTCTTCACTTCTTTCTCTAATTTAATGCTTAGAGTTTGAGATTATTTTTGCAGAATATACCACTGGACTCTATTCCTCCTCTTATGCCAGAGGTTTTTCTACCCTAAGTGAAAGTGGTCCAGGGACGAACCCAAGCTCCACTGGGTTTAATTTCTTCTTCAGTATGCAGGGATTCTTTTTTTCAAAGTTTTGGGTTGGTTGATGGTGTATAGTCTACAAATCAAAGTAGTACTGAGATAGAGGCGTAGGCTATAGCTATGACTCTTAGATTTGAGGTTTATCATGAGCCAGTAGTTGCTCAACTAATTGTTTTCCAACCTTCTATGTCTATTGATGAATGGAGAATGTTGGGTAATGTTTTGAAATTTGCTTTACCTAGGTTTTCTTGTGCATCGGGCGAGGAAGAATATGATTTTTTAGTTGCTTCTAAGGATACACTCTGTAATTTAGGCCTAGTTTACACTCGTGAGTGGATTACACTACTTTTTAATTAGGCTTTATAAGTCGACATTAGTGGAGGGTTATCTTTATTCTAGGACAGTTGAATAACCTCTTTTGACATAGACTCAGTTTTTTATGGTATTCTCAGAGAAGTACATACTACGAATCTTTAGAGATTAGTTCTCTAAATTAGAGTAGTGCTCCATGACTATTTTATAGTACAAGGCTCTTTTTCTTGAGTTGTCTAGGAATGCTACGTCTATTCTTGATACTAAGTATGAGAGGGTTTGTTTCTTTGTTCATGGATTGAGACTTCCTCTTTACATTTCAACTAAAAGTTTTGTTCTTATGTGTAGGTCTTCTACTGAGGTTTTTGATTACACTCATGTAATGAAGGAGATGCATAATGAGGCATAAGGGGTAATACTGAGAAGCCTAGGTATTAGGCAGTTTCAGTGGGAGCCATAGTAGTTACTAATTCATAGCTAGCAATTCCCATGGTAGAGATCCTCTATAGGAGCTGTTTCAACATAGAAGTCAGCCTAGTTGATGATTTAGGCCACTCTTCAGATTACTGATGAAGGTTAGTCTAGTGCTAGCGAGTGCCCTAGTTAGGGTAGTAGTATGTATTTTAGGGTTTTATTATCTGGTTATTCTGGTCGAGGTTGTTATTTTGGGTCAACTAGATCTTCAGACTCTAGTTCATCTCAGGAGATATGTTATAGGTACAGAGATTTTGGTCATTACTCATGAGATTTTCATAGTCATAGGGTGATTTTTATCATAGCTCAGAGTGTTCCCCGTATTAGAGTAGTTCATCCCTCAACTAGAGGCAGTTCACATAGTTGAAAGGGTGGTTCCCATGGTGATCAAGGTGGTTCTAAGGTATATTGGATAGGAGATTAGCCAGAATCCCAACCAGGTGGCGAGCGTAGTCAATTGTATATAGTACTTGCTAGACCTGAGGCTTAGTCTTTGAATATTGTTGTCATAGGGAAAATTCTGGTGTATCATAAATCAACCTTCATTTTATTTGATATGGTATCCATTTGACCTTATTTGTCTTCTAACTATGCTCCATGGTTAGATTTATCTTGGGATTTATTATCTATGCCATTATGTGTAACTTCTCCTATGGGTGATTCCTTAGTAGTGGATCAAGTGTTCAGATCATGTGTTATGACTTCTAGAGATATTAATACTCATGATGATATTATTATTCAAGACATGGTGGATTTTGATGTTATTCTAGGCATGTATTGGCTATCCCACTATCATGCGATCATGGATTGTTTTTCCAAGACCATTACATTAACCATGCCTAACAAGCCCCTAGTCTTATGAATGAGAGTTGTTAGCCATGAGCCGATGGGGACTATTTCTTATATGTGTTGTAGGGTGCTTATTTTAAGGTATTGCGTGTATTAACTTACCTATATTTGTGATGTTAGTATGGAATATTTGTCGCTTGACGCTGTTATTGTAGTTTGTGAGTTTCCTGATGTTTTATTTCTTACTGATCTACCTGGTATACCTTATACCCATAAGATAGAGTTTGTTATTGATCTTGAGTCTGGCACTCTACCTATTTCTATAGCACCTTACTATATGGCTCGTGTTGGGCTTATAGAGTTGATTTTTAGCTTTAAGATCTTCTTAGTAAGGGTTTGATTAGACCGAGTACGTCTTTTGTGGGAGCTGCTATGTTTTTTGTCAAGAATAAAGACAGTTCCATGCATACGTGTCTTGATTATATAAAGCTTAATAAGGTGATGATAAAGAACTGTTATCCTATGCCTTCCATTGATAACTTGTTTGACAAGCTTCAAGGTGCAGTACTGCTCTCTATAATTGATTTAAGATCTAGTTACCATCAGTTGAACATTCGTGTTAAGTATATCTTGAAGACAACTTTTAGGACCCGTTATGGTCATTATGAGTTCTTGGTAATATTATTCAAATTTACTAATGCCCTACCCGCATTCATGTATTTCATAAACTGAGTATTTAGGCCTTATTTTGACTCATTCATGATTATTTTCATTGGTGATAGCCTTGTGCATTCATGGAGTAGAGAGCAGCGTGCGCAACATTAGAAGATTGTTCTCCTGCCATTGAGAGATCACTTGCTTTTTTCCAAGTTTTCTAAGTGTGAGTTTTGTCTTGAGTCTATTTCATTTTTTGGAAATATGGTATCTAAGAAAGGGTTATGGTAGACCCAATGAAGATTGAGACTATTCATGATTGGGCTAGGCCTACATCTCCTACCATGGTTGTCGATTTATTATCTTGTCCGATTATTATAGATAATTAATCAATGGTTTTGCTACTATTTTAGCACCTATGTCCAGATTAATTCAGAAGAAGGTTCTTTTTGATAGTCTGAGGAGTATGCATTGATATTTTGAAAGTTCAAGGAGTTTCTTACTTCGACTTCTATTTTGGCACTTCTTATTGAGTGTGAGGGATTCACTGTGTATTGCGAATTTTCTAGTTCCTGCTTGGATGGTGTAACTATGTAGTTGGATAATGCTATCACTTATTCTTTGAGCCAACTTAAGGTACATGAGTGCAACTATACCACTCATTATTTTTATTTTGCGGCAATAGTTTTAGCGCTTAAGATATAGAGGCATTATCTTAATGATGTGTATTGTGAGATTTTTACCAATCATCACAGTCTTCAATATCTTTTGACGTAAAGGGAGATTAATGCTAGGTAGCATAGATGAATGGAGTTCGTTAAGGATTATGATAGCTCTATATTGCATTATTTAGGAAAGGCAAATATGGTAGCATATGCCTTGACTCAGAAGGTGGTGAGTATGGGTAGTTTGGCTTATATTCAATTTCTCAGAGGCCGTTGGCATAGGACATTCATTCCTTAGCTAAATGGATAATCAACTTGATATTTTTGACCCTCAAAGGATTCTTGCTAGTGTCGAGGACAATGTCTTTGTTATTTAAGCAGATTTAGGATCATCTGTTTAAGGATATTAGACTTTGCATCCTTCGTAAGAAAGGGTTGAGTTGTGAATCCAAGAGAGCTGCCATAGATTCTGAGGGTGTTCTAAGGTTTGATAGCCGCATTTGTTTTGCTAGAGTTGATGACTTAATCTAGTAGATTTTAGATGTGGCTCACAACTCTAAATATTCTATTTTATTGGGTGTATCCAAGATTTATAGAGATTTGAGATAAAATTATTGGTAGAGTGGCATGAGAAGAGATGTGGAAAACTTTGTAGCTCATTGCTTTTGTTATCAGCTTTTTAAGGACAAGCATCAGTGATAAAGTGG
This sequence comes from Capsicum baccatum var. pendulum, assembly GCA_030864225.1. NCBI lineage: Eukaryota > Viridiplantae > Streptophyta > Magnoliopsida > Solanales > Solanaceae > Capsicum > Capsicum baccatum. Next base: position 161,773,957 of record CM061554.1, read on the forward strand.
TTTAATTAGGAGATTTCCTATTCCCGAGTGGAAGTAGGAGCAGATTACCATGGACTTTGTTAGTTATTTCCATCATACTTTCCATGGCCCCAAAGGTATTTGGGTCATTGTAGATTAATTGACCAATTCAACATATTTAATTTCTATTCAGCTGTCCTTTAGTGCTAAGAGGTTAGCTCGTATTTACTTGCATAAGATAGTCCATATTCATTGGGTACCCATATCTATTATTTTCGATTGGGGTTCCATTTTCACTTCTAGGTTTTGGAGAGTTTTATAGGACGAGTTGGGTACTCATGTGGATCTCAGTCCAACCTTCCATTCACAAACTGATGTACAGTCCAAGTGGACTATTCAAGTGCTTGAGGATATGCTCTAAGCCTACATTATAGATTCTTGAGGTAAATGGGAGGAACACTTAGACTTGGCAGAATTTGCATATAATAACAATTATCTGTCTAGTATTAAGATGGAGTCTTTTTAGGCCTTGTATGTTAGGAGGGGTTGTTTATGGATTAGATAGTTTAACACTTTTGAGGTTAGAACCCACAGTACTATGTTGCTCCAGGAGTCGTTGGATAAAGTCATGGTGATTTAAGATAGGTTGAGAGAAAATCAGAGTATGGCAAAGGCATATATAGACTATAGGTATCGTACCTTGAGATTTTGTGTTGGTGATCAGGTGTTCCTCCGTGTATCAACCACAAAGGGTATGAGAAGGTTCAGGATTATAGGAATGATCAGCCCTAGATATATTGGCCCCTATGAGATTCTTCACATAGTTGATTAAGTGGCTTATGAGTTAGCCTTACCTATAGATTTTGCTTATATCAATCCAGTTTTCCATGTTTCTATGTTATGGAGATATATTCTTGAACTATCTCATGTTCTTAGAATAGGATTCAATCCAGTTAGATGAGTGGTACACTTCAGTGGACGAGCCTGTACTCATTTTGCCTAGTAATTTCTGGAGGTTATGTTCTAGAGAGATTCCAGCTGTCAAGGTTAAGTGGAGGCACCGTCCAATAGAGTAGGCTACTTGGGAGATCGAGCGCAATGTCATTTATGACATACTAGGACTGAAATTTTAGTTATTGGGTTGTTTATTTGGTTTTTAGACCCAATTCCATTTTTTGAAGTCTTCGTTTGTTCCAAATGGCCACGGGCAAACACATCAGCCAAATGACCTTGTGTGCAAATTCTTACTATTCCAGCAACTTTAAAATATCAATTTTAGTCTAGGAGGATAATTGGTTTTAGTCTCGAGGCACTCGGGATCGTTTTGACCCATTAGCCAAGAAGTTAAGAATATAGAAATAAGGTACGGGACACACTTTTAGTCGAAATGACCTCGGATAGAAATTCTTACTTTGCCATTTAGTGTAGAACGTCAAAACATGTGTGGTAGTATAGTCCATTTAGATATATGGTATTTTGAATGAATCTCGGGGGCTTTGCGGAGACTTGGAAAATACTAAGTCTTAACTGTATATAATGTAATCGCTAACAGCGATGGTAGGTGTCGAAATCACAATACCCTTGGCTGATACAAAATGTCGCAATTGCGATGCACATTTCATGAAAGAAACTCGCTTGGACAACCACAATATTTGGCAATCGCGAGGCTTATGTCGCAATAACGACACCCGAGGACCTGGGATGTGTATAAATAAAACCCTTTCAGCTTGTTTTGACCATTTCTCACCCATTCTCTAGAGACTAAAACCCCGAAAGAAAGAAAATACTTAGGATTGAAAACTGAGGATGATTTAGGGAGCTTGATTAACAATTATTTTGCAATTTTCATTTGAATTTGTGGTATTATTCCTTCAATTCATAGTTGATTTTCCTGTTTCCTTGTTAAAAATCCCAAACCTTGGAGGCTTGATTTTATCCCTAAAGTAGCTTGGATTTCACCCATTTTTTAGGGTAATTACTCCTTAAGCATATGGGAATGTTTTGTTGGCTTCGAAAATGTGATTTCTATAAATGGGACCCACGTGGGATTTTGTAGTGAGTTTTTACCCGAAGCACAATGGTGGAATATAGGTATCATTCTTCTCGTATTGATATGTACAATACGATTTTGATAGTGTGGTATTTTATGGAAGCTTTTCGGCAGGAAAAGTTAGCGATTTAGCAGATTTTTAAGCTTTCTTTGGCGCTCAAGAAGGAAAGGTTTATCCCCTTGTAAGATTGAGCTAACTCATAGTATGTTTGTCATACTGTGTTATATTTGGTATGGGTTTTAGGTGTTGGTCTGAGAAATGGAAATACTTGGGATTAGTTGAACCTTGTAGGCTACCTGAAAACCGTACTTTAGGCATAATTGATCTAGTTGCTCATGTTTTAGGTAAAATTCCCATCTTAGGGATAATTATGACTTAGTTGACACCAAAAAATGGATTAAGATACCCTAACCTAGTTTTGATTGAATTTACCTAAAATGGAACTTCGAGGATTGGAAGTGGACCCTTTACCAACCTTGGGCTAAGATACACGTTAGCACTTGTAGAACTTTATACACTTGTTGTACACCTTGAAAATTCATTTTGAGATAATATTCAGAGACTTTGACACTTAATGGGTATGATGGTTCATGTTGAGAGTTGATGCCTATGGATTATACTATTACTTATGAAATCGAGGATGCTATTTATTACATTTATATATTTATGCATAACAATTTCAAATCCGGGGGATTATAATGACATGTTCCAATGAAGTTTAAATGATGAACAAAAAAGAAAAGTAATTGAAATAGAGATTTGGAGCTTACCCAAGCATAAAAATTGAAGAAATTTCTCCAAAGCTCGAAACCCAAAGCTCTAACTCCAAAAAAGGTGTAGAAAATTAGATACAATTGTTTATACCTAGGGCCACAGGTGCCGCTAAAGCGGGAAAGTCGCCGGTTTAGTGGTCACTGCTCAAGTAGTCAAGTCTCATTTTAGCAATACCCACCAAGCAAGCCAGTCTGCTAAAGATTGAAAGGGTTGCTTTAGCACCCTCCACTAAAGCACCTTACCCATTTGATAGCTGGATGCTAAAACTACCAATTGGTACTTTAACGTCGATTCTAAAGTGGCAAAAAAGGCACTTTAGATTATGTTCCAGCTGAGGTGCACCCTCTAGAGACTTGGAGAATTCCAAAACTCTGTGAGACCCTCGAGATTTATTAAGAATCTCTTGAATGGAAACAAACTATGCTACCTTTTCAAATTCAATTCTCCAAACTCTATGGTAATATCAAATTTTTGAAAAGACGTCATTTTCAAAGAGTTGATCCCCGAAACATAATTTTATAACTTTTCAAATTAAGGATCGAAATGAGATATAAAAGCCATAAAACCAAACCAAAAATGTTACCAACCTAAAATTGATGTTCTGGACTTACTGGCATAGTCCGTTTTGCCGTTTGATGGACATATCAATAAATGTTGACCAAGGTTAACTATAAGGCTTTTCAAGCCATCAAACACTATAATTCCATATATGTGATGCCTAAATGCAATGGATACCAGACCAAAAGTCCCCCACACCCCAAAAATGCATAATGCAACCAAGGGTAAAATGGACAAAATCACATAGAATCAGATATTTCACGCAAAATAGCAAAAATCTGGTCATTACGTAAAGTTTCTTTACAATGTTTTCTCATCTAATTCGTTATCTAGGGTATGTGGAACAAATCCAAGTCATGTATGCCATCACTCAGAATTATAGATTTAATGTAAGGTTCATAATTCCAAGAGTTATCCTAAATTCTTATCCAAGATATATAGAGCAACCTTTCTTCGAAATCTCTTTTCAAGGACATGATCTTTTAATACTTGTATATGTAAACATATTTCAAATCTTGTCATTGGTTAGCAAAAAATAGATTGAAATTAGGCGATAAGCATAAAATTCTGGTGTAATTCCTTTTTGAAGGTTTCCTTTGACCACTTAATAAATCAAATTAAGGGAGATCACTTTAAATATCTTGCATACCTCCTTATATAATTTATGAAATGTTTTTTGTCAAAAATCCATATAACATGGTAAATATTATGGTGTTTTAACACTATGACAAAACATGAAAGAATTGACCAATGTTATTTTGTTTTACACAAGATTCTGAGAACTTATGAGTCCTAAATGATTAATAGATTCTATGAATGAATTTAATTAATATTCCAAGACCCTATTATACATGATATTTACCTGATGGGAAAAAATATTGATAGATATTAACGATGAAATAAATGACTTGTAAGGCTTGGTATGATGATGTGAGACAAACTGTGATATGCCTTTAATGGAATTGGAATGGATTCAAAAAATTTTTTATGATATGAAAAAGTTAAAATATAGGATTAAAAAGAATTATATGGTTAACCGAGAAAGATTGAGTACAAATGGCTTAACACCTGAAACTTATGTTTTATCAACATAATGATGGTTTGATCCTCAATTAGACAACCTTATGGTTTCCTCTATGACATAATTGTGAATGACAAAATGAGTTAATCTCAATCTATGTATCAAACATGTATTCAGCCTTAGTCGATCGAGCACTGATTGGATTGACATCGCCCATGGAGAAATAATAAAGTCGATAATACAATCTCATTCAGAATTAAAGAGTAGAATGAATAAGTTATAACTTGGTGTTATTGATTTTATTATCTATGACATTTTAGTTATATATTTATGATTGTCATAGTGCGAGACTACCCCTATTCGTAACTAAGTGCTTAGAATCACAAGTGACCCCATTTAACACATGGCTTGGCGTAACACTGAGAATACTAAAATAACTTAAAACTGACTGGTACAGCATAATAAATCTGAATAATTAGTTGGCAAAGATGCTCTGAGTGATGATATCTAAACAAACCCATAGAGCTGAAAACATGATCTATCTTATAGTCTGAAAAGCCTATAAATTAGATGAGTTGCTGGGACATGGCCCTAGATAACTCTAACATTGTAAAAACTAAAATAACAAAAAAATGCAATAATAGCCCACGAATGATGATGACTCACCAACGTACAATGATTTATATGGTAAGGGATCCTGCTATGCTTGGTCTGAATGTTGAGTTTTTGAACTTACATTATGAGACAATATAGTGCATGAGAATAATGCGATAAGTACTTTGTATGTATTGAGTATGTGATATATGCACTACTATATGTAGGCTAAAAATACTAAAAATAACATGAGGAGTGGAACATGAAAGGAAAATTATAAACTGATACATTAACCCAGTAATAATCAGGAAATAAAAAAATGTACAAAAATAAGTGAACATAGAGTCATGTGAGGTCTGATACTAAACTGTGGGAGATACTATGAACCAACATACACTATTGAGCTAAATAAGTTTCAACAAGTAACCCTAATTGTATAGGAGTTTAATACATTACTAAGGGTACGAACATTGACTGAAATGGATCCACAAATTCAATGTACAAGGAACCAACATTAACTTATGGTGGAAATGTAGTTCTTAAACTTTTCTTGTCTAAACTTGTGTCCTCTCAATGCAACATATTCCAATTGAAAGTAACTTATATACCGAAATACTCAACAATCTTGATATTCTAAAATTAATTGGTGGATGCTCTATCTAAAAGAATTCTTAAACATAAATAATGAAATAATAAGTATTCAACTTACAATGCATGATGTACTATGTCATGGGGTATTCATAACCTGTCATCTCAGAAGAATCCAACTATTATGACAATTTTATAAACTAGTTGAACTTAAAGAATTTAACAAGTCAAGTCATAAATCATGATTTTTTCAACATAATTAGGATTTGTAATCATGAACATTGACATGATAAAACATAGATTACAACTAAATAATACAAATGGACTAAGATATCAATGAATTTACAACATTCACGATGCTTGAATTTTGAAAAGAAAAATGAGTTAACTTTGGGACTCAATGGGTGAAAGAAAACATATTGGTGAAATCCCACATACCTGGAGATGAAAAACCTAAAAAATCTTTGAACTTAGAGCTTGAAAGAGATTAACCCTAGTTTGTCTTGGAGGAACAAAAATCACCTTTTTTCTTTATGTTAAAACTAATTATCAGCTTTCTTTTGGTAATGAGGGCTTCGGGTAGTATTAAACTTAATAATTAGCCTTGAAATAACTTAAACAATGTAGTTTTATGTAAAAAAAAAGAGATAAGATTGGTGTTCACTTTTTAAATTCATAATTGCAGTGTTATTGGAAGGCACATCCGAGACTTTCCATAATCATAGGACCTACCTACAATTGTAGGTGGTGCCCATAATTATGAGCTGAGCTAAAGTTTCTCTAAATATGATCAAATAAGACCTGATACAATCATGGGACCCACTCACAATTATATCTTAGTTCATAGCTTGGGATTTCAAATCAGACTATTATTATGACTTAAGATTATACTTGAGATTATGGTTTCAAATAACGGTCAAGGTTTGATATCATGGGTGGAAGGTATACTCATAAAGAATCATGATTTTGGCGATTTTTACAACATATAAGACCATTGTATGGTCATATAATATAACTAAGCTTGTGATTTGGCTCTAGACATCTCATCGCTAGACAATGCTCCACTAAAATGGCCATAATATTTTATAAAACTATTAGATTAAAGAATCGGAAAATATAATTCCAATATATATCATTTGGTGGGTCTTGAACTCAATCATACTTCAAAATATAGGAGTTATTCCTGTTTAAAGTTGATTCTACCCAGATTCTTCTCAATAAATCTATTACTAAGAAATGTTTTGAGTTAGGCCTAATAGAGGATTTAATTGAGGAAGTAATACAACCTTATATCACTACTCATAGTATCAAAACATGATTTTTTATCCTACATGTACTTAATGCATGTTTATAATCTTTTCTTTGATTTTTGGGTGTCACAGAATCTCCTCCTTTGGGTCATTCATTGGTGAATGAAAACCGACCAAGCTGAAATGTTTGGGAAAGAGTTCTAATACAGAAATCGAATCTCTGATATCCATATACTATCATGATATAGTGTTTATAACTACAACATCATGAATCGAACTCATAAATACAAGTTATGACATAAGAATAACTAGGTGACATGAGACTGGAAAAATTAATTAATTGAGGGAAAACTATTACCTCAAGCTGGAGTTGGGTTCAATGAGAAATGATATGGGTACTAGGTCATAATATCTTCCTTTGATTCCCATGTAGCTCCCTCAACTAACTGATTTTTCCAAATAGCCTTTACCAATGTGACCTTCTTATTCTTCAACTTATGAACCTACCGATCAAAGATTTCAATTGGTACATCTTTGTAAGATAATCTATCTCCTATATGCACACTCTCTAAGGGAATAACTGATTTGGGATTACCAATATATGTCCATAACAAGGAAACATGGAATATTACATGAACTGACACTAAGTCTACAAGAAAATATAACTTATAGGCTACATCGCCATATATAAACCCATATTCTTAGAAGGACCAACTAATGAGGGACTGAGTTTTCCTTTCATACTAGATCTCCCCATCCAATTCATTTTGACAAAATCCGCAATATCAAACTAAAGATCCGTTCTTCTCAAATCTAAATAGAACTTTTGATTATTCTAAGGTATTTTTAGCCTTTTTCTAATTAGTTAAACTTTTTTCGTAGCCTCATGAATTAAATTTGGCCCTATCTATGTAGCATGACCTACTTAAAACAAACTAATAGGATCTACACTTTCTACCATAAAGTTATTCAATTATGAAAAACTAAATAATTGAGTCATAGTTTTTATTGTAAGAAGACATAATCAAAGGCAAACGATCATCCCAACTTCCTTTGAAATTGATAACACACACTATCAATATGTCCTCTGAGATATGAATGGTCTTCTCTTCCTAAATGAATGATATTCTCTGCCTAACCATTTTTTTGTCACTGAAAATTAGTAGTAAGATGATCTTGGGTACCAAGACCCTTTTGAAATATTTCCCAAAACTCATCTAGGTATATTTACACTACTATGTGTCATTATTTATGCATATTTACCTTAGCTTTAAGTACTTCTAGACATGGTTAATCAGATATGTAGTGCATAATTGTGTTTTTAAGGGTGGAATGACATGTTAATAGATTTTAAGGTGTAATTGGAAATAGTAGAGAATCAAAATGATAACATAGAGTTTATATGATAAAGAGAGTGGTGCTAGCTTGGCCTATCTTTGTTATAGTATACTTTGATGAACTCTTGTGTTTCTATGAACTAATGTTTATTATATTATGTTGTAGTAGACCATGTAATGTTTTAGGGCAATGTCTGGAAGTAAAAAAACTTAAATAAAGTCTGAAAGGCAACTACAAAGTGTGGGACTTAAAGTCAAAGTGAAGGAGTAAACTAGAAAGGAATGTTGGCATTTGTAGAACAATGACATATCACACTATTAGAGCTTTGAGATAAAGGTGTTGCACGACCATATCAAAAAATGTTTCATGACCTAAATCAGGTCCTAGCCATGAAGAGCATTTCAAGTCAAATGCGGATCGGAGAACACCTCTGTACCTAACCAAACAACACAATATCCCCAACATCAGATGAATTCCAAACATATAACAAAATAATTTGAGGAGTGAAGGATATGTATATAACCGATAACTAGCTAACAACAAAATCCATCGACCAATATTGCCCAAGTCCACTGTAATCCAACAAAGCCTCTATGAAAACGATAACCAAACCAGTCTTGGTTGGGACATTGTCCCTGACTCTGACAATGACAATGATACTGAAAACTCTCAAATATAATCTATGATAAGAACTAATGAAATGTCTATATCTTCTGGAGAATGTCATCTCACCACTTTACCACAATGAACCAATGATTCAAGATGATCCACCTAAATCTACATGAGAAAAGTAGAAGTATCTTAAGTGCCTGCATCACGTGGAGACACAGTGTTCGAAAAGGGTTAGTGGGTTGATCAATAACATGTAACTTGAAAATAAGGGTAACATAATATAATTATCAATAGTTCAAAATCATTCAAATCCAATGTATATAATCAAATGTATATACATATATATCATATTCCAAAATAGAGATAAGGCTTAACATGAACTTTAAAAATTTAGTCTTGATTATGTAGCTCAATCGTCATAACATAAGAAGGCACCCAGGGCTATATGGGACCAGCACTCCCCAGCTGGTAAGGCCCTATTGCGTGTAGCCGCACAAACCAGAGGGTATATATTTGCATTATAGGGGACTCAAATCTCCTAGAATATCAAGGTGACATAAGCACCAAATTATATAACAAGGTATGGGGGACTCAACACTCCCAATCTTATGATGATAATAATGGGCAATTGAACCACCCGGTCATATAGACCCCTACGTCGGCAACTGTAGTTTATAGTATTTGTCCCTCGAAACCTCTTCTTTCATGAATCAACTACAGAACCCCCATTAAAGACCAATTAAAAAAATTATCACACATTCCCATTATTAAATGACGATACACATTATGGCATACATTATTAGTTTCATCATACCAACAAAACTAGCAAGGTAACATCAAAATGCCAAACCAATTATCATCACTTGGGGGAAAATCACTACCTCCATTGGTTGAATTTAAAAATCAATATGCTTTATCACTTTTTTCATATTTTGCAATATTTCAAGAGTAGTTCAATATGTATGCTTTTAATATTTTAAAACTTGTTCCCCAATATAGGGCTAAGGTCATAACCACATCTAAAGTTACAAGTTTAGGGAAATAATAATCACTTAATTTATTCATCATGGCCATGTAGCAAATTAATTTTTAACATGCAGGGACAAACATGAAACATTACATAGACAAAACTTACTCAAACCCTCAACCCATGATTTAAAACCGACATTAATACTATATGAACGATACTTAAGAATATATTATTTTCACAAATTAGAAATTAGAAAAGAGTAACATGCCTGAAATATCAAAGTTTAAGGAGTGAATTCCACCCTTTAGCACTTAGGTGATCTACCTCTTGGAAACCCTAAGTATGGCCACTTGAAATACTTGAGAGAGTTTTTAAAGTCTTTTATTACTTTATAAATGAGAAATAACCACCCGTAAGTAATTTATTAATGCAGCATTTTAATTGGGTATGGTGGGAACCTAATGTGTCCTTAAATTAAAAGTTGAAATTTAGTTGTCAGTTACTATGGGTCACTATACAACTTGTAATATCTTATTAAGACTCATAACCATGAGTTGTATCTAATAATGTGTCCAGAAAATTCATTTTGTTGACCCTGCGACTTAACTAATATAATTTATTATAGTACCCTACGACTCGTAAGGTCCAATCTTATTCAACATTGAACTCATTTGGTGTAAACACTGGATATCCTATAATGTGCACCCACCAACTCTTAATGAGTCTTTATGACTTATTTTGAGACACTTATAGTCAGAGCATAACCTAGTCATATACTTACTATTTAAGTTATGGTATGAGTCCAACGACTCATTAAGACTCCCTATGACTCATAGGCTAAGTCGTAGTCAAGGCAATGAGGATAAAATTTTAGAAATCTTCAACGACCAAAAACCCAGTATGTTCTAAAAAGTGAAATGCAAATTCTAATACGGGCACGCATTAAGGGTGTGTCCTGCCCAAGGACATCGGCATTAAGGGCATACAACTCCCAAGGCTATTTTTTTGCGAAAAAACCTTCTACACTATAAATACGACACTTAGCTCCTATCCTAAATATCTTTGGGATCATAGACGACTTGGAGAGAGGAAACATATGAGGAAGGCACCAATTAGGGTTTTCTTCTTCTATTTTTTTACTTTTAGTTATTAAATATGAATTCCATATTTGTGGGTTTTTTCTAGGGTTAAGGCTACTAACATAATTGTGTAATTATGGCTTTTATATTTGGATCATATGTTTACCAAGTGTGTAATTTTTCTTACTATCTCGTTTTACTATTCTAAATCGTCATAAACTTTTGGATGAATTATTTTTCAAAAATAAATTGACCAGAGGAGTGTAGGGGAATAATGAAGAATTTAAGAAGTATGGATCATGTCTTTAATAGTTATATACTAATTGTTAAAGATGATTTACGATCAAGATAAAGATATACTAAATACCCCTACTTGGTTAATGAAATGGGAGGATAGTTTGATATATCTAAATAAAGACTAACACGGGGCTCAATAATGTAGTTATGAGATTAGTTGCGGTTGATGACTTGCAGGATGATCGTTCAAAAATCATAATACAAACCGCATAGCTCAACAATCACGATAAATACCAATTCTAGATAGTAACCAGGTTGTGCATGAATGCATAGTAAATCTCAGCCCTAATACTCTCCATATTATATTTACAATCAAAATTTCATACCATTGTTATGTTTTGATGTTTAGTTTATAATCAACAAAACTCAAACTCTTAATTTGTTACACACACAATTAATATAGTTAGTAACTTCTTAATTAGATTACATGTTAAATGTTATGTCCCTGTAGGATTGATATTCGGCTTGAAAGGTCAACTATATTACTTGTTCGACTATATACACTCGCATATGCATTTTGATCCAATAAGTTTTTGATGTCGTTATCGGATACTTAATAACTTTCTAATTTTTAGTTTTGTTATTTTATTTGATAAGTGTTGATGACTTTGTCTTAGATACTTAGATTACATATCCAGGTTCTAACCCCAAGTAATCTGCTAAGGCAAAGGGATTTGGTTGAACCATATCCCAAACTTGAGCAACACTTGCATCAACTAAGGAGAAAATTAAAACTTCTTTATCCGATCCCACAAGTATAATAACGTGAAGTCATTCCTGCTTTTATTGCTAAAGAATAGCTAAACCAACGGATAGAGTGCAAAGTTGCAATGCCATTCTTAAAAAATATTACCTTTTATATTTTAAAACACCCTATTTTCTATAACTTAGAAAATTTACTTAAAATTTGCTTTCAGGGCAAAATACAAGTTAGGGAAATGAGTCTTACACTTGGATATGGGTGGTATGGTCCAGTCATATGCTGACCAATGTTGGTTCATGATTTCTAGTTTTTGGGTAAGATACGGCTTAGGGAATGACTCGTACACTTAGGTATGGTTGGTATGGTCCAATAGTATGCTGAGTAGTGGTTGTTGGTTGGATTGATGTAGTTAGTGGAATAGGTAGGATTTAGGTGGTTTGAGTAGTATTATTAGGTATAGGGTGTTTGGTTACATCACTTAACCTTAGACCTGGTATCTTAAGATGGATATGAGTATGAGTAGCTCACTATGAGACATAATCTAGGGTACGAATCATACCCAAGAACTATATAGTGGTTTATGTTCAAACTTTCTGGATTCTATTCTGCTAGGGGTATGATTTATGGGTACTAGTCATACACTTGAATATGACTTGGGTTTAGGTTTGTCATACCTTGGACATTATTAGGTCAAAAGAGGAAAGCCTAAGATATGAGAGACGGGTAGCACTCGTACAGGATGGGTACGACCCGTAAGGATCAGTCGCACACTATGATGGGAATTTAATGCAGTTTAAGTAAGGGCAATCAGGATATTTCATCACTTATCCTAATAGGATCCTAAAACTTATATTGTACATGGATGGTTATTTTTCCTATTGTTCAATTCTTAAATACTTGGAAAACACTCTTAAATCCTCTCTAGAGTCCTTTGGCAAATAAAGCTAGGGTTTCATCTTAAGGAGTAAATTGGGACTTGTCTTGGTAATTTCTCTCCATCGTAATTTTGGTTTAAGGTATGATATCTTACCTCATTGCTAGTTCCAACTAAAGGCATACTTTTATGCAATGTTTTCATGTTTTTAATGTTTTATGCTTTTTCGGTTTTCAAGTATGATTTGGTGGTTATGGTTATAAATGCTTGGTTATTGTTTTCAAATGTTTTACTTATGATTTTATGTGACTTAATAGTGCTTTTGGGTAATTGGTTGCAAGGGAATAGTTCTTTGGTAATGTACTTTTGTTTTAGAAATACTATACCCCCAAAGTGTTTGATAAAATTCCAATAATAATGTTTTAACTATAATATTAGATTTTAATATAACTTATGCATGGTTTAAAAATGATAATAGAACCCTAAAAGAGATAAATAGCTTAAATGGTTTTGAATGGATTGGAAAGGCCTTGTTATACATGGATTTGGTTAATTATAAATCTTGTGGGGTACATGGAAATCCTTAAGGATTAGCTAAGGACAATACTTGCAAGTTAAGTTGGTATGATGATAACCCTACTAACAATCTTTGTTAACAATAATGGAATAAAGGTTTGGATGGAAAATGATTTTAATTAGGCTTATATAAGAGGGGTATGTATCAAAGCCACAGAAGGTGGAGGTCCGAGAGGATCTAAACTGGAAACTCACATTTAAAAGTGTGAGGTTTGGTCCTAGTGACCATGTGTATGTTATTAAACTTTATATTTTGGGGGATGTACTGTCATCCCAGGTTTTCTTCCCTGGTCTTGCGGATTCATGCACTTGGGCCCTTTCTGTAGGGGGAGTTGAACCCATATACCCATGGGTGGTTTGAGATAGTAGAGCTACATTTCCTAGGTAATGGTTTTAAATGTCATGCTAAACCCGGTTACCTTTCCCGACATGGTTATATATATATATGTATGGTGTGTGCATATGGAAAATTTTTACTATTTTTTTATAAATGGCATTATTTTATCCTTATCCTAAGTTTATGATAGCGTTCACTTGCTAACCTGTCTTCAGGTGCTATATGCCCATGCAATGTTAGAATCGATTGCTCTAATCCTCCCTACTTAGAATTAGGATACTAGGGGTTAGCTTTTGATTGAAGTGGTGAGCTTCCAAATGTCCAAAAGGCTCCATTTTGTTGATATTATTTCACACTTTGACTTATGTATGGATATTGGTTTTGGATATGGTTGGGGGCATGTCCAATTAAATTTCTGAATTCTTTTGGTTACAGGCTTTATGTATTATTATAGGTTAGTGTAGGTAAGAACTATATTGGTGTCAGCCTTAGCATTAGTATTGGTATGGGGGATGTTATCGGTTGACTATATTATTGGTTGTTCCATCATCTTTTATTTTGGGATTAATAATATTATTTTTTGGAACTTATTTGATTATGGTTGGATCAATGGAACGGTTTGGATTAGTATTGTTGTACAATTGGAAGTTGTAATACCCTAAAGATTTCTACCAAATTTAATCCCAAGAATGCCAAGTTTTAGCTTCTAAAGTGAAGGATAATTATTCCATGAGAGTTTTTAAGATTTTCATTTTTTTTCATGTGGAAAATTCAATAAGCTTTCCATCGATATATGATTCTCTTAAATCTGATAACTGAGTAAGAAGTTATGACTATATCAAGTTCCCATCGTAAAACAACGCCATATTAGTCAGTGGCATGCCGCGCCACAAGAGGAAATGACATTTAGCAATTTTTAGTAGGCTTTCGCAATTATGGCGCGTCATGCCAGCACTCAAATTCAAAATTCTCCTTTTTCCAGTGTCTCAGCATGATTTCCCTCGCGTCGTCCAAAAGTTCCAGGTCATAAAGGAAGGGGCAACGCGATGGCTCTATGTCATGCCATCCCTTGATTTCCCAATTATGAAATTCCAGTGACACGGCGAGATAGCACTGTGTCATGCCAGGGATTCAATTCGGGAAATTTTTTCTAAAATTATTAGACACGTCCATGGTTAACAGGGTCAATTTCCCACCCCTATTAAGACCTTTAACATGTGATTCAGCCACTTTTCACCAAGAATACACTCTCTTCTCTCAAGTTTCTCTCAAGAACAAGCTAAGGTTTTTATAGAAGATCCAATTTCAAGAAGTTTTCACCATCAATCTTCAAGAAACCATGAACTAAGGTATTCATAGTGTTCATTCATAAACTCCTTTCGTCCATGAAGCCCAAGAATCCCTTTTCTAAATTCAAGTTATGTATATTCTTATGAAGTTCATGATTGGGATGCTTTTGTTCATGTTGATAATAAGTAATTGAATTGTATTCCATGAATGAGTGTTAAATTCCATATGGGTTAGTTTGTGTCGGTATTGATTCATGAAACCCTAGTACTAAACCCTTGAATGATTAATTTGTAATTGAATAACGAAATTTAATTGTTGTATAATGTTTTTTACACATTCTATGCCTAGTTTGTGTTTGGTTGAATGCCTTGATGAATGGAAAGTGTCTAATTAGCATGATATCATGAAATACCCATGTACGTACAAGCTTATGCCTATCATATGTTTGATGAAATGCTTCAGTAAATGTATTATGATGATTATTATGTATTCAAGTAAGTCACGCTTTGTCAGTTTCATTCCATGAAGTCCTGGGGGTACTTGTACCTAAAACATTAGCTGTGTACCTAGAGCCATGTCGTGTTTTAATGATACTCCTAGTCAAGCTATGAATCCTTAAACTTCAGATAGTCTTATGACTCCAAAAAAATCTCCATGATCTCATGACTTATTCAATTGTCAGATATCAGTAGTATTTCGTCAGTCAATGGAACTTAGTAACTCAGCTCATATTTAGTTCAGTAAATCATGTTCAGTGTCCATTCAGATGGGAGTAGGAAATAGCACCAACTGAACCCAAGGATCGGGGCACACACTATCAGATGAGGGTGTGATCCTTAGAAGTCATCCTTGCATTCCAGAACTATGTAGCAAACATAGGTTGCGACATCAACACTGTTCGATGAGGGTTGGTGATGTGGATAATCACTTTCAGATAAGGGTCCTACCATTCTCTTTTGGGGACACTATTAGATAAGGGTCGCCCACAACTTATCATTACAAGTGGTGTGGTATTAACACCCTTCCGATTAGGGTTATAGATTGGACCCCAACTCAACCATAATGGCATATCAAGGGAATGTCGGTTAAATATTACCTCCTATAGTTTCAGTACCAGTATCAGTGAAAGAACTCAAATAGTTCTTCAGATTTAAGACTTTTACATACAATCGACCCAGATATAATAAGGAACACAGATAGTTCCATCAGATTCAAGACAACTAGATATAGTCACCCATGTAATTATTTACATTCAGATATAGCTATTTATGTTATCAGATATATCATTTTTTAGTATGTCATGTCATCAATATTCAGATTCAGTAATCACCATAGCACAATGTCAGTTATAGTTACGTATTTATATATGCATTCTCGCATTCATGTTAGAAAGTCAGCAAGAATTATTCATGCATGTTAACTCTTGCATTAGCCTACCTCACATGTATACTCAGTACATTCTATTGTACTGACGTATTTGCTCTATGGTGCTTTTTTTTAAGTTACACCATTGGTTCAGAGACACTAGTTCCAGATCAATAGTAGATTCCAGTCTCAGCAGTCTGAATAGAAGTGAGTCCTTATCCTTTGAGGAATTAATTATTTCTACACTATTTCATTGAGTAGTATTACTTGGAGTTAGTTGTGGACATGCCCTATCAACTCCTTATTCAAATTATTCTGATAGTAGAGGGTTTCAGAGTAGATGTAGACTATTATGTTTCAGACTTCAGTGTTTACAATTTTATTTTAGGTATTGTATTACCCCACATATATTATATCATACATGTTATGTTCACTATTGAACTTTATGTCCTTTCAGTGCTTGTTTCAACATTATTCAGTATTTTATTCAGTGTACAGGTATAAATACCAGTCATCGAATAAGTTATGGTCCTTTGGGGTCATGAGCGCCATGTAGCATTCCGATTCAGCAAATTAGGGCATTACAAACTTGGTATCAGAGCCTAATGTTCAATAGAGTCCTAGGAAGTCTAAAAGTTGTATCTAGCAGAGTCTTGTACATGGGTGTGTTGCATTCCATATTTATGTGCAAGACGCTATGAGATGTTGAGGAATAGTTTCCCCTTTTTTTGTATTCATGTCGTGCCAGAGAGCATAATCATATGTCAATCTCTCAGTCTAATCTGCTTCTTTTCTTTATTAAAGAATATCCCTCCTAAGAGAAGAAATCGGTCAGCCTCTTATCCCAAAGAACCTTTGGGCAATCATGTTTCTCATGTGGAGTTCAAGACCACATTTACCACTATTACTCAGTTAGTAGCTTCCCATAATGAGTAACCAACTGCCATTCTGGCCAACTCAGCTACATCTAGGATTTGACACTTCACCTGAATGAATGGTTCGTCCTTCTATGGGTCTAAAGTATGTGAAGACCCTCAGGAATTCATTGATCAAGTTTCGAAAGTGACAGACATCATGGGGTTGACTACTGTTGAGAGTGCTGAGTTAGCCGTATTTCAATCGCAAGATATGGCTCATACTTGGTTCATACAGTAGAAGTCAGAAAGGACAGATAATTCAGGTCCTATAGAATGGGAGGAGTTTGTCACTACATTCTTAGATAGATTCTTTCCCCAAGAGCTTAGAGAGTCTAAGGTGCTAGAATTCATCAACCTCAGGCAGGGAAATATGATGGTGAAAGCGTATTCTCTAAGGATTACTCATATATCCAGATTTGCCCCCCATGTGGTTGTAGACAACAGAGCCAAGATGAGTAAGTTCTCTTTAAGGGTAAATTATAGTGTGGTTAATGAGTGCATATACGCCATTCTAAAAGTGACATAAATTTAGCCAGACTTATGAACCATGCTCAGCAGATAGAGGAGCACAAGATTAAGCAGAGGAAAAAGTAGAATAATAAAGCTAAGACAGGTAGCTTAAATTTTAGTAAGCTTAAATTAGAAGGAGGAAACCGTTTTTAGTTTGTTCCTCAGTCATCAATTCCATCTCCTTCTTCAGCCAGTGCTTCAGCTCCTAAGCTCAGAGATAGAGTGTCAGGCTCTAAGTATTATGGCAGTGTCATCAATGCCCGAACTAATGCCCTTTGTCAGACTTGTGGTAAGAACTATAAGTGTGCTTGCACGGCTAGTAGCAATGTCTATTTCAATTATGGCAAGCCAAGCCACAGAATCAACTGCCCTCAATCAGGTTATCAGAGTCATCTCCACTCCTCAGCTCAGTCTGATCGCCTAAATTAGTAGGGTGTAAGCATTATTCTTACTAGCGGGCAACGCCTAAATAAACTATATGCTCTTCAAACCTAACAAGATAAGGAAAATTCTCCTATTGTGGTTACTAGTACATTATAGATCTTTCATATGCATGTTTATTCTTTGGTAGATCCAGGATCTTCTTTGTCTTTTGTTACTCCCTATATTGCAGTTGATTTTAGAATCAGTCCTGAAATTCTAGTAGAGCCCTTCTCAGTCTCAACCCCAATGGGCAAAACCATCATAGTTTAGCAGGTATACAGGAACTGCCCGGTTATGATATTTTAGAATGTTACTTTAGAAGACTTAGTCTAATTAGATATGACTGATTTTGATGTCATTCTTGGTGTGTATTGGCTTTATTCCTGCTATTCTACAGTCGACTACAGAAACTGAATAGTCCAGCTTTAGTTTCCAAATGACATCGTCCTTAAGTGGAAGGGTAGTGTATCTGTTTTCAAGGGTAAGCTTATTTCCTACCTTTGTGTAAGGAAAATGATATCTAAAGGATGTGTCTATCATTTTTATTGAGTTAAGGACACTATTTCTGAAACTCCCAACCTTGAATCTGTCCCAGTATTGAATAAATATTTAGATCTCTTTCCCGAAGATCTTCCAGGAATTTCTCCCAAAAGGGAAATAGAATTCGGCATTGATCTTCTACGAGATACTCAGCCTATCTCTATTTTGCCAAATAGAATGGCACCAGCAAACCTCAGATAATTGAAAAAACAATTGAAAGATTTATTAGATAAGGGATTCATCAGACATAGCATTTTCCCGTGGGGTGCACCAGTCTTATTCGTGCCCATGAAAGATGATTCTCTTAGAATGTGCATTGATTACCGTCAACTAAATAAGGTCATAGTCAAGAACAAGTATCCTATTCCTAGAATCGATGACTTGTTTGACCAACTTTAGGGTGCCAGTTATTTCTCTAAGATAGACCTCAGATCCGACTATCATCAGTTCAGAGTTAGAGAAAGTGACATTCCAAAAATAGCTTTACGTACTCTATGGTCATTGTGAATTCTTAGTCATGTCATCTGGTATTACCAATGCCCTATAATCTTTTATGGACTTGGTAAACTGCGTGTTCAAGTAGTACTTGGACATGTTCATCATAGTATTCATAGATGATAATCTGGTCTATTCCCGCATAGAGTGCGATCATGCAGACCATCTCAGAATAGTACTTCAGACTCTCAAAGATAATCTGCTATTCGCCAAATTCAGTAATTGTGAACTTTGGCTAAGGTCAGTTGCATTCCTTGGTTGCATCATTTTCGATAATGGCATTAGAGTTGATCCTCAAAAGAATAAAGCAGTAAGAAACTATCCAAGACCTATCTCTCTATCAGATATCAGGAGTTACTTGGGTTTCGCTATCTATTATAGATGGTTTATTAAAGGATTTTCATCTATTGCATCCCCTATGTCCAGATTAACTCAAAATAAAGTCAAGTTTTAGTGCTTAGACCCTTACGAGAGTGTTTTCTAGAGTTGAAGGCTTGACTTACCTCAACCCCAGTCTTAGCTCTTCCAGATAGTTTAGATGGGTTCGTGGTGTATTGTGATGCTTCCAGAGTAGGTTTTGGTTGTGTCCTCATGAAGCATGGTAAGGTCATAGACTACGCCTGCAGACAACTTAAACCCTATGAGAGGAATTATCCTAATTATGATCTTTAGTTAGCAGTCGTAGTCTTTACTTTGAAGATTTAGAGGCATTATCTCTATGGAGTTCATGTAGTCATCTTCACAGATCACAAAAGTCTTCAGTATATCTTTTTTCAAAAAGATCTTAAACTTTATCAGAGAAGGTGGTTAGAGCTCTTGAAATACTATGACATAATGTCCTCTATCATCCGGGTAAGGCGAACTTAGTGGCTGACGCTCTCAGTAGGCTATACATGGGTAGTGTTTCTCATATGGAGTATAGTAAGAAGAAGTTAGCTCAAGAAGTCCATCAGCTTGCCAGACTAGGCGTTCGCTTAGTTGATTCTTCAGAGGGTGGTGTATGTGTTCAGAGTTGTTCATAATCTTCTCTAGTCTCCGAGGTAAAAGAAAAGCAAGATAGAGATCCCAACCTTGTCAAGTTAAAAGAGTTAGTTTATGATAATAAAGTAGAGGTTTTTTCCCATGGAGGAGATAATGTTTTACGTTGTTAGGGTTGTCTCTCTGTTCAAGGTGTAGAGACTTAAGGCAATGAATTCTTGAGGAAGCATATGACGTGCGCTACTCTATTCATGCAGGGGCCACAAAGATTTACCGCGACTTATGGGAAATCTATTGGTGGAGTGGAATAAAGAGAGACATTGAAGAGTTTGTTGCTAAGTGCTCTATATGTCAGTAAGTTAATATAGAGCATTAGAAGCCTAGTGGGTCTATGCAGGAGTTCAGTATACCTACTTGGAAGTGGGAAGTTGTGAAGATAGACTTCGTGATGCGTTTGCCTCAAACTCATCATTAGCATGATTCAGCTTGGGTCATTGTAGATAGAATGATTAAATCATCTCATTTTCTTCCAGTTCATACCTCTTATTCAGAAAAGGACTGCGCCAAACTCTATATCAAGGAGTTGGCCAGATTGCACGGTGTCCCGTTGTCTACTATCTCAGACAGAGGTATCCAATTCACCTCTCATTTCTGGAAAGCGTTCCAAAAGAGTCTCAGTACCAAAGTTCATCTCGGTACCTAAGTTCATCTCAGTAGAGTCTTTCATCCTCAGATAGATAATCAAGCAGAAAGGACCATTCGGACTTTAGAAGATATGCTAAGGGCGTGTGAAATCGATTTCATGGGAAGTTCGGATGACCACTTTCCTTTGATTGAATTTGCATAAAATAACAACTATCATTCCAGGTTACAGATGGCTCCATTTGAAGCTTTCTATGGTAGTAGATGTAGATCACTAATTGGTTGGTTTAAAGTTAGTAAGGCCGTAATCATAGGTCCTGACATAGTATTCGATGCCTTAGAAAAAGTCCAATTAATTAGAGAAAGACTCTGGGCAGCTCAGAGCTGAAAAAATTGTTATACAAATATTCATAGGAAAGATGTTGAGTTTGAGGTTGGTGATTAAGTCTATCTAAAGTACTCCCATGAAGGGAGTGAAGAGATTCGGCAAAAAGGGAAATCTCAATCCCCGATATGTCAGTCCCTTCAAGAATTTTAGTCATTTTTGCAAGGTTGCTTATGAGCTCAAATTGCCTTCAGATCTAGCCTCATTTGATCCAGTCTTCCATATCTCTTTACTCAAGAAGTGTATAGGTGACCCACCAGTCGTACTCCCTATTCAAAGCATTGATTTCAGAATAATCTCTCTTATGAAGAGATTCCAATCAAAATCTTAGACTATTAGACTCGTAGATTGAGGAACAAAAAAGTCCATCTAGTTAAAGTTCTTTGGAAAAATCAGTCCGTCGAGGGAGCTACTTGGGAAGAAAAAGTAGACATGCGTACCAGGTATCCTCACCTCTTCTCCTCCAACTTAGATCAAGCTCAAGGTAATAGTTCTACTTAAGCTTACTCACTTTCATGATGAATGTTCATCACAAACTTGGTATTCAGTTTCATATTTATGTTCCCAGTACAAACTTGGTATCAAGTACCATTGTATATTCAGTCATGCATTCATGTATCAGCTCAAATATATAATTATGCATCATAAATGCATTCTCATTGTGAGAAACTTAGTTCCTCAAAACATTCATTCATGCATTCATGAATCAGTTACACATGCATTAGATATGTATGTTCAGTATGTTATATTCAGATTGTCAGTCAAAAGATCATGTTCTAGTTATTCATGTTTAGCTTATTATTTCTCCTCCCAATCAGTCTCATTTGAGGATGAATGTTCTCAAGGGGGAGATATTGTAATACCCCAAATATTTTTAGAAAATTTCATCCCAAGAATCCCTAGTATTAGCTTCTAAAGTAAAGTATAATTATTCCATGAGTAATTTTCAAGATTTTCTCTTTTTTCCATGTGGAAAATTCAATAAACTTTCCATCCATATATGATTCACTTAAATTCGATAACCATGTAAGAAGTTATGAGTATTTCTAGTTACCATCGTGAAATAGCACCATATTAGTTAGTGGCAAGCCGCGCTACAAGAGGAAATGACATTTGGTAATTTGTAGTACGTGTCTTCAATTATGGAGCATCGCGCCAGCACTCAAATTCAGAATTGTCCCTTTACTAGTGTCTCAACGTGATTTCCCTTGGTCGCGCCAAAGTTCTAGGTCACGAAGAAAAGGGAAATAGGAAGGCTCTGCGTCGCGCCATCACTATATTTCTTAATTTTCAAATTCCAGTGACACGGTACAATAGCGCCGTGTTGCACTAGGTATTCAATTCGGGAAATTTTTAATGAAATTACAAGACACGTCCAGGGTTAAAAGGGTCAATTTCCCACTCCTATTTAAGCCCATTAACATGTGATTCAACCACTTTTCACATAGAATACCCTCTCTTCTCTCAAGTTTGTCTTAAGAACAAGATAGGGTTTTCATAAAAGATCCAATTTCAAGAATGTTTCACCATCAATCTTTATGAAATCACGAACTAAGGTATGCATTGTGTTCATTCATGGACTCCTTTCGTCCATGAAGCCCAAGAATCCCTTTTCTAAATTCAAATTATGGATTTTCTTATGAAGTTCATAATTGGTCTGTTTTTGCTCATGTTGATAATGTGTAATTGAATTGTATTCCATGAATGAGTGTTAAATTCCATATGGGTTAATTTTTATCGGTATAGATTCATGAAACCCTAGGAATAAACCCTTGAATTATTAAATTGTAATTGAATCATGACAATTAATTGTTGTATGAGGTTGTTTACATATTCTACGCCTACAATGTGTTTGGTTGAATGCCTAGATGAAGGGAAAGTTTATAATTAGTATGATATCATGAAATACCCATGTACGTAAAATCTTACACCTATCATATATTTGATGAAATGCTTCAGTAAATGTATTATGATGATTATTATGTATTCAAGTAAGTCATGATTTGTCAGTTTCCTTCTATCGAGTCGTGGTGGTACTTGTACCCAAAATAGTAGCTATGTACCTAGAGCCATGTCATGTTTTCAAGATACTCTCAGACAAGCTATGAATCCTTAGACTTCATATAGTTATATGACTCAGGAAAAATCTCTATGATCTCATGACTCAATCAGTTGTAAGATATCAGTAGTATGTAGTCATTTAATGAAACTTAGTAACTCAGTTCATGTTCTGTTTAGTAAATCATGTTCAGTGACCATTCATATAGGAGTAGGAATTAGCATCGATTTAAGTTAAGGATGCGGACACACACTATCAAATGAGGGTGTGATCCTTAGAAGTCATCCATGAGTTTCAGAACTATATAGCCAGCATAGGTTGAGACTTTTACACTGACCAATGAGCGTTGATAAGGTGGATATGCACTGTCAGATAAGGGCCCTACCATTATCTTTTGGGGACATTATCAAATAAGGTTCACCCACTACTTGTCCTTACCAGTGGCGCGGTATTGATACCTTTGCAATTGGGGTTACAGATTGGACCCCAACTCAGCCATAACGGAGTATCAGGGGAATTTCGATTAAATACTACCTCCCACAGTTTCAGTTCCATTCTCAATAAAAGAACTCAGATAGTTCTTCAGATTCAGGACTATCAGATACAGTCGACTCAGATACAGTAAGGAACTCAGAAAGTTTCATCAGATTTAGGATTGTTAGATACAGTCACCCAAGTTATCAGTTACATTCAAATACAACTATTTATTCTATCAAATATATCCATTTATAGTATGTCATGTCATCAGTATTCAGATTCAGTAATCATGATATCACAGTGTCAATTACAGTTATGTATTTATATATGCATTCTCGCATTCATATTAGACAGTAAATTAGCATTATTCATACATGTTAACCCTTGCATTAGCTTACCTCACATGTATACTCATTACATTCCATTGTACTAACGTATTTGCACTATGGTGCTTTCTTTTTGTGTTACACCATAGGTTCAGAGACACGAGTTCCAAATCAACAGTAAATTCTAGTCTGAGCTGTCCTAATAGAAGAATGTACTTATCCTTCGAGTACATGATTATTTCTCCACTATTTTATTGATTAGTTTGTAGTTTGAGTTAGTTGGTGACATGTCCCATTAACTCCTTATTCAGATTATTCAGACAGTGGAGGCTTTCAGACTAGATATAGACTATTATATTTCAGACTTCAGTGATTACAATTTTGTTTTTGCTATTGTATTACCCCACAGATGTTATCTCATCTATGTTATGTTTATAATTGAACCTTATAGCCTTTCATTGCATGTTTTTACGTTATTCTGTATTTTATTCAATATGCAGGGATAGATATCATTCATGGGTTAGCTTGTGGTCCTTCGGGGTCATGAGCACCATATAACTTTATGGTTTAGCAAATCGAGGGTTTACAGAAGTAGACAGTCAGAATCGATTGGGTCGGACTTGGTAATAGACCAATCCTAAAGTTTTTAAGCTAGATAGTTACACAATCTTGTTAAATGTTAAAATTTAGCAAGCTTAGGGCAGGCTGGGTAACAGGGGTGGTCTTCGGTCCTGGTCAAACTTAGGATGCCCATTACGATAAGGTCTTGGGTCTAATCGTGTAAAGTTAGTATCAGAGCTTTAGGCTCATGGTTAATTGGGAGTCTATAAATCCGTGTTGATTAGAGTCTCCTTTAGGGGTGTGTTTCACGCCATACTAATAAAATAGAGGCTATAAGACATTTAGGAGTATTTTACTTTATTGATATTCTATTTTTAAGCCTGGAGTATAAGTCCTAAAATTCTTCTCTAATCCTTCGTTGTTAAATTTTTAGATCATGCCTCGATGATCTGGAATATTAGGAAACTTTTCTGTCCTATTTAGGGACAATGTATATGGGGTACATCCTACATCTAGAGTTTGTCTTTGATCTCAAGTCCTATACCTAATTAATTTGGATTTCCTTTTGTTGCTACTAGTCCTCCATAAGGTAAGATGCAGAATTTCACTGGTCTATTCATAGTATTACTTATTTTGTGTTTCTCAGGCCGAGTGGGATGTGTCTGGTGCGTTGTTTGTTGAGTCCATAAAGGTTGGTCAGTTTATGAAACTTAATCCTCCTATTTTTACTGGTGTGAAGGTAGAAAAGGATCCTTAGGTTTTCTTGGATGAAACAAAGAAGATATTCAGGGTAAGGCAGGCCATAAATGAGAAAGGTGTAAACTTTATAGCTTATCTGCTCAAGGTTGTTGCATACCAATGGTATGAAGAGTGGTACGGGATAAAGGTGATTTAGAGGATTTGTTCTTATGGAATGACTTCTCTGGATCATTTCGTTCCTCAAGAGCCGAGGGAAATGAAGATGGAGGATTTTTTTAATTCTATGCAAATAAGAATATCTGCCAAGGAATATCTCTTGAAATTTCACTAGCTGTCAAGGTATACTCCTCATTTGGTGGCTGACACGAGAGCAAGAATGAGAAACTTTGCTTTTGTTCTATCTCGAGATTTGATATTTTATTGCAAGAAATCTTTCTAGATAAAAGATATAGACATTTCGAGGATATTTGTCCATATGCAAAAGATGGAGAAGGAAAATAGAAAAAAGGCAGTGTTTTTAAATAGGCAGGGTAAGAGGATCAGATTTTCTTCCCAGGGAGGTTCTTAGTTGTAAGGTCATCGGGATGGAGGTAAATAGCTAAAAAATAAATGGGGGAGTTATAAGTCCTTCACTACTACTAGCACTCCTTACACAAGGCAGTTAGGTGATAAGCGTCAGCATGGTAGTAATAATTTTTTAGCACTGGATGCCCAATCTCAAGTGAGTGTGGGTTAGTCAGCTTCTATATGCCTTCTTTATCAGTTCTGTGGTCATCTTTATCTAGTTTATTGTGACTATGAAAGGGACAAATGTTTTATATATGAACAACCAGTGTATATGCTCCAGAATTGTCCGATTGGTAAAGAAGCTTTGGAAGCGGTCAAAGCTTCAGTTGCTTTAACTTTTGCTGCTGCACCTAGTAGTGCATCTTTGGTGTCTACTCCTATATCTGGAATCGACACTAGCTAGAATAAATTGTATGCTCTTATATCTCAGCAGGAATCTGAGTCATCACCTGATGTAATTATTGGTACATTACAACTCTTTTCATATGAATTGTATTGTTTGCTTGATTTGAGGTCCACTCTTTTCTATGTGACCCCATATATGATTATATGTATTGGTTTTATTCCTAAGGTTATTTCATATCCCTTTTCTATTTCTACCCTAGTGGGTAACTCGATTATTACTAAGAGAGTCTATAGTGTGTGTGTGGTATCTCTTGGGGGTAGGAAGACTTTGGTAGATTTTCTTGAACTTGATCTGGTAGATTTTGCTGTTATTTTGGGGATTGATTCATTACACTCTTATTATGCATCGTTGGATTGTCCTACCCATAAAGGTCTCTTTAGGTTTCCTAGTGAACCAATTATAGAGTGGGAGGTTTTTTCCCTAAATCCTAGGGGGAGCTTTATTTATTATCTTAGAGATCGGAGTTTAATCTCTAAAGGTTGTATTTATCACTTGGTTTGGGTGAAAGATTCTAATTCGAAGGTCCTTATTTATAGTCAGTTTTGGTGGTAAATGAGTTTCCTGAGGTCTTTTTGTATGTTCTTCCTAGTGTTTCTCATAATAGGGATATAAAGTTTGGTATTGATTTGGTTTTAGACACTCGTCCAATATCTTTTCCTCCTTATAGAATTTCTTTGGCTGAGTTTAGAGTACTAAAGAAGCAACATAAGGATCTTCTGTATAAGGTGTTTATTCATCCTAGTGTATCCCCGTAAGGTGAAGCAGGGTTGTTCGTGCACAAGAATAATGGTTCCCTTTGGACGTGCATTGACTATCGATAGTTAAATAAGGTAATAATCAGGAAAAGTATCCTCTTCCAAGGATAGATGACTTTTTTTATTAGTTGCAAGGTGCTAAGTTCTTTTGTAAGATAGATTTTCAGTTTGGGTATCATCAACATATGATTAGGGAGGATGATATCCCTAAGATGGTTTTCATACTTGATATGGGCATTTTCATTTCTTGTTGTTCTCATTTGGTTTGACTAATGCCCCAATGGCATTTATGGACTTGATGAACAGGGTTTTTAAGAAGTTTTTCGATCTCTTTGTCATTGTGTTTATTGATAACATTTTTGTTTATTCCAAAAATGAGGTCGATAATGCTAATCACCTTCGTGTGGTATTGCTGACCTTGAAGGAACAACAGTTGTATGCCATATTCTCCAAGTGTGAGTTTGGGTTTAATGTTGTGACTTTTCTTGGTCAGATTATTTATTTTGAGGGGATCATGGTAGATTCATAAAATATGGTAGTGGTTAAAAGGTGGCCTAGACCTATGACTCTAACTGACGCTTGAAGCTTCTTGGGTTTAGCTGGGTATTATCGGCGATTTATATAGAGCTTTTCGACGATAGCTTCTCCTTTGACTAAGTTGACTCAGAAAATAGTGAAGTTTTCTTAGTGGGATACTTATGAGGGGAGTTTCAAGAAGTTGAAAGATAAGCTAACTTTGACCCCGATCTTAAAATTAACTGAGGGCAGTGAGCGGTTTGTGGCTAATTGTGATGCATCAAAGGTAGGACTTGGTTGTGTTTTGATGCAGCATGGGAAGGTGATTGCCTATGCTTCAAGGCAATTAAAGGTACATGAGAGGAATTATCCTACTCATGATTTGGAGCTGTTGGTAGTGGTTTTTGCTTTAAAAATCTGGCGGCATTATCTGTACGGGGTGCATGAAGACATCTTTTCTGATCATAAGAGTCCACGATATTTGTTCACTCAGAAGGAGCAAAATCTCAGGTAAAGCAGATAGTTGTAGTTTCTCAAAGAATATGACAAGAGTCTTCACTATCACCCAGGTAAGGCTAACATGGTTATTGATGCTTTTGGAATGGTATCCATAGAAATTATAGCTCATGTAGAGGAAGGAAAGCGGGAATTGGGTAAATATATTCACCACTTGGAAAATCTTAAAGTTCGTCTTTTGGACTCTGAGGATAGTAGGGTGATGGTACAGAAAGTGGTTCGATCGTATCTTAGTGAAGAGATTAAGAAAAAGGAATTTCTAGATCCTATCTTTATGAAAATCAAGAGTAATGTGGGTATGCAAAAGGTAATAGTGTTTCATATCAGGGGCGATGGTACTTTATGGTACCAAGGGATGCTGTGTGATCTTGATGTTGATGGGATGCAACAAGGGATCTTGATCGAGGCACATGAATTGCACTATATTTTACATCCTGATTGGATGAAGATGTATCATGATCTCAAGGAGATGTATTGGTGGAATGGTATTAAAAGGGACGTGGCTGATTTTGTGGCCAAGTACTTGGTGTGTCAACAAGTTAAAGCTGAGCACATGAGACCTAACAGGTCCTATCAAGATATTGTATTTCTCGAATAGAAATAAGAGGTAATCACTATGGATTCATTACCGGTCTTCCTTGGTCACAAAATCAATATGATTTGATTTGGATCATCATGGATAGGATGGCAAAGTCTTCTCACATCTTGCTAGTGAGGACTACCTTTTTGATGGAGAATTATGTAATGTAATTTATTCAGAATATTTTAAAGCTGCATGGGGTACCTATTTTGATTATCTCTAATCATGGTACATAGTTTTCAACACATTTCTAGGAATCTTTTCAAAAGGGATTGGGTACAAAGGTGAGTCTGAGTACTTCTATTAAACCTCAAATGGATAGGCAAATAGATAGGATTATTAAGACATTGAAGGATATGCTTCGAGCATGTGTGGTTGATTATGGTAGCAGGTGGGTTGAGTATCTACCTTTGATAGAGTTTTCATACAACAATGGCTCTCATTCTAGTATTCGTATGGGCCCATTTGAGGCATTGAATGGTAGGATGTGTATATCTACTATTTGTTGGTTCAAGCTTAGTGAGGCGGATATGTTAGATTTGGATTTGTTCTATCAGGTTATGGGAAAGGTTAAAATTATTCAGGATAGTCTTAAGGTTGCCCAATGTCGCCAAAAGTCCTACGTGGATATAAGGCGTAGATACAAGGAGTTTGAGGTTATGAATAGGGTGTTTCTCAAGGTATCTCCCCTGGAAAGAGTAATGTAGTTAGAAAAAAAAGGAAAGCTTAGTCCCTGATATATTGGTCCTTATGAGGTTTTGTGGAGGGTTGGAAATATTCTTTACAAATTGGAGTTGCCTTCTAATTTTATCTCTATTCATCCGGTATGTCAGGTCTCCATGTTGAGGAAGTGTCTAGGTGATCTTTCCTTGGTTGTTTCTTTGCAGGGTTTGGGAATCTAGGACTCTCTGTCTTATAAAGAGATCCCGAATGAGATCTTGGATAGACAGCTTCATTGGTTTCAAGGCAAGGATGTGTCTTCGGTTAAGGTTTTATGGCGTAACGATAAGGTGGAATAAGCTACATGGGAAGTAGAAGAGGACATATAGTCCAGGTATCTGCATCTATTTCTGCCCCTAGGATTCCTAAGAAAGAATATGTATTTAATATATCTTTATTTTCTAAGATTGTTAAAGGAAAGATTAATATCTTTGCATCTTTGTTTAAAAACTTTGTTAAAGATTGGAAATATATGTTATAATGCAAATGACTCAACTGTGTTATTACCCATACCTAGTCCATCATTCATAGCTGAATGTTACTTTTGGGGGAGAATGAAAAACACTAGTTTTTGGAACTTACAAAATTTTCTTGATTTCTTATTTCTTGGCAAGATACGACTTAGAGAAGCAAGTCATACACTTGGGTATGCGTGGTGTGGTCCAGTTGTATGCTGACCAGTGTTGGTTAGTGGGATGGATGTAGTTACTGGAGTGGGTATAATTTTGGTGGTACGTGTCATATAGTTGGGTACGGGTTGTTTGGTTACTTTACTTAACCTTATACTTGGTAACATAAGTTGGATATAAGTATGAGTAACTTAACATGAGTCGTAACCCAAGGTACGAGTCATACCAAGGACTCGTATGGTGATGAGTGTTCAAACCTCTTGGATTCTATTTTGACAAGGGTACTATTTATAGGTACTAGTCATACACATGAATACTAGTTGGGTTTGGGTGTAAAATCATAGGATACAAGAGGCGGGTGCCACTAGTAATAGATTGGTACGACTCATAAGCGTCAGCCATACCCGATGATGGGAATTTAATGCAATTTAAGTGAGAAAAATATGGACATTTCCTCACTTATCCTAATAGAATCCTGCGACTTATATAGAACTTGGAATGTTATTTTCCCTATTATTCTAATCTTAAACACTTGGAAAACACTCTAAAATCCTCTCTAGAGTTCTTGGGCAAAGAAAGTTAGGGTTTCACCTTAAGGTGTAAATTGGGGCTTTTCTTGGTGATCTTCTCTATCATCTTCTTGGTTTAATTCATGTTCTCTTCCCTTATTGTTAGTTCCAACTAAAGGAATGGTATTATACAATGTTTTCATGATTTGAATATTGTATGATTTTGGGTTTTATAATATAATTTGGGGGTTTCGGTTATAAATGCACTATTATGGTTTTCCCAGGTTTTAATGTCTCTTATATATGCATTAATGGTTGTTTTGGATAATTGGTTGCATGGGAATGGTTCTTTGGTAATGGACTTTGGCTTTTTAAATACTACACCACTAAAGTACTTGATAAAATGCTTATAAAAATATTTTCACTATAATATTGGTTTTTCAATAGAACTTATGCATGGATTAAACCTGGTAATTGAATCTTAAATAATATATATGGTTTAAATGGTTTTGAATGTATTGAAAAGGCCATAGTTTTGGATAATTGGAAATCATGTGGGGTGCATGGGAATCCGCTATGGATTGGCTAAGGACAATACTTGTAAGTTATAGTTGGTATGACGATACCACTACTAATAGCCTTGGTTAACACTAATAGAATAATTGTTGGGTTGGAAAATGGTTTTAATTGGGCATAAATAAGGGAGGGTATATCAAAGCCCTAGAAGGTGGAGGTCCCAGGGGAATCCAAACTGGACACTGATATTTTCTGATGTGACGTTTGGTCCTAGTGACTGTGTACAATATGTCATAATTTATATTTTAGGGGATGTACTAGTAATCCCAGGTTTTTTCCCTGGTCGTTCGGTTCATACACTGGGGCCCTCTAAATAGGTGGAGCTGAGCCCATATACCCCTTGGGTGGTTTAGGAAGGCTGAGCCACATAATCTAGGTAAATGTTTTAAATGTCATACTAAGCCCAGTTCCCTTTCCTAGCATGGTTATATATATGTGTATGTTTGTGCTCATATGGATCATCTTTTATTTGGTTTTATAAATGGCATTATTTTATCCTTATCCTAATTTTATGGTAGCATTCACCCGCTAACCTGTCTTTGGGCGCTATTTCCCTATGTGATGCAAGAACCAACCATTATACTCCTCCTGCTTAACATTTGGATACTCGAGGTCAGATATTGGATTGAAGTGTTGAGCTTCCATCTTTCCAGAAGTCTCCATTTCATGGATGTTTTTTCATACTTTGACTAATGTATATATCTTGGTTTTGGCTATAATGAGTGGCATAACCCAACCAAATTTTGGTATTCTTTTGGTTAGAGGCTTTGTGGTACTGCTATGGGTTGGTATGGGCTGGATCGGTATTAGTATCTTCCTTAGAATTAGTTTTGGTATTGTGGCTGATAATGTTTGACGATATTATTAGTTGTTCTATACTCTTTTATTTTAGTATTAATCATATTATGTTTTGGAACTTATTTTGGTATGGTTGGATCTATGGTTTGGTTTGGCTTGGTATGGTTGTACGGTTGGTATGGGACGGTCGGACTCGGTTTGGTTGGTCTTGGTAATAGACCTATCCCAGAGTTTGAAAGCTAGATTGTTACACTATCTTGTTATATGTTTGAAATTCAGCCAACTCAGAGAAGGCGGCTGGAGGTTGGGTTGTGTAATGGGGGTGGTCTTTGGTCCCATTCGGACCTATTACACCCATTACAACAAGGCCCCGGGTCGAGTTGGGTCATATTAGAATACATGAACCGACGGGAGATTTGGGCTTAAAAAGAATATGGGGCGATTGTTACAAAAAAATGGGAAGTTCTCAAGATTGTCACATGGAGATCCACAGGTTTATCTGTAGAACTTTTAATAGATCAGTGATACTTTTATTCTCATTGGAGTTCCCACAAACTGCGTGAGGCTCACACTTTTCTCCTTCTCATTATTAGGGGAGGTGAAGAAGTTGTTGAAGGCAAATCTTTAACCTCTATCGTAACTTGGGATGACTTAGAAAAGAAGTTCCTTATCCAATTCTTTCCGTCTAACAAAACTGCAAGATTGAGGAGCGAGATCCTGAGTGTCAAACAAAAGCTAGATGAAAATCTCTACCATGCATGTGACAGATTAAAATATCTTCTCATATATTATCTGACTCACCAATACACTAAAGAGGTATTAGCTCATACTCTTGTTGAGGGTCTTAACATAACGTAAGAATTAGGCTAGATTTTGTTCCAGGTGGAAAGGTTTAGAGAAAACTAATGATGAGTTATATACTCTTCTAAACCAAAATGCATGAGGTGATCTTGAATAGCATGATGATATTTCCAGAGGTGTGGTAAGAACCTTATAGGTATGATTGAGGTGGATAGTGTCTCTACATTGGCAGCTCAGTTGGCATCCTTTCAGAATTAAATAATAACACTGTTTTTGTATATTGAGTGTGAATCAACCGCATTCCGAAGTTAATTCAGTTCAGCAGACTCATTATTGATATGAGTTTTATGGAAATAGTGGTTACTCGACAGACTTATCTGGAGAAAATCCTAAGTGAATTTTATGTTCAATGTATAAAAGGGAAGTCAGAACTATTGTAATGCATACAACAGCAAGTGGCAGAGTCAACCCACTTATTAATAGGGCATTAATCACGCGGCTAAAAAGTAGTTTCAACAACATAGGGACATTCAAAACAATACTCAAGCTAATAATATTTAAGAGACTTTAAAAATATCCCAACGAACGAAGAACAAATTAATGTGGATATCACAAAATAGTATCTGGCTCAGAAAAATATAGAGACAAAATTGGGAAAGTTAGCCCTAGCATAGAACATAAGACCTCAAGTGGGTTTATCTAGTGATACAGAAAACATAAAGAAAGTGATGGAAATCACCTTGAGAAGAGGCACAGACTTGAATGACAGACCTTTAAATAAAATTAATAAGGTACAGACTAAATTAAATACACCACAAGCAGATGAGAAGCAAGTGTCGGCCAAATAAACTAAAAATTTGGGGATGTCTGAGTTCCAAAAAATAAAGGTTGTTGACAAAGAACAAGAGACACTACCACCACCATACACTAAGAGGATTAAAAAAGTCAAAGAGTATGTATTCTTTAAGAATATTTTTGACACATTCTGAGAACTTCACATAAACCTTTCTTTGTTAGATATTTTGAGGGTATTTTTATGTATGCTAAGTACTTGAAGTATGTGGTGGCTATTAAGACAAACCAGGATGAAATTTAGACTAAGCACTTTCTGAGGAGTGCAATTCAGTGGTGATGAGAAAGATTCAAAAAAGCTTAAGGACCCTAGGAGTTTCACCCTCTCATTAAAAATTGGTTTAAGTGATGTGGTTCATGATTTAAGTTATTTAAGGGAAAACTTAAACTTGATGCCTATCTGTGTCTAATAATATTGGCTTAGGGAAACTATGGCCAGGTTCTCTGCTCTCCAAATGATGGGCAGAACTAGAGTGGATTTCGATGGAATCAAAGAGTATATGCCCATTAAAGTTGGTAAGTTCATTATTATAGTGACTTTATTGTTATTAATTATGATCCAAATCATAGGGTACTGATCATATTGGGACATCTGTTCATGGAAATTAGAGTAGCAATTATTAATGTAAAAGAGGGCGCTTAAACAATGAGAGTGAATGATAAAGAGGTGGTCTTCATGGTATACACGACACACAATACACCCACCACTACAAAGATTTATGGATGATCACGGCTATGGAATTAGATAAGGGTATGGTGTAGGAGTGTAAGCCTTTAATTAATTCTTCATACAATATTATGGAGTTGCCTAAATTAACAATTAAGCTTAAAGTTGAGAAATAGAAAGCAGAGCCTAAAAAGGGAGTGAAGAACGAGGTGCAGACCTTGAGAGTAATAAGGTCAAAAAAGAATAACATGATGGGATTCGGGTAAGATCAAGAGGATAAAAGAATTTAGTTGAAAGTTATAATACGAATCATACTGCCATATTAAATCAGGTACCTTTTAGGAGGAAACCCAAGTTAAGGTATTTTATTTTTATGTTTCTTAATTTTTCTTTAGTATAACCTTTCTTTATGTTGTTTTTTGTGTTATTAGGTTGAAAAGATGTATGAGTATCGCACATTTGAGCTAAAGAGGCCAACAAAGACTGCATGTGGGGTCCACCAGACCATTTTGATAATCAAAATGCTGCTACCTAGATCTAGAGGCATTAGGGAGTATTTATATTCTTACGTTTAAGTTGTACATTAGGTACAAACTGTGATTTTAAGTGTAGGATCTTCCTACTGGTTAGGGTGAGCTATTGTTATATAATTTTAATTTTTCTTTATTTTTTTAGTTTTTGACTAAATTTTAAAAATTACAAAAAGATTTTATATTTTTACTTCTTGTTGGTATCTATTTAGAAGAACACTTCATATACCCTTGGTTTTCTTTTAGGTTCTTTTTTGATGGGGTGCTCTTTGAACCTAGTATCCTTTTTTCATTCATAGAAGGAATTTTAAAGTTTTTGTCATAGCAATAACTAAGATGTTCTTGATAAGTTCTACATATGATTACATTATGCAAGTCAATATCGAATGTGACAACATGTATATTAGTTTAATGACTATTTCTTAAACTCTTAGGCTCATTTACATGACTCATGTGTGATATTGGCTTAATTTCAAATCCTTGCTATTGCTTAGTTGAGAGTCTATACAGATGATTGTTTATTTGAGCATATTCTATGTGAGAGTAATGTTTTTTTTATAATTCTTGTTGCATATTGGCGTCTATAGCTTGCCTGGTGCTTTTCAATGCAATAAAAGCAATGTTGGGGTTAGGAGATGATATAGGCGTTTCCTTGATAGTCATGTTTTATCCTGCTTTATCTACTCTTTTTTTGTGACCTTAGTTTTCCTCATTGATCCTTTACCCTGTTCTTTGTAGCCTCATATGTAGTTTATTTTGTTTCTTTCAACTCAATGTAATTTTATCCAAAGATCCTATGCTCTTTATTTAATCTTTAGATGTTTAGTAGATTAGAATTGTAGTATGGAAAAGTAAAAATAAATTTCCAAATTACTAGCTATTGATTTCTTGAAAAGGGTTTATGTGTTGAGGTGGGAGTAATGTAATGAAAAGGTAAATTCATAAAAAATGAATCATGATGTGATTGAAAATACTCCCTCCTTAAGATGTATAGACTAGATTAAATAGTTTGGGTAAAACAAATATGAGGTGTAAAGATAGAAGTGGTGAAAAATATGTTAATTAGAGAAGAGTCTAATGTTAAGTGTGATGTATTAAATATCTTAAGTAAGATAGTCACTATTATTAGATAAAATAGTTCCAACCCATCCCTTAGCCTATATTATAACTCTTAAAGTCATACTGGATCTTGAGCCTAAATATTCTAATATTAGTGGAGTACCGCACTACGTTCAAGCTTATGGTTCATCTTGTGTAACATGTGAATTCTTTGTGAGAGTGAGAAAATTTTGATTAATACACCTATTACTGCGATGAACTGCATTGTTATAAGTGAATGTGGGTGACTCTCTTATAGCAAGGGTACATGTTTGATGATAGATCGCTGACTTTTATGATCTCTTTGTTAAGTAATATGCATGGATTTTCCAACTTGGTAGAATAAATTATTGATGTTATGATGTTTTGAAATACTGTTCATATGTTTCAAATGTAATTTGACATGCTTAATGTGGAACTTTCTATTGATGTGGTCATTGTAGTTCTAGTTTGAGTATCTTAATTATAGTAGTGATGTTGGAGTCTTCCTTCAATGTGCTTAATGTAAAGAATTGTTCGAGGAACAAGGCTTTAAGTGTAAGGTGGTGATCTTAGGAGTATTTACACTTATGTATAGGGTGGTAATCTTAGGCATATTTACACTCCTACGTGTCAATATCTATACCTATTTAGCATGGTTTTGAGGACTTCTCTATGTGCTTACTGAGATATCTAGTTTGTAATTATGTGTTTATGGGTTGTTTGACATGTTCATATTATTTATGGTGTAACTATAACAAGTTAACAGTCAAAGGGATCACATAGAGTTTAAACAAAAAAAATAGTGGTGCTAGCTTGATGTATACTTGTTTTTGTGCACTTAGATGAACTTTAATGTATTGTATGAAATAATAATTGTTATATTATGTTGTATGACCATGGAAGGTGTTAGGATCAATGATGGGACAAATAAAAAACTTACATTCAGTTGGAAAAACAACTACAAAGTGCGAGACTTAACAACAAGTGAAAGGAGTAAACTACAAGGAAAGTTGTCGTTCGGAGCACAATGGTATGCCACGCTCTAATAGAGAAAAAGTGAAATGCAAATTCCAGTAAGGGTGCACGTTAGGGGCGTGTCACAACTTAGGACATCTGCATTAATGGCATTCCATGCCTAAGGGTATTTTTAGCCAAAATTCCTTCTACACTATAAATAGGTCCCTTAGATTCTAACCTATACATATTTGGTATCTTGGACGACTTTTGGAGAGAGAAAACACACAAGGAAGGCTCCAATTAGGGTTTTGTTCTTCACTTTAGTTTACTTTTAGTTGTTACATATGAATTCAGCAATTTTTATTCTTTATAAAATTATGAGTGGCTAGACGCCCTCATTATTTGAGGATACTAACATGATTGTGTAATTGTGGTGTTATAGTTAGTTTATATGTTTATTATGTATTTCATTGTTCTCACATTCTTGTTTTACTATTCTAATGCGTAATGAACTCTAGGATAAATTGTTGTCAAAAAATGAATTGTCAATAAGAATGGAGGGGCGGAATGAAGAATGTAAGTAGTGTAGATCATGTCTGTAATAATTAGGTACTGAATGTTAAAGATATTTTCAATTAGGATAGAGATATACAAGTATGCCCCACTTCATTAATAAATGGCAAGATAGTTTAACAAATTCCAATTAAAGACACATATACCCATTCAATGATTAGTTGTGAGATTAGTTTGTGTAGATGACTTAGAGGATGGCCATTCCCAACTTATAAAAAGAACCCTATATCTCAAGAATCATGATAAACAAAAGCACTAACTAGAAACCATGTTTATGTATGAATGCGTAGTAAGTCACAATTCTGGTAATCTTCATTTATTGTTTACAATCCAAATTTCAAACCATTGTTCTTTTTCTCTATTTAGTTTATAATCTATAAAACTCAAAATCATAATTTGTTGAACACGAATTTAGGGAATATCATTAGTAACTCTAGAAGCAAATTGCTTTCTAAATGCTAAGTCCCTGCAGGATCAACATTTGGCTCGACGAAGCCACTATATTACTT
Organism: Capsicum baccatum var. pendulum; assembly: GCA_030864225.1. Taxonomy (NCBI): domain Eukaryota; kingdom Viridiplantae; phylum Streptophyta; class Magnoliopsida; order Solanales; family Solanaceae; genus Capsicum; species Capsicum baccatum. The sequence continues at coordinate 161,811,745 of CM061554.1, forward strand.
ATATGACCGCGTACACTTGTGTGTACATTTGGATACAACAAAAACTGAGTGTCCAACTGAGTTCTTATATCTTACATAATAGTCAAAGGGATTCCATTCAATTTCACAAACTACCTAACATAGTGTATAGCATAATCCTCGACTAAATCTAAAGTGTTAATTGGCAAAACATAGGCTGACTTAGTCATTAGGTCCACGATAACTGAAAAAGAATTAGGTCCTATGAACCTTGAAACTAAATCTTTCTTCTAATCCTATATAGAAAAAACACATCTCATTGATAATAACTAAGAGCATAAACCACTCCATTGGGTTTACAAAGATGGTATATGTAGTCACATCACAATTCTTCAACAACTCTAGCCATCTCCTCTGATAAAGGTTTAGATCTTTCTGACTCAACTCATACTAAAGGCTCTTATGATAAGTAAACATATCAACATAAACCCCATATATATAATGCCTCCAAATCATTAAGGAAAAAATAACTACTATTAATGCAAGATTATGAGTCAGTTATTCTTCTAATAAGGCTTAAGCTATCTAGAAGCATATGTTATAACCCTTCACCACTGTATCAACACACAATCATGTCCAACCATGGAAGCATCACAATAAACCACAAAACCACTTAAACCCTCCTATAGAGTAAAAACTGAAGTTGGGGTAAGTCGAATCTTTAACTCCTTAAAAAGCTTCTCACATGAATTAAAACATTGAAAAATTAAATTTCTTATAAGTTTGCCTTTACATGGGAGAATAAATAGAGGAATATTCATTGACAAACTATCCGCAGTAACCAACTAAATTGAATAAAATCCTAATATCTTATGGATAAATGGGTCTAGGTCAATTTCTTATAGCTTTGATCTCTTGAGGATCAACCGAAATGCCCTCTTCAAAAATAATATGACTAAGGAATGCTACTAAGTTAAACTAAAATTCAAATTTACTAAATTCAGTGTATAGCTAGTGATCTTTAAGAGTCTGTATGATAGTCATCAAATGGTCTACATATTTATCCTTACTTTGAGAATAAATGAAGATGTCATCTATGAAGGCTAAAATGAACATGTCTATGTACTGGTTTAAATCCTTGTTCATCATATCCATAAAAGCTATAAGATCATTCATTAGTGCAAAAGATATAAAAACAAATTTGACGTTACCATACTGAGTTCGAAATATTGTCTTTCAAATGTCACGTTCTCTAATAGTGAGATGATGATAGCCTGATCTGACGCCTATCTTAGAGAAATAATTTACACCCTGAGTATTGTTGATCATGTCATCAATCTTTCAAATAAGATACTTATTCTTTATTATGACCTTGTTCAACCAGTGATAGTTAATGCACCTAAGAGAACCATCTTTATTATGCCTGAAAAGATCTAGAGAACCCCATGGAAAAAAGTTGGGCTTGATAAAACCCTTTTCTAGGAGATATTTATATAGTTCCCTAAATTACTTAAGTTGACAGGAGTCATTCTGTAGAATAGAATTGAAATATTTTGGGTATTTGGAAGGAGACCTATTCTTAGAGAAGCTTTAGGCAGATCTTTGAGAAATACATCTAAGAACTCGTTAACCACAGTAACTGACTCTATAATTGGGTTTTCATACTTTTAATCCTTCACTGCAACAACTTTATAAATTCGCCCTTTGGAAATTGTCTTTGTAGCCCTAAGCAAGAGACAAATCAACCTATAAGGACTTATGTACTACTCTTTCACTCTATGAAGGACTCATTTGGAAATTAGAACTAGAGTACTATGTTTCTACAATAAACTAAGTCATAGCAAGAGTGGAGCTAATCCATGCCAAGAAGGACATTGAAATCTTCCATGTCTAACTATAATATGTAAAATGATGTGATTTTTTTGGAAATTGTTAATGGGAAATTCTTATATACATACCAAGCTGTGTCTGAATCACCAACTAGAATAAAGATTGAGAAATATTGTAAAAGAATTTTGGGGTTGGCACCAAAATATAAATATGGCTCTAGGATCTAATAATGCATAAACATGAATATGAAAGACTTGTAATGCACCATTGAAAAAATCGTGAGAGCCTTCCCGATCCTGTCGAGTTTTAAAAACATAAAACCAAATCTGATGTCAATTCCCACCTACACTAGATGAGGCACCTTTCCTGGTAGGGCAACCTACTGAAGGTGCTTAAGTGTTTGATTGAGTCTACTTACGAGCATATCTACCCTTTCTATTAATATTTTGTAAGTCCTTCAACGATGCCCTAGCTTATTGTAACCAAAAAAATTCCCACCACCAACCATACACTCTCCTTGGTGATTCCCATCATACCTCTTGCAAACTTGATTTGTACAACCACTAGTTACAATGTTTTGGGACATAGAACTTGTTGCCTTATCCCGATAATCTAGCCTGAACTTAGGTAATGGAGCACTAACAGAATATAATGATGAAATTTAAGATTATTAGAAAAATTTAGAATAATTAGTAACATTTATACTCTGTTGAGATAAAGTAAAACTTCATGTTCTAGCCTTCTTTCACTTACTTTATTTCACCTTTATTTTCTATTATATAATCTATTGAGAATGAAGTATTAGTCGGGATATGCCCAACTTATTAAGAAACATAGTAGTGCTACACCCTTTTACAACATCCTTAGAAACACCAAACACAAACTTAATCATGCAAGACTTTAAGTCAACAATAATAGTCGGAACATACATTGCCAGTTGAGTAAATTTAAAAAAATTATCTTCACTCTAATGTTATCCAATTTAATAGTTATAAATTCTTGAAACTTGGCTCCCTAATCTCTAGTGGAAAGAAACTGTTTACAAATACAACAAAAAACATATCCCACCATACCAGTCTTCTATGTGCACCTCCATCCTTCTTTTAGTACTTGTACTAGTTATAAAAAACTCCTCATAACTGATAATCAATCAAGTTAGAACTTTCAGCCAGAGTAAAACTAATCATCTTAGTAAATTTTTCAATTCTATCAAAAAACTTCTATGGATCCTCTTTAGACTTAGACCCAAAGAATACAAAAGTATTCATCAAAGTAAAGTCTCAAACTCTGGATGATACCATATTCACTTTGGGTTGGTTGTTCCAATAGGTTGCTTATTATTTTGGTGGTCATGGACTAGGATAATGCTATAAAAGTAGCCCGAAATTTGGCTTGGGAGACTTGTCCATTCAGATGGTTTTTTGGAGCTGGTAGTAGTGCTTGTTGATTCCCAATACCATTAGCATTCTAATTCATCTTTCTGTTAGTTCTTTTAAGAGACATTTTTCATAAACATGTAGTGAAGGAGTTAGAAGAAGATTTTAATAGAGTTCAAACTCTATCGCACAAGATGAACAGGAAAGAAGTAAAATATTTTCAAAAACATTTCATAGTCTCTTAGTCATAAATATGGCACACTTTACAACCATTAATAAGAATCTACTTAATGTGGCTTTCAGACACCATATGGCACTTTAAACATAATTCTCTGATACAATATTTGTCCTAACTCAAGATTACCCCTAGTAATAACACAGTGATTAGAGTGACAAGTGACCGAAAGACAACCCTTGGACTGGCACGATATTGAGAATACATATATAGCTCAAAAATAACTAATGCAAAAGTAATAAATCGGGATAATAAGTTTGGAAAATAAGCATTAAATGATGATATTGGAGAAAATCCATGAAGTTGGAAACCAAATCTATCTGAATGTTAGAAAATCCTCTAAATAAGATGAGTCGCTTTGAAAAGCCCCCAACTAACTCTAACCATATGAAATAAAATATTAAAAATGAAATTCTTATAGTTTTACTCGAATGATGAGGAGTAACCAATGTACTGTTGCTAAATAAGAGAGGTATGTGATCAGTATATTGAATTTACCAAGTATGTGAGATATTAACAACACTATGTATGTTAAGAATATTTAAATTAACATGATGAGCTGAACATGAACTGAAAATTATAGACTGGTTTAACAACCTGATAATAGTCATGAAATAATTCTATGTACCAAAATAACTAAATATAAGGTCATGTGAGGTCTAATACTGAACAGTGGGATTCACTATTAACTAACATACCCTATCTGAGGTAAACAAGGTCCAACTAGTGACCCTAGTTTTATGGGTGTTCAACACTTCTCCAAGGGTATGAATACGTGATAATAAGGATAAACTAGTTTGATGTCCCAAGGACCACAATGTAAACCTATGGTGCCAACGTTGTCCTAAGAATTGGGATATCTAAACTCGGTCCATTTAGTGCTAAGTACTACTACAAACTTAAAGTAACTTATGATAATGACCCGAGACTACCCCCTAGTTGTTACACGGTACTTATGGTCCCGATAGGCCACAAGAAAATCCATGAGCTAGTACCTGCCGTGAGCACTGAATAATATAATCATGAATGCAAAAGAATAACTGCAGTGCCATAAGGTTTTAATAATGAAATAACTACTGAATTATAAATCTGATAAAAATACTAAAATCTGAATAGTCTGAATAGCTAACTTTAGTATTTGAAAAGCCTCTAAACTGAATACTATGAGTTGATGGGACAGGCACCAACTAACTCTATGAACAATTGAGATAAATACATAAAGAAATATAATCTATCCTTGGATGATGAGGACTCACCTCTGCTACTGTACTGCTGGTAATCAGAGAATCTAGGTGCGATCCGAGAACTGAGCATCAACACCTATGACATGAGACATCATAGCGCAAAAGAAAAGGTATGCAATCAGTACTTTAAATATACTAGCATTCTAAATGAGGTAGGATGATATGTATGGTCTCATGAATAGGAATAATAATAATTAACTGGATATAGATGTAAAACATAGAGTACTGAATAAAGAGCATGGAATCTATAGATACAAAAATACATAAAAATACATAAATACGATGGATGCATGACCAAGCATATAACATTAACTGAGTAAAATCTATAAACTAAAATACTGAGATAACTAAAATTCATATGCTTTGGTCAAACAACACTAAGACTGAATAACTGGGTTGGGACTGTAACTAACACTATATCTAAGACTGTGGGCGGTATTATCTAACCGACATTCACCAATTTGAGAAAATCGAGGTCCAACCTATAATCCCTGTTGGAAGGTGTTAACATAGAGCCACGGGTACTAATAATGGTTGTGTGGATCCACTAAACTGATATAATGTCCAAAGAACTAAGGGTGTCAAGCCTAAACTAATGGGTGACCCTTGTGAGATAGTCAAGCCTAATCTGACCGGTGACTACTAATATCCTACGCTGGCTAGATAATTCTTGAGAATAGGGACTTCTATTAATGACTCTGCCGATCTGAAGGGGAAGCTGCCATCCCAATACTCGCTCGGTGCTAAATCCTACTCCCAACTGAAAGACACTGAGATACTAGACTATTCTAAGTTGAATAACTGATATCTGACTATTCTGATAATGCTCATAATATAATTTGAAGACTATTCCGTAATATACATAGACTAGACTAAATAAATAGCTATGGGTTTTGGGTATTTAATACCCCTATGAGTCAAAACAATAATATTGAAAAGACACTAAAGCTTGAAGACCAAAACAAAGGTTCTTATTAAATAAATCACTCTTGTAGGCTTTTTATCAAACAATTGTACTTCATAGTTTAGTCAATTCATCGGAATAGTATAAAACTTGAAATAATAGCATGACTTAAATATTTATAACATTAAATCATGATCTAATTCGAAGAATGACAATATTAAAACATCAGGGATTTTATAATAATGATAACTCCATTAAAGTATGGTATAAAATCGATATTTATGGAAGTTCTTGGAGATTAATAATTTTAAATCATAATTTAATATCATAAATCTTGAAAAAATGATACATTTGTAATTAAAATAGATACTTGGACTCCATAGATGAACATCTAAATACCAGGGATGATGAATTTAGAAGGATCGAAGGAGAGTTCTTGAGATTTGACCTTGATTTTTGAGAGCTAGGGTTTCTTGTTCTTAAAAGAAGGGATTTTTAACTTGAGAGAAAGTGAATAATAATGAGTATTTAGGTCAATTATGGGTTAAATTTGGTGTTTAGGATAATTTTAGTGTTTAGAAAAAAGACCCAAATACCCTTAAACAAATATAAAAACATAAGCTGGAAACTGAAGTCCCGGTTTTTGGCCTTGGTGCGATGAGCCACTATTGTGCCAAGCACTTGAAAAGGGACAACTGGCACCTAGACAAATGCCGTGATGCAACACCATCACGGTAATCTTATTGATTCCAACTTGTCCATCTCCACAATGTGCCATGATCAAAGAGGCCCACTGGAAATAGAAAAATGGGAAATTGACCTGCTCCGGATGCACCATGATCGTAGAGCCACACTGGAAAATGAAAATTGTCAAATTGACCGATGGCACGATGCGCCAGGATCTTTGACCCTCACTGGAATTTACAAAATAGGAAATTGGCCTGCTCCGGGATGCACTAAAGGTTAAAATAATAGGGTTTTACGATTATAACTTAAAATTGCCATAACTTCTTACCCGATTATCTGATTTAGGTGAATTTTGTATTATTGGAAATCTAGTTAAATTTCCTACACAATGGTAGACACTAAAGTGAAAAATAATGATTGTTTTAAAAATATCATTTATGAGTACTCATTTATTTGGACTTAGATTATTCTAGGGAAATATGGGGTGTTACAGTATCTCCCCCTTGGAATCATTCGTCTCTGACTGAAATTGGTTAAGCTGAGGGAACTGATGGACTAAGCTTACACACTGAGTATGCATGTCAGATGCATGGAATGCATAACTGAAAAAATTCATGAATGCACAACTGACATGAACATGATGTGCAACTGAAACTGAGCATGACAGAAAAAAATCTTAAGAAGTTTCGTACCTTCTACTGAATCTAGATTTGTGGAGAAAAGATGGGGCACTTGGTCCGCATATCTTCCTCTGCTTTCCAAGTGGTTCCCTCAATGGACTGATTTTGCCAAAGAACTTTGGATAGGGGAACTTCTTCGTTCCTTCGTCTACGAACTTGATGATCAAGAATTTTTAATGGAACTATCTCAAAGAAATTTTTTTTCTAAATGTCTACAGGTTCTAAGGGAACAACTACATGTAGATCACTGATACACCTTTCAAACAATGAGACATGGAACACTGGTGTAATGAGGCTAAATCCTAAGGCAACTTAAGCTCGTAAACTACCTTTTCGAAATGACTGAGAATTCTGAAGGGATCGAAATATCGGTGACTGAGTTTCTCTTTCTTGCTGAATATCTTCAATCCCTTCATGGGAGAGATATTCAAGTACCCTAAATCACCAACCTCAAACTCAAGATCCTTTCATCTCAAATCGGCATACGATTTCTATCGGTTCTAGGTAACCGTAAGGTGCTCAATCTTAACTTGTTGACATATAGATCACTTAACTACAAACTCTATAATATCTCTCTTCATCCCACTCCACTAATAGATCTTCTGCAAATCATGATACATCTTAGTAACACCTGGATGAATAAAGTAGCATGCACTATGTGCTTCTTCAAGAATTTGTTGCCTCAAATCATATACACCAGGCACACAGAATCTGCTCTGGCAATTCAAAACACCATCTCCCCCGTTGGAGAAAACTGCCACTTTCTAATCTCTGACTGATTCTTTCAACTTCACTAGACTGGGATCTCTATCTTGCTTTTCCTTCACCTTAGATACTAGAGAAGATTTTGAGCTACTCTGTACCCATACACTACCTTCTGTTGAATCGACTAAGTAGAAACCTAGTAGGGCAAGCTGATGATCCTCCTGAGCGAACTTTTTCTTACCATTCTCAACATGAGCTACACTACCCATAGAAATTCTGCTCAGAGCATTAGACATTACATTGTCCTTGCTCGAATGATAGAGAACAATCATGTTATAATCTTTCAATAGCTCTAATCACTTTTCTGATGAAAATTCAAATCTTTTTGAGAGAACACATACTGAAGGCTTTTATGATCTGTGAACACATGTACATGCATCCCAAATAAGTAATGCCACTAAATATTTACGGAAAACACTATAGCCGTTATCTCAATATCATGAGTCAGATAATTCTTCTCATCGAGTTTAAGCTGTCTGGATTATGCAGGCTATGACCATACTTCTCTCCATGAGGACACAACCCAAACCTACTTTGGATACATCACATACACAACAAAACCATCTGAACCATCTGGTAGAGTCAAGACTGGGGATGAGGTAAGTCGAGTCTTTAACTCCTGAAAACTCTTTTCACAGAAATCTGACCATTGAAACTTAATTTTATTCTGAGTCAATCTGGACATGGGTGATGCAATAGAAGAATATCCTTCAACAAAGCAATGGCAATACCCATCTAAACCCAAGAAACTCCTGATATCTAATAGAGAGATGGTTCTACGCCAGTTTCTCACCACTTCAGTCTTTTGAGGATCAACTCTAATGCCATCACAGGAAGTAATATGACCAAGCAATGCTATCGATCTAAGCTAGAATTCACACTTACTAAATTTAGCCAACAACTGATGAGCTCTAAGAGTCTAAAGCACTATGCTTACATGGTATGCATAATCACTTTCGCTATGAGAATAGACAAGAATGTCATCAATGAAGACTATGACAATAATGTCCAAGTACTGCTTGAACACTCGGCTTATCAAGTCCATGAATGCTGCTGGGGCATTTGTTAGACCAAATGATATGACTAGAAATTCAAAGTGACCATACCGAGTTTCAAAAGCTATTTTTGTAATGTCACATTCTCTGACTCTAAGCTGATGATAGCATGATTTCAGTTTTATCCTGAAGTTTCTTAAACAAGTCATCGATTCTAGGAAGTGGATATTTATTCTTGACTGTGACCTTGTTCAACTAAAGGAAGTCTATGTACATTCAGAGAGAACTATCTTTCTTATGCATAAATAGAACAGGTAAGCCGCATATGAAGACGTTAGGTCAGATGAATCCCTTATCTAAGAGATCCTTCAATTATTTTTTCAGTTCTTTGAGTTCAGCTGGAGCCATTCTGTATAGAAGAATAGATATAGGCTGAGTATCTAGGAGATGGTCCATTCCAAAGTCGATCGTTTGCCAAAACCAAGGGATCTTCTATAAAAACCTCCACGAACTATCATCATTTCCTTTTTAGGAGGAAATCCAGGAAGATTATTCGGAAATACATTTTAAAATTAATTTACCATAGGTACTGACTCAAGAGTAAAAGCTTTTGAGTTAGAGTCTTTGACTCATACAAGATGGTAGAAACACCCCTAGGATATCATTTTTCTGGCTCAAAGGTATGAAATCAACTGACCCCTAAGAGCTGTAGTACTATATGTCCATTCGAGGACTGGTTCATTTGGGAACTATAAATGAACTATTCTGTTTCTACAACCAACTAAGGCATAGCATGAGTGGAGCCAATCTTTGTTGAGAATGAAGTCAAAATCTGTCATCCCTAACTCCATGAGATCAACTAAGGTAATTTCTTGAGATATTATGACCGGATAGCTCCTTTATAACCACCTAGCTACAATAAAAACACCTACTGCGGTCGATATAGAAAAAGGCTCTGGTAGTGTTTCGAGACTGACTTCGAAATTGACAGTTATATATAGAGTTACAAAAGAAACAGAAGCTCCAGGGTCTAGTAAGGCATAAACATATAAGTGAAATACCTGCAATGTACCAGTAACTACAGTGAAAGACCTGCAATGTACCAGTAACTACAGTGAAAGACCCACAACGTACCAGTAACTACATCAGGAGAATTTTTCTAATCCTCGCAAGAATAGAGAGAATATAAACTATTTGCATGCTAACCATTGGTACCAATGGAAGCGACACCCTACTGAGTTGGGTGGCCAAATAAAACTGACGACTGATGGGACTGGCCCTGTTGGTGTGAATGATTACCTTTCTGAGCGACTACCCGACACTCTTGAATCTGATGGCCTGGCTTGCCACACCAAAAGCATATATCACTACCAACTCTACACTCACCTTGATGGTGTCTGCCATATTTCTGACATTAGGATATGTACGAGAACTACTAACACTGACCTGGGACTTAGAGACTGATGCCCTATCCCTATTATCATTTCTAAATTTAGGTAATGAGGCACTGGATGAAGAAGGTACTAGGGCTGAAGACCTGTGATGAAACTGAGGACAATTACCACCTTCTGATTTTAACTTATTAAAATTAAAACTACTCATCCTAGGTCTCTTATTTCCTCTTTCCCTCTGCCTAATCTCTTTCTCCTCTAACTATTGAGCATAGACCATTATCCTTGAAAAATCTATATCACTAATCAGCAAAGTGGTCCTACACTCCGTGACCATACTATCAGACATGCTAGACACAAACTTACTCATCTTAGACCTATTATCAGCTACCACATGAGGAACATACCTAGCTAACTAAGTAAACTTGAGCGAATACTCCCTCACACTTATGCTACCCTTCCTTAAATTAATGAACTCTAACACTTTGGCCACTCTCGACTCCAATGGGAAGAACCTATCCAAGAAAGCCATGGCAAACTCTTCCCATTCTATAGGCCCTACATCAACACCTCTATCAACTTTCTACTTTTTTAAAAAAGTATGGGCTACATCCTATAATTGATATGCGGCCAACTTGATACTCTTAATAGATGTCACCCCCATAGAATCTGTTACCTTCTGAACCATATCTAAAAATTCCTTTGGATCTTTTTTAGACTTGGATCCCATGAAGGAAGGAGGATTTATCAGGGTGAAATCCTAGATTCTGGTTCCTGCAATATTGACCACTGGGTTGGCCGAAACTATAGCTGGCTATTTATTCTATGCTATTGTGAGTTTGCTAGAGTAGTGAATGTAACCCTTAATTCTGTGTGGAAGACATGCTTATCCAGAAGATCTGGCTGGATGGGCTGAGTGGCTGGATGAGTTCCTATTCTTCTTCCCTTCTTCTTAGGAAGAACATTTTGTAAATGGAAGAAGGAAATGAATTAGATGAAGAGTTTAACTTGAACTCATGCTCAATCACATAACATAAATACTTGAAAGAAGGGAAATATTTTTCATAAATGTGTTGTAGCCTCTCATCCATAAGTGTGGTGTGCTACACACCCATGTGCAAGACTCTACTCGACACAACTTTAAAACTTCCTAGGACACTTTAAAACCTTAGGCTCTAATACCAAGTTTGTAATGACCTGAGACTACCCCGTAGTCATTACACGGTGCTTATGGTCCCGAGAGACCACAAGATAACCCATAAGCTGGTACCTGCTATGTGTACAAAATAATATAATCATGAATGTGGAAGATTAATTGAAATGCCATAAGGTTTAAATAATGAAATAACTACTAAATTATGAATTTTATAAAAATATTAAACTCTAAACAGTCTGAATAGCTAACTGTAGTATCTCAAAAGCCTTTAAACTGAATACTGTGAGTTGATAGGATAGGGCCCTACTAAATCAACTAACTATGATAAATACATGAAGTAATATAATGTTTCCTCAGATGATGATGACTCACCAATACTATTGTATTGCTGATAATCTAAGAGTCTAGGTTCGATATGGGAACTGAGCGTCAACACCTATGCTATGAGACATCATAGTGCAAAAGAAAAGGTATGTAATGAATACTTTGAAAGTACTGATATGCTAAATGAGTTAGGCTAATATTCATGGTCTCATGAATAGGAATAATAATAATTAACTAGATATACATGTATGGAGTACTGAATAAAGTGCGTAGAATTTATAAATACTGAAAATGCATGAAAATCTATAAATACTATGGATGCATGACCAAGAATATAACATGAAATGAGTAAAATATGTATACTAAAATACTGAGATAACTGAAATTTGTATACTTTTGTCAAATAACACTAAGATTGAGTAACTAGGATGGGACTGTAACTGAGACTATATATGAGATTGTGGTAGGTATCATCTAACTGACATTTCCTAATTTGAGATAATCAGGGTCCAACCTGTAACCCCAATTAGAAGGGTACTAATACCGTTCTATGGGTACTAAAAATAGTTGTGTGGATCTAATAAATTGATAAAATGTCCAAAGGATTAAGGGTGTCAAGCCTAAACTGATGGGTGACCCCTATGAGATAGTTACGCCTAATTTGATGGGTGACTACTTATATCCTATGCTAGCTACGCAGTTTTGGAGTATAGTTACTGCTACTAACGACTATGCCTATTTAATGGGGAAGTCACAATCCCTACACTCACTCGATAATAAATCCTACTCCCACCTGAAAGACACTGAGATACTAGACTGTTCTGAGTTAAATAACTGATATCTGACTATTCGGATAATTCTCATAATATAATCTGAAGACTATTCTGTAATGAACTAAGACTAGACTAAATAAACAACTATGGTTTTCGGTTATTTAATACCCCCAGGACTCAAAACAACAATACTGAAAAGATACTAAAGCTTGAAGACCAAAACATAAAGGATTTTATTAAATAAATCAATCTTGTAGGCATTTTATCAAACACTTGTACTTCATAGTTTTGTCAATTCATGGGAATAGTATAAAACTTGAAATAATAGAATTACTTCAATTTTTATAACACTAAATCATGATCTAATTCAAAGAATGACAATATTAAAAAATGGGGGATCTGATCACAATGATAATTACATTAAAGTATGGTCTAAAATCAATATTCATGGAGATTCATTATTTTAAATCATAATTTAATATCATAAATTTTGAAAAGATGATACATTTGTAATTAAAATGGTTACTTGGACTCTATGGATGAAAGAAATCCATGGATGAACATCTACCATACATGGGATGATGAATTTGGAAGGATTGATGGAGAGTTCTTGAGATTTGACCTTGATTCTTGAGAGCTAGGATTTCTTGTTCTTCAAAGAGGGGATTTTTAATTTGAGAGAAAGTGAATAATGATGAGTATTTAGGTCAATTAGGGGTTAAATTTTGTGTTTAGGATGATTTTAGGGATTAGGAAAAACACCTAAATACCCTTAAACAAACATAAAAAACACAAGCTGGAAATTAAAATCTCAATTTTTGGCCTTGGCGCGACGCAACACTATTGTGCCAAACCACTGAAAAATGGACAACTAGAATCTGCACAAACGCCATGATGCACCACCATCGTGGTAAGCTTGTGGATGCCAATTTGTCAATCTCTGCGATGTGCCATGATCACGGAGGCCCAATGGAAATTGACAAATAAGAAATTAGCCTACTTCGCGACGTGCCATGATGGCAGAGTTACACTGGAAATTAACAATTATGAAATTGACCTATGGGATGATGACCTAGGATCACAGACCCTCACTAGAATTTCCCAAATGGGAGATTGGCCTGCTCTGCGATGCGCTAAAGGTTAAAATGATGGGGTTTTGTGACTGACACTTAAAATCGCCATAACTTCGTACCCGATTATCGCATTTAAGCAAATTTTATATCGTTGGAAAGCTAATTGAATTTACTTCGCAATGGAAGGCTATAAATTAAAAAATAATGAGTGTTTCAAAAATTTCATATATGAATACTCATGTATTGAGACTTATATTATGCTAGGGAAATACAGGGTGTTACACTTATATACTTAAATGCTCGATTATGTTAATATTCTGAAATAGAATGGGGAATGCTTTATCTTAGAGAATTATTTATCATGCAGACCAAAAGAATGATATTAAATGAAAAAAGCATAATATTCTTCGTCATCGGGTGTTCATATCCTATTATCTCAGAATAATACAAATATTATGATAATTTCATAAATGGAGTGAATTTAAAGCAATAACTTATGTCCAAAATCATAAATGTCACATCATAATTAGGTTTTATGATCATGAACATGTAATTATACTAAGATTCATGGTAAAATATAGATCAAAACTCAATAAAATCAAGGGTTTGAGATATCAAGAAATTTAAAACATTTATGAAACCTCAACTTTGAAAGAGGAACTGAATTGTGGAATTGATTTAACTTTAGGACTCAAAGGGTCAAAGGAAAACTATCGATGAAATCTAACTTACTTTTAGATGAAAACTTTGAATAAATCATTGAACTTGGATATTGAAAGTGATAAACCCTAGTTTTCCTTGGACGATGAAGAATCATTTATTTTCTCCATATTAAAACATCAATTTCAGATGTTTTTATTCATAATGAGGGATTAGGGTAATATTAACCTCAATGATAAGCCTTGACATAACTTAAAAAAATATTTTTTATGTTAGAAGACTGAGAAAACACTTATATGCCACTTTTAGACTCATAATTTGAAAGCTACTAGATGGTGCATATGAAACCTTCCCATTATGGTAGATCCCACATATGATCATGGGTGGTGTACGTGCATAGGAGTTGAACTATAGTCTCTCTGAACATGATCATACAAGCCATGGTACAATAATGGGATCCACTCATGATATTGCCTTTGTTCGTAGCCACTAAGTTCAAATTAGACCAGCTTTAGGACTCATGATTCTACCTAAGATCATGGTTTCATAGTACAATTGAAGTTCCCTATTGTGGGTGGAAGTTATTCTTATAAAGATTCATCTTGTTGAGGATGTTTTGACTAGATGAAACCATTGTATGGTCGTACAATTTAACCATGATCGCGTTTTAGCTTGTGAAATCTCATTGTTGGACAAGGCTTTAGTAAAATGACCACAAGGTTTTACCAATATTGGATTATGACAAAACTGGATGTGTTGGAAAGATAATTAAAATACATATAATTTGGTTGGTCATAAGCAGAAAAATACATAGAATCTAGGAGTTATTCTCATTTGAAGTTAACTATAGCTAGATTTTTCTCAAGAAATCAATTGGTAAGGAATGTTTTGACTTGTCCATATGCTAAGAGATACTTGAGGCCATAATATAATTCTAGATCACTACTCATACTATCAAAAAATTATGTTTTATCCTACATGTACTTGAAGTATGGTTCTAATCGCAGCTTAAATTTTTGGGGTGTCATAATTACTTACTTTATATTATGTATTATCCATTTTATGTTTGGCATAACAATAAATTAAACAAATTGATTATACCCAGATGCTACATTGTTTCATTATTTTGATTCAGAGACATATTCTCATGGCGCTATGTTGCATTAGGATTGTTTGAAATGGCTTTATGTTATGTGTACCCTCAATTCTCTTGAAGGCATAGTCTATCTGATATCTAGAAAATGTCTTAAGATTTATGGAATAGATAGGGCCTTATCCTACGATAATTATTAAGTCAGGTTAAGTAAAAGCATCCAAGACATAGGATTGGGTCATAACAAACTTGGTATCAGAGAATAGAGTCCAAGTGTTCTAGAGTGCTTATGAAGTCATGTCTAATTAAGTCATATTTATTGGTGTATTTATCATCACACTTATAATAAAGAAGCTACAGTTCATTTAGGAAATATTTCTTATTCTTTTATACTCCAGATCATTAAATGGTTTTTCTAATAAGAAACTTATCTAAGTTCAAGCTTTGCTCTAATTTAGCTGGTTATGTCATATTTTTTTAAACTGATAGAAGTATTAAATCTTGGATTTGTAAGGATGAAATCTTTTCAAATTGGGTCATTACAAAGTTATAAAACAATACAAGAACTTGAGAGAAGTTTGTGTGTGCATTAAAGCCGGTTGATTCAATCTTATAATTTTCCTTAATTGTGTGATTGAGCCAACATAAGGCATGCAGTTATATCTTCTATTAATTTTGTTTCAAATGACCTGCTTAAGGTGGAAGGTACCTAACAAAATATCATGGTAGTATTGCCACATGAGGTGGAATAATTAGAGTGTTAGGTGGTACAAGCCGTAGAATGATCCCAGAGCCAAAAATATAAAATCATAAGTTTATAAGCTAGAGTAAGGGAGACTTTTGAGTGAAAAAAATATCTAAAGTTGTGTAATCTTTATGTCATGGGGGCGTTATGCTCTTATAATGATAGAAAAGGTGTAAGAAATTTTTAGATTTTATGGTAGTTATTAGAGAATGTGATTAGTTTTGATGATTAAAAATATATTTGTACTAAGAAAGAATATCGCAGTGACATTTTATTTTAATAGTAAATAACATGTATATCTTATGAATAGAAACATTGAATGGTTAAGAATAAATAGATATAAGCTTCAGTTATGGTTTTTGAAGAGGAAAACACCTTAATGGTTCTGGAACTATGAAGGAAGTTTAAAGTATGTAACGATTAGTAGTAATATGTGAAAGGAGAATGTGTTAACGGATAGTAATTAGATGGTCTATAAAATCAAGCTCAATAATTTTATAACTAAAATTTAGTAGACGTAGTGTTTATTGATTTTCATATGGTAGATATAATATGAAATAGCCTACAAAGTTTTGAGTTTAACTTTACCTAGTACTAGACACTGTGCTTGAGTTTTGGATAGTCACCGAAGTAGAAAGAATGATAGATAGGGATGATAATATTATTGTTATAAGATTGATCTAGTAGGATTGATGTGCTATGTTGGAGATATTAGGTTGATATCTTATGTGAGGTTTGAATGTATAAGTATGATATATATGATGACTGGAAATGAATATATGAATTATGGTTAAGTTATTAGGTAAAGAAGAGCCTTCGTTGTATAAAGAATGAGGTGTACCCAAGGTGGTATGTATTACATATGATTCTATCTATATTAGCATTGCGTGGTCCTAGTTAATGTTCGTGAGTTTTTGCATATAAATATTCTACGTAAATATTGTATGCTGTTTTGTAAAGCTCATGTGAGGGTGTTTTAGATAGATGAAATTTATGAACCTTAACTATAGTTTTAAATTCCTTTGATATAGAATGATGTGAGATTAAAATTGTGATGCTAGATGACTCTAAAGAGGAGATAGGTTGTTAATCATAAGAGGAATTGAATATGTGCGTCAAAGTGAGTGTAAGTCAAGGGTGATGACTATATAAGATAGAGAAAGTTACGAGTAATATCACTGAAAGGAATGTCCTATAAAGAAGATAGTATCTTCCTATTTTAGTTTATAAGGATGAGTTTAGTGGTCATGTGTATAGTTATAATCATCGTGCCAAATTTTGTATTTATTGATTTTTTAAAGAATAGTTTTGACTAACTAGGATGGCAACCTATGAGCTAAAAAAGAGACGATGAGGTGTTGAATCAAGGAAGGTCATGAGTTTCTAGAGGTGATTTTCTCAAAAAAATATTTATGATGCATTCCATATTGACCCATTCTTGTTGAAGCGTATTCCTCCTACTTTAACTTAAGATAACACTCTACCCACCTTTTATTCCCTAGAGCCATTCCTATGTCTTAGGGTCAAATCTGTGTAAACTTATTTCCATGATTTGTCCTTAAGGTTGAAGCAATAATACCTCTCTACTATACAAGTTTTTCTCTAAGATTAGAGGGACTAAATTTATATATTACAATTCTCATAATCCATGAACCCGTGTCTCCTATTATCCTTACTTAGAAGAAACCATACATTTTTATATGTTAGCAACTAATATTAGGTCATGTTTATGTCTAAACAAACCACTGTCTCTATCTAAAACTCTCGAACATTTTTTCTTTTCAAAATGAGAAGCAATAATTTTATGTAGTGATCCTAGTCAGATTCCATGAATATATAAATTCCAGTCTTATGTTATTAAAATCATTATATATGCACTCGTGTTTCTTAGTAGACAAAAACATAAGAACTCATGATGTTATGTTTATCCACAAATAACTCCCTAATTATGATCTATGTGATTAATATAAGAAGTATTCATGTCAGTTGTATAGTATATCATACATCACAAGTCTCACCTTAAGTAGAGAAACAAATAAGATTCATAATTGAGTAGTGTCACTCGTATTATTGATGCTCATTGCCTAGTCAATCATTGACATTCCTAATGTTAGAATGATAGTGGTGGTGGCAACTGAGTAATGATTTTTATAAGAGAGTAGATATACCTTTTATGAAACTTATGATGTGACAACTAGAACTAAGGTTATAAGTAAATAGAGAAGAGTGGGATGAGTTTTCACAACATGAAATGGTTTGAAATGGGATATATGATGCATATCTTAGTGAAAGTGATTTAAGTTTCTAATTATATGTATGGAAATACATAAAGTATTGTGGTAAAGATACACTAGGATGTTGTAATTAAGAGATATGAAGACTATTCTACTATATGACTAGTACTCTTTGACTAGAGTTTGAGGTTGTTTGATTGTAGTGATAAGATGAAGCCACATAGAGTATAGAGTCTCATATCATACTCTAGCATTATCAAAATATGTTTAGCCCCTTTTAACTCTAGTTAGGCTTGAACATGGATGCACTATACAATTAGACTCAGGAACATGTAGTTATGTTTTCTGTGGGGAATTCCAACTTTAAAATTATGAAGTATGGTATACATAGTAGGAAACATAGTAGAATAGTGTTTCCAAGCACAAGAGCTTTTAGTCATATCATTTGAGGTTGAAATACTCTCGTTTATGTGTTCAACAAACCATATTTCGTATCATGTATCCATCTTAATTTATGGTAATGATCACCTAGAATTCATGGCTTAAGTCAGTATGATCAAGTTCGGTAGAAATTATGTCCTAGAGCATGTATATGTTATGTCTCTTGTATCATAAGGTTGGCTCCTACCTAGTTGCACTATGTGTTTATGAATATCTTCTTAATGTACGAGATTTAGAAATAATACCTTGAGCTGAGATTTGATCCCTTATGTCGTTGTGTAAAAACATTTAATTATTCCATATTTCTCATTAGAGGATGAATGATTGAAGGGAGATATTGTAAAACCCCTCTCTTCTGGGCCAATTTGAACCATTCCTCATACACGTTTAGGTTCTAACAAAATTATTTATAGTTATGTAAAAGTGTGTAGATCTATTCTCTAGTGTGTTAAGTATGTTGCATATTAGGTAAGGCCATAAGAAACCTTTACCAAAGAGTTGAGTTGAACGTCTTCCTACCGATTAATTTTTTGTATAAGTTTCTACTAGTATTAAATTGAAACAAGCAATTCTCCTTGAATAATAAAAATTATGTTGACCAATTCTCCAAAATATAGGTATTTGAGTCTTCTTCCCAATACCACCAACCATTCATTGATCTGAGTTATGTGTTTAAAGTTATGCCCTTTTTACTAGGAACTATAAAACCTACATGACCCAACGTGCAAATAGGTTGATAGCCATGTTACCATGCAGGCAAGGTAGTGTTACTAAAAATGTTGATAAACCAGTCATGCGAACTGGGATCTATCTATGAATGCATGAATGTTTCTCCATCGTCTAAGATGCTACATGTCTAGAACTAACAGTTGGCAAATTATGTTAATCCATGTCGGTAGGATCCCTACTCCCGAACGAATTTCTAATGACTTTGTAGTAATGACATGTCCTTTTACCTCCATATCTATAAGTCTCAATACAGCTTCCCTCCATTGTACTCGCATGATCAACAACCTGAAAGAAAGAAGACCCATCCACTATTAAATGCCCCGACACCAAATAGAGTGGCAAGGCTAACCATCAGATAAATCCATGCACCATCTCATGATCTGAAGGATAGTATTGGTGTATGTATGGCCCACTAGACAAACCAAATCTCATACACTAAAATAAACAAAGAATCCTACTGAGCACCAACAAGCCTAAATCTTTTATGAAAACCCCTCGATGTACCGGATATCACCTCTAGATTTGAAGTACCCATTAAAAGGATTGGAATTCCCAGAACTAAATCCTAAGGAGTTGAGGTAGTCCAAAACTCAATCGGAGATTACATTTGCCTAAGATCCTCTATTTGAGGCAGAATATCTTCGATATTAATCTCTGAACCTGCATCTTGATGTTGCGCTGAAACCCTAGTTGTGCATGCCAAAGTCCTATCCGCATCAATCGATAACTTCATGCCATCTATTTGGGAAAGAATAGTGTCAAGGAAATACTACAAATTCATAAAAATATAGACATATGATAAGGAGTCAAGAATAGAATTTCCTAAGAATGCATTTTAGCCTCCCAAAGATAGGATACAAATGTCTCCATACAATCCATAAGGCCGTACTAGACACTTAGCTCTTGTCTGAACATATCGTTAAATTTAAGCTTTGATACCAATTTGCCATAATCTAATTTCTTAGGTGATGGTGGAACATAGTATAACACATTAGAATGTAAGCCAACTCGTAGTTTGAAATAGATAGTAACAGATAATCAAGAGAAATGAAAGAAAAAATGAAATGGGTTTAAATAAATGACTGATATAGAATACAACTCCTAAGACCTGGTGAAATTTGTTCAAGAACTTCTGATACAATTAGAGCACAAAATGAAATACTTAATAAATATACATGCACAGACTGAATCCAAAATATAAAATAGAGATAAGTCTAATTAGTATGAGGGAGAGCTGGACTACTCCAAATATAAGGAGCTCACCCTAAATCCCTGATCTGTAGCTACTCCACATGATGCATGCATCAATGATGAGAACTCTTATTATGATCTATTAGAGGCAGAAGTATGGTATGAGCACCAAACACGTGGTACTCAATAGGCATAAATTTATTGAGTTCCAATGATAATAAAATTATAAATAAAAGGTAAAGAAGGAATATACACTATATACAACTATCCAGGGAACTAAACATAATCATGCTAATGGGGGAATAAGGGTAAACTATCTCATTCTGACAATATAGAGGAACCACATTACAATATCATATATCACTAGCCAATATACGAAGGAAGAGTGGAGAAGGGATATACAGTATTAATAAAAGGATACAAAATACATATATGATATCAATAAATAAGGAAAGAGAGGGATATATGCTAATATCATATCAACATATATATAAAGACACCTGTATGTAGGACAAAATAGAGAGATACTAACTTAAGGGAACCGAGATAACCTCTTTAGGATCATAACATAGAATAAAAGCTAATCTAGCATTATCTGGATCTCTAATCAAAGGATGACTAAACTTGAGATAATCTAGCAATAACGTATCTTATATTAAAAAGGAAAAAAATAAGAAATATATCAAAAGTCACGAGTACCAATCCATAATATTCCTACCATGAACAATCTATTATATTTGATAATAAAGTAATCAGCTAGTCTAGACAAACAATAATCTAATTAGACCCTCATAACCTTAAAAGGTGGAAACAAACACTTAGCAAAAAAAAAAATCATAGCTTGTATCTTTGTAACCACCCATAAGGCTGATAGATATAAGCACCAAATGGTTATACTATAAATAGGCAATCCATATTAATGAATCGATGCAACATAACCCAATAATAAACCTAGTCTATAAATCCTCCCATAATATAAGTACCAAACTCAAACCAATTCCTTAACACATTTGTACTCTACCCATATCGGACTTGAACCAAAAATAGTATCATAGATGCCGGAATCGAATCAAAAATAATATCATAAATGCCAAACTTGAACAAATAATAGTATCAAAATTGTCGGACCCAAACCATAAATAGTATCATAAGTGCCATTGAAAAATAGACATTGCTCGATAGCAACTCCAAAACTAAATCAATATAATAGCATAGAAAAGGTCGGAATCTCTATCGATCGAAGTAAATAGTGGTAAAAGAGTGGATGAACAACAAATTGAAATCAATCTTTATCTAAATTCCTAAACATCATCAATAGTTTTAAATTCTCATAAATCTCTAAATAAGGTGGTTTGATTCCCATTATTTTAAAACTGAGAAGTCGGAATATTTTTCTTTTTTGAAAAAAATAGTAAAATCATGGTTTTGGTTGAAATTATTATACTAAATAAGGATGAATATGTCTAAAAGTATGCATACTATCGTCATTATCCAAATAATACAATAATAAGAACCTAAGCTTCCATAAGCTAAAATCACACTACTTTTAATGATAGAATACTCACTTGGGGTCAAATTGGTATCATAACCATACCCTCAGGCCCAACAATATATAACTAACATAATAATGGCATGATAATCTGGAAAACTACAGTCCAAGTCACTAAGCCAAAAAGTGAATCCTATACAAAAAGGTCCTGTTAAATTCTGTGGTTAACAAGCTTATAATCAAGGGTAATAGATTCCAAGGCCATAGTAACTCTTTTATACTAATGTACCAGTTACATTTCTATCCCTCCAGTAACAATTCTATCCCAAGTCCCCTAGATATAAATCATACCTAGATACAATCTGTATTATACACAATCTCATAGAGAAAAATAGATCAAAGCTGACCTCAATGTTGAACCACAAGTGCTGAACCATCCAAAAATCACTTGTCTTGCCTCCATAATACCAAAAATAATGTCGGTCAAAATAACATCTATACATTAATAAGAGTAAACTGATACCCATATTGATATATAAAACTTTGTGCCCAAAATAGATTCAATAATGGGCTTGTGGGTCCCGTTAATGAAATTCAAAAATTGAATTGGTCAGGAAGTCCCTTAAAGGAAA
Organism: Capsicum baccatum var. pendulum; assembly: GCA_030864225.1. Taxonomy (NCBI): domain Eukaryota; kingdom Viridiplantae; phylum Streptophyta; class Magnoliopsida; order Solanales; family Solanaceae; genus Capsicum; species Capsicum baccatum. Next base: position 161,834,350 of record CM061554.1, read on the forward strand.
AAAAATGGATACTTAAAATTTGAGCACAAACGTAGTTCAAATCAAGGCCAAATCAACCCACAAAGTTAAGAAATTCAAACATAATTTATAGGGATTTAAAAGGAAAAAAGTGGAATACGATGAGAGATAAAAATAGAAACTGATCAGGAGGTGTTTAATTACCTAAATTAACCTCAGTGGATGATTTCCCATAATTTCTGACACTCCAAGATCCAACAATGGTCGTAAAAGGGTTTTGAAATAAAATTGTAGTAAGAAATTAGGAAAAATGAAATGGGTATCCTTGGAAAAATAAGAAATATGAAGATATAATCACATAGAGAATGATTACATGAAAAAACATATCACAAATCATCAAAATCAAAGCTTTCCAGTTATCATAATATCAAAAATATTAAATGGATTCGGTCTTGGTTTTATACTTGGCGATGGTTGCTTAACCAATTCTTTGTTCACTTAAAAACCTAGTCAAAGGGTTAAAATACATCTTGAGAGGGTCGATCAAATGGTCAATGGTTGCTTAAGAGGCCAAACCTGCACCAACAACTTCTAAAAGTTATTTTTGACCCTTAAAAATCATCCAGAACCCTATGAACATAAACCAATAGTGCATATTGATCATCAAATGCATTACCAATATAATGGAATCATCAGATTTAGGAAAAGGGTCACCTACAACAGATTAAATACAGTAACTATGGTACCACACTTAATTTGTTATTTCAAAGTCAATTGTGCCATCTAAATTTTCATTTGAGGCTATTTTGATGAAATGTGGATCCCACACCCAAGGGGTAATTTTAACCAAAATTCTCCCAATGGCCTAAAATTAGCCCAAAAGCTTTGTCATGTGAACCGAAGGTTCCCTAACAAAAAAAAAGTTCCTAAGTTGATATCTCTGTTAGAATTCTCAATTGTGGTTGTTTATTAGTAATTTTTGTCCCAGAACGGATAACTCTAGATCCAAACTAAAAAAATAAGCCTAAATCATAAACTATCTGCCTAATAATTGAATTGATAGTTCTAACAAGTCGCAAGTGACCTGTAGTCATTATGGTAATGCTTGAAATGCCAGAAATACATTAAAATTAGGGAATTGACCTACAGGATCATTACCATATAAACTACTAAAAAAATTATCTTCAAAGTAAATGGATAGAAAGTTCCTAAGAGGTTGAAAGTATGAGGTATTGGGCCTACATACCCCTACCATGATGAAACATACAAGGTTTTGGCCTTTTGAAAATTTCATTGATTTCTAGTGTCTAGGCAGGATACGACTAGGGGAAATGACACGTACACTGGGACACAAGTAGTATGGGTTGGTTTTATACCGAGCAATATTTGTTGGTGGGTAGGATTTGGTTACTGGAATGGGTACAACTTTGGAGATATGAGTTTTATCGGTGGATACGGGTTGTTTGTTTACTTTATTTAATCTTAGGTTCAGTAACTTAAGTTGGATCTAAGTATGAGTAGCTCACCATGAGATTTAATCTAGGATATGAGTCGTACTATAAACTCATATGGTGGATAGTATTCAATTATCTTAGTATTCTATTTTGTCAGGGGTACGAATCAGAGGTACTAGACGTATTCTTGGATACTATAACCCCAAACATTCTGTAAGCCTAATTTTTTCTCTATAAGATTAAGGAATGACTTCCAAAGTGAGTAATGTTTAAATCATATAGAATTTTTCCTAATTTTAACTTTTTGTCATGTGAAAAGTTAAATTAGTTTGCCAACGATATAAGATTTGCCCAAATCCGATAACCGGGTAAGAAGTTATGGCTAATTGAAGTTCCACTCATAAAACACCGTCATTCAGACCTTTAGCACATCACGGAGAGGAGTAATATCTAAATTGTTAGTTTCTAATAGCCTAGAGCAATATTAGTGCATCGCGCCAGGGGCCAAAATGACATTCCAAAGGGGCACCATGATGGCTCCGCATCACAGAGTCTGCCCAGTTCCCAGTGGTCAATTTCAAGTAGGCAATCGTGATAGTGGCATGTCACGGTGGCCTCTTAGTTCGCGAATATTTCATTTTTCCAGTTCATGAAGAGTTAACGAGGATATTTTTTGTCAATTTCCCTACCCCCAATCTGTCCAAAAACATAACAAAGAACTTTATTCCCTAATCCTCATTCTTTTCAAAACAAAAAACCTAGTTTATCATACTTCTCCTCCAAGAAAGTCAATATTTCTCCATTCATTCTGAAAATTGAGCAAAGATTCAAAGTTCTTAGTGCAAGAATTCCAAAAACCCTCATTCAAGAGTATAAGTAACATCTCAAAAGCAAGCCTATTCATTAAGTTTAAAATCTAAGGTATGTGGGGTTTGAATAAGAACACTCCTTTCATTCTTGTGACCAAATTATATATTTTTATTAAAGAATTTCATATTTTTCCAAGTTGGTTTATACCCAAATTACTTAATATTGAGATTATGAGATTAAGAGTTGTCCAAGTCTTGATTTGCATATATATTTCACTATTTTATGACATGAGTTGAGAAATTATGCTATGAGTTGCACATCCTCATATTGATTTAATGTTTCCAAGATTGATGTAATGACTTAAGCTTTATTATGAAACTAAGATTATTTGATCATGAGTATAAGTTTTAAACCAAGTATGCGTTTTGATGTTTCTTGAAGAGTATGTTGTTTAGTATGATTCAATCAACAAGTACTTTGATTTTAAAGAAATTTTGTTTTTAAGCCTGAGTTAATATAGGAATCCACATTATTCTATCTTTATGATTTAAAGCTAAGAGAATTATAATTTGGTCTTCACTATAGACCCTTGAGTTATGTTGAGGTGGATTTCCCAAAAGACTTTTGAGCTTGAGTACATATGTAGTATTTAGCACCAAGTGGGATGTGTGAGTTTAGTGCATCCTACTTTCCTAGAAATACGTGCCCCCATAGGATTGAGATTTATGGGCCTGAGGCCAAGATAGTGATCACTAGAGTTGAGGTTCTATTTTGGTGGCAAAGGTAGAATAGCTCTCCCCATTGTGGGTGAGATGTTGGGCTCCATGTAGCTCATATGTTTTATATTGGTTAGAAGAACCTCCCTATGATTTCCCCCACTCTTGAAATAGTTTTATGGATTTAATGAATTGAGCTAAAGAGTTTACTATACAGAATGAGTTTTAGATTTCATCTATCTTACAAGATGTGAGAATAAGAGAAGAATACAAATTTTAGAAGAAAGTGAAATGACTCACGAGATTTATACTACATGTTTCATTATTCATAATTTATGAGATTTATATTTCAAATTTTTATTCAAGCTATGTGTGTGATTTATGTCAGCATGCATGATTTTATAAAGAGTAATGATATTGTTTATGGAAATGGATACATCCCATATACTCAGTACATCCTCAAAGTACTGATCCACATATATGTCTATGTACTACATTGTTTCATAATATAGGAACAATTTGTAGAGAATATACCATATTCAGTCAGTTCAAGGATTTTAGTCAGAAGGTGATGAGTACTTTTAATACAAGTCCTTGAGTCAGTCATATAGTTTGAGAAGTATTGTATTGCCTTTATTCAGTTGTATTGAGTTGGGATAGTTTGGAGTCATGACCCGGCTACATATAGTCAGTACTAGTAGAGGCTTCATAGACAGTCAGCAGTGTTAATGAATTGAATTTTAATTTTATTTGCAAAAGCAGAGTTGTAATCTTGTAAATTTAGATTTGTGTTGGTCAAGTTCCAAAAAGTTTTACGTTTCCTATGATTTTCTTTAAAATTTATGTAATTTATTCAGTTGCTTGTAAGTATGCCAGTAGAAGGGTTATCTTGGAATCACTTGTAACCCTATGCATCATGTGTCATCTCGAGCCCCATTTTCGGGGAGTTACACTAAGGTGAGTCATGCCTTGGATAGTTTTGGGTCCAAGGGACATGACCGTGGGTACAAGTAGTGGGTACCACTCGTATTGGAGGGTATGACTGGTATGTATGGTCGTACTTGCCTAACAGGATTTTTGGGCTTTAAGTGAGGGTAATCTGGATATTTCCCCACGTTAACATAATTAGGACCCATGAATTATATTCCTATTGGGAAGTTGTTATGTACCCTATTAATCTATTCATTAATAGTAAGAAACGTCTCTTAAACACTCTACAATTCCCACTAAGGCTATTAGGTAAATAAAGGCTAGGGTTTCATCTTAAGGATTAATTTGGGGCTTGTGTTTGTGATTTTTTTTGATATTCTTCTTGAATTAAGAAATGTTCTGTTCCCTTATTGTTATTAACAACTAAAGTCATGGTTTTATACAATGTTTTCTTTGCATGCTTATTGAATGGTTTTTGATTTTCAAATATAAGTTAGGGATTTCGGTTATAAATTCTTTGCTATGGTTTTGCCATGTTTTAATTATGCATTTATATGATTTAATAGTGGTTTTGCATAATTGGTTTCTTGGGAATGGTTATATGATAATTGGCTTTGGTTTTGGAAATACAATGCCTTCAATGTGTTTGATAAAATACCTATGAGAATGTTTTCACTATGTTGTTGGATTCTAATGGAAGAATTGCATGGTTTAAACTTGGTAATAGAACCCTAAATGGTTAATTGTTTCAGAATGGTAAAATTGAATGGTTAGGTGGCCATGGTTATTGTAATTTAACTCCTAGTGGCGTATAACAGAATCCCCCAAATAAACATATTAAGGAACAACTTGTGTGGTGCATAGGACTCCCCCAAGAAGCTTAATAATGGAACAATTATGGGGTACATGGGACTCCCCGAAGTTAACTTGGTAAATGTGGCTAATAATACTTACAAGTTGTGGTCGGTATGGCGATACAACTATTAATTGACTTGGTTAATAATAAATGGTATAATGGATTGATTGGTTTTAAATGGGTTTAATTAGGCAATAATTGTGGGGTGTGATAATCTATGAAGGTGGGAGTTCAATGAACGAACACTGGAAACTCATCTTTGCTGACATGAGGGGTAGGAAAGGGAGACCCTTTTACTATACTATATGGTACGTAGGAATCCTTGAAGTATATTGTTGTAAGACCCCATACTTTTCCTATTTCAATATAGCATTCAGAATGTCAAATGTTGGCTTCAAGAGGGAATATCTTTTCGTACATGTTGAATTTTCAAAATTTAGACCCTCTAATTTGTAGGAAATTAAATTATCTTTCCAATGATATAAGATTCACCTTAATCCGATAATCGGATGAGAACTTATCGTGATTTTATGTTCCAATCATAAAACACCGTCATTTCGGTCACTAGGGTGTCGCGTAGACAATTTAAATGACAATTGTCAATTTCCTGAAAGACTTCATGATTCCACTGCATGCGGTAATGTCCCATTTCATAATTTTCACTTTACAATGAGCCTCCACGATTGTGGCACATTGCGGAGGTAGCCAATATGTCTATTAAGAAGCGTACCATGATAACTCCACATCACGGAGATTTTCCAAGTCCCTGTTGGTAGTTTCCAATAGGTCACCACGATAACGGTGCATCGCGCCATAGGCCAATTTCAGGATTTTTTCCCAGTTCGAGTAAAATTTTAAAAGGTGGTGTTTGGTCTTTTCTCTAGCCCCAAGTCATGAATAACATATCATTTAACCCATCCTAAGTATATTATACCCATTTTTCACTAAAATACTCTTAAACAAAAGCCTAGATTATCAAAGCTTACTCTCCAACAAATTCAATTCCTGCTTTAATTCTCCAATGCAATTCAAGATTAAATATTCCCAATTCAAGAACTCTAAGAAATCATCTCCAAACACACAATAGAAGTCCAAGATTAATGATTTTCATCTTAGATCATCGATTAAGGTATGTGGGGATTTCAGCAAGAACAAACCTTTCATCCTTGTGCCCAAAAACTTCTTTTATTTACAAATTTATTGAATATTATATTATTTCCCTTGAAATTCAAGTTAGGGTTTATACCCATTATTGTTATTTAAAAGCTTATCAGATTTCCAGTTATTTAGAAGTTGAATTACTTGATTATGTTCATATTTCCATGTATATTGCATAAATTTCTAGATTTTAAGTTGATTTATAAATGTTTACAGTGCCAAGCATGAACATTATGATGTTTTAACATGAGTTTGATGCATAGATCATTAAGCCCTAATTAAAGATTGTTATTTCAAGATTTGTTGTGCTATAAGCACCCTATAACTAGATTCCTTTCCAGATTATTGATAAAGATTTGACCTTTTTCTCAGAATAGCTATGAAATCCACTTTACAGATTCATATTACATATTTAGCATCACAGATATACTGTTGGTTTTCATTATGAAGCATTATACTATTTTAAAGTGGATTTCCATCGGAATGAGTATACATATTTTGTGGGAGTAGTATTTAGAACCGAGTTGGGTACGTTACTATGGTTTAATACCCCATAACTGTGTGCCTAGATTGTTCCTACTTCTACGTGGACGATAGATATGTGATCACTTAGATAGGTTATACTCTCTGGAAAGAGTATAAATCCTCTCCCCAACGTGAGGATTCCTCTTTAGGTGGACAAGAACATTGGACTCCATGAATGCTCAAATGGTTTATGTCGGTTAGAAGAGCCTCCCATGCAGAATAAGTTTTCAAATTTCTAAAACCATCAGATAAAGTATTTTTTCTACAACTTTAAAGTTCTTGAGTTTAAAATATTTCTTTACTTAAGCCTTCAGATACAGACTTACAAATTCACATAACCTGCATGATTTGAGAATAAGAACAGAATACAGATTTCAGAGTTAAGTGTAATGGATTACAAGTTTTATACTTTATGCTTTATTGTTCATGATTTATGATCTTCAGTTTTCAAATTTCTCTAGCCTTTGTGAGTCATTTACCTTTAGCATGCCTGATTTCATAAATTGTGATAATATTGCTTACTTATTGCATTCTCCCCTATATGCTCAGTTTATTCCCAAAATACTGATCCTTATATACATCTATGTGCTACATTGTCTAATAATGTAGGTTTAGGTGGTCAGTCTCAGCAGCGTGCGTGATTTTTGAGTATCTCACCTATATCTCTGCAGTTGGTGATTCCTCATAGTTCAAGGACTTAGCTATTTAGATTTCTAGTTTATTAGTAGCTAATTCATTATTCATTTCAGACAGTTTGAGTGAGCTGGGGCCTATCCCAGTTACTCTTTAAATTCAGTAGTAGAGGTTTGTTAGGCTATTAGATTTAGTTTTAGATTTTAGTTGCCGTATTCAGATTTTCAGTATTTTCCTTGTCAGACTAATGAGATTAGTATTTTCAGATATACTCTGATACTTCAAAAAACTTTTATGTATATATTATGATTTTATATTCGTATTCCCTTATGATGAGATTCAAATTTAGTAGAAGGTAGCTAGGGTTAGTTCACGACTACTTATAGTTCGGATCACCGTGTGGCGTCCCGGGAACAAAATTTTGGGGCATTAAAATTGTACATATCAATCATGAAGGGTAAAGGTACTTATGAATCCCTTACTATTGTTATATCTCCATTTTGTGAGGCTAGACATAATAGGGCACGTTCATGTGTTTACACTGGATCCATATAGCCCGTGGGTGTTTAAGGAAGTTAAGCTACACATACCCAGGTAAATTTCTATAAATACATGCTAAAATCTATTCCCTTTCCAGGCATGGTTATATATATATGTATGGTTTTGTATGCATATGGTTTGTTTACTTAGGTTTACTAGATTGTATTATTTTATCCTTATCCTGAGTTCATGGTAGCATTCATCCACTAACCTATCTTCAGGCGGCTATATCCCCATGCAATGCTGGAACAAACCATTCTACTCCTCCTGCTTATCTATTGGACATTTGGGATAAGCTAATGGATTGAAGTAGTGAGCTTCTATTTTCCTGTAAGGCTTTATTTCATGGAAGTTATTTTAAACTTTGGTATATTTATGCATATTGTCTGTTGATACGCCCAAATTACACCTCTCTTACGAGTGAGTAAGCGGTCATTGTCAAATATATAAGCCAACTAGGTTAGGGTCGAATCCCACAGGGAATATAGCATTAATTTATATTACTTGTGCATCAATCAACTGATAGTTAGTAGTTTTCGGTAATTGGGGGTTTTATGAGATTAATTAGAAGTTTATTTCTCACTTCAATTTCATCACTTGCAACTAGTGTTTCAGTGTTTAGATCAATGTTATGGGAAAACAAGAGTTGTGTTCACTATGGGTGTTGTTGCTTGATGTGCACTAATTATGATTCAAGACTCTTGTGACTGATAGAAAAAACATATTATCTAAATGTCTCTCAACCTATTTAGACTTCCAGCTACGTAATTCTTCCAAACATAGGAAATCCGTCGAATTAATCAGATTTTATGTCATGTTAATTAACCTTGTTATAGGGTTAATATTAAATGAAAGTTTAACCCTTTCAATTCCCTATTGATAATTCGCTTCCTACTAGATCGACTTCTTCTTTCAAAGAATTCAATACTTCGGTGTGGTCTATTATTTTCAACCAACAGAGAACATGCATAACAGAAGAATTAGTAAGAAGTTCCTCCTGCCTTAAGAATATTGCTAGACTAATGAACGTACTAGACTAAACCCATAGATTCCACAATTTATGTTAAGGAAATTAGCTACTCATGATGTAAAAAGCAACAACAAATACTAAATTCCTTATTCAATAAATGATAACATACAAAATGATGAAGTTATATAATTGTTTCTCCTCCAAGATCACAGTAGCATTCCCAAAATCTTAATTTGAAAAAAATACAGAGAAAAGCTAGTTAGAGTTGTTCTCTTTCATGAGCTTTTTCTCTCCTAATAAAAACATAGAACTTTTCCTTAAATACCTAGGCTAATTTTTGAATCAAATTATAGATCACAAAAAATCTCTCACATATGTGACACCAAATGTGATGGCTTATCAGGAATCTGACGATTTATTAGACAATGTCGTCAACTCCTCCTCAAATTCCAACTTTGCTACCTTTGACTGACGACAAGGCTTGATGGTTTATCAGGATTTTGACGGCTTATCAGAAAATTTCATCACTTCTCCACTCTAACTCCAATGTATTGTCTTTGGCTGATGATATTCTTGACAGTTATTCACAAAGTTGATGACCTATTAGATAAGTCATCAACTGTGCCTCACACCTCTTTATTTGTTTTGACACCTTCCTAAAATTTGGAGTATTAAATGTAAACTCCGATACCTGAGCTGCTGCTATAGGGATTGCTTCATTTTCATGCACTGGGTCCGCCCTCTTATATGATGTTGGATGAAAAGCTTCAAAAGTTTGCACCTTCATATATAGTGCTAAGTTAGTATCCGGAACATATATTTACAATTCAACAACTGGATCTGGTGCAATCCCTGACTCCTTGTCTTGCACTAGCCTAGGGTGGTTTTCATTGTACCTCATGGGGTCATGGGTCCTCTTAGCCAGGTGTCCTTGATCTACTCATGCAATTTTCGATACATTACCAGCCTGACACAGCTTCGTGACAAGACAGGGGAATCTATATGTAGTGTAGGGTCTTGATACCCGAATCTTAATCTCATCAGTAATAATTTCCCTGGCGTATAAGGGAAGCTTAGAGACAAGGGTTGCGACCAAGACTGTTCTATCATCAGCAAGAATATTTTCCGCCATTGTTGGCATCAAGAAAGTGCACACCCCACCCCACCAAAATCATTCCTCCTGAGTTAGTGAGGCTTTAAAGATCCTTTCATTAGGATTTGTCAACCACTCTGGTTCCCCATCCGCTATGATATTGGCCAACCAAGGATGTTCTTTTGCTCTATTCATTATTCTAAAGTCGAATTTCAATGAAGTATCAGAGGAGTGAAGTTGGGACCATGGAGAAATCTATTTATGGTACTGTTGGAAAGATCTACCATCACTCCGCTCACTGGAACTATCTCCTAGGTAGGCATGTCTTCTGCTTTCTTTTTGGGTTTGCACATGTTCTCCAAGGTACCCTTGTAGTTGGCATAAAACTCCTAGACTAATGTGGGGAAAAACAAGTCACCTCCTGTTGTGGTCCAAGTCAAACCATACTCCTTAAATACCTCCTCCTTCTGGGGATATCTGTTTATCTCTTTGGTAATGATCCTCGTTTCCTCACAAAGTGGCCTCTTAACCGTTCTTGTTTTTTTTGTATAAGTCCATCATATAAAATCCTTTATACTCTTAGGACTTTCCATCTGGAACATTCTCGAACACTAGGATTGTTGGACTTGATCAAATCTCCCCGTATCGAGGAATCGTCACTAGTCGATTGTTGTTCAGAAGAAAGATTCCCTGATGAAGGTTCTTCAGATTTCGGCTATACAGATGATGTATATTCATAGGTGGAGTTTTGTTCCTCAAAAGTTGTCTTCTCAGAGGGTGTATGTGCAGACGATGATGGTTCTTTCGTCTCACTTTGTTCATCCATCTTTTCCTCAGATTGTGGAGGAAGTGTAACTACTTTTTGACATTTCTTCTTCTTATCAGTGCCTTTTAAGAAAGATGTGACGACATGGTTTGATAAGCCATCATATTTTTGATAACTTATCAGACATGCCATCAACCCAAGAAAAAAAAGGACCAACTCGTACACACATGTTATGACATTTTATGATAGGCCATCACATTTGTGATAGCTTATCAGATTTGTCATCAGCCCAATACATAATTCCCAACTTATTCTTAACATATTCCTCAATCCAAATCTTCCTCCCCAACGCTTTGGAAATACATTCTTGGGCTGAGATTTTAGCTTTTAGTGCTCGAGGCATAATTGCAAACCCTAGTTTCAATTTTCACATCAATTCTTTGTTAAACTTAACTCAATAACCATGAAAAACAAAGAATTAATGGTCTTCAAGGAGGAGATAATCTTCGATTATAATTGTTAGTTGACCTACAAGAGATAAAGAACTTTCCAGTACTAATGTTGGCTTGAGGTAGAAGAGATGGAAAATGGGGAAACACACTTGCATTTGAACCTAACACCAACGGGCAATAGGGGAAGCTATAACCTTATTTTAGTCACAATTAACTAACAAAGGCAAGAAAATACACTAAAAATGGAAAGGAAATACAATAAAGAAAAATAGGCATGGGAAGGTGAGGAGGCTTAGGTCAACAGAGATAGGTCGGGTCGGATTTTATCTTTTGGGCCCAGTTTTTTGTGATGGCTTATCAGAACTGCGATAGCCCATCACATAATGTCGTCACTTGAATGTAGAGTGTGATATTACAGCTTATATACCGACAATGTTCGACGGCTTATCACAGGTTTGATAGCCCATCACATATATCATCTGGTCAAGATTGAGTGCTGCCTAATTTCAAGTTCTCTGACAACAAATCCTGACGGCTTGTCACAAGTGTAATAACTTATTATGTTTTGTCATCAGCACTTTGTTGACAACCACAATTTCATCTCAATCCCTGCACGCCTTAGTAATTTAGCACAACCACTCTCTTTAAACCAAAAATAAAATTAATTAAATAAACAACCTACATTAAACATAAAAACTTTTGGTTTCCTCCTAATAGCACTTGATTTATTGTCACCGCATGACTCAATTATCTTGATTACTTAGACTTCATCGAGATATATAGAGGCTATACACTTTATCAAGTCTGTTGGATCGATGTATAGCTTCACTCGCTGTCCATTTACCTTAAAGACACTCCCATCCTCATTCTCGAGTTCAACTACTCCAGATGAGTAGACTTGACTCACTTTGAATGGGCCGAACCACTTTTATTTCAACTTACCTTGGAACAACTTTAGTCTGGAGTTGAAGAGGAGTACTAAGTCTTCTTTCAGAAAGTCTTGCTCTGCAATACTTCGATCATGGTACTTTTTCATTTTTTTTTTGTTGAGATCTACTCATTTGTATGCGTAGAGATAGAATTAAGCCATCTCATTTAATTGCCCCAACCTCAACTCCACTGCCTTATTCCAGTTCAAATTGAATTATCTGAGTGCCCACAACGCCTTATGCATGAATTCAACAGGCAGATAGCATGCCTTACCATAAACAAGTTTTTATGGTGACATGCCAATATGAATCCTAAAAGGTGTTCTATATGCCAAAAGCTCATCGTCCATGAGCTTACAAAAGGTCCTTTGAAGTCAATGCCCCACACATCAAACAACTCTATTTCCATCAGCTTGGACATCGGGATCTCATGATGTTTGAAGATTGACCCTTGCCTCTGACATTGGTTACATCTACGCACGAACTCATATGCATCCTAGAATAAAGTTGGCCTGTAGTATCCACTATACATTACCTTTCTAGCAGTTCGGTCACCAGCAAGATGACCTCCAATAGGAGAAGCATGGCATGCTTCCAATATACTCAACATATCTACTTATGGAACACACCTCCTTATGATATTGTCCTCACATCTTTGGAATAGATATGGTTCATCCCAGATGTTATAGGTCATGTTGTAGAGAAATTTCTTCCTTTGGTGAAATAAAATATTCTCTGGGATCAATTTGCTCACCATATAATTAGAAAAATCAGCATAACAAAGCATTTTCTACATAACAACAACCAATATCTCCTCATAAGGAAATGCATGATTTATCACAATTTTATCTCAGGCTGTTTGCTCCCTTTCAAGCCTAGATAGATGGTCTACAACGTGATTCTCATAGCATTTTCAATCTTTGACTTCAAAATCAAATTCTTGGAGCAACAGTACCCATCTGATCAACCTTGGTTTTGCATCCTTTTTAGCCATCAAGTATCTCAAGTTTGCATGGTCAGTATGGACCACCACTTTGGTTCCTAGCAAATAAGCTCTTTATTTCTCAAAAGCATAGATTATAGCAAGGAGTTCTTGTTCTTTAATGGTGTAGTTCTTTTTAGTTCCATTTAGAGCTTTGCTGGCGTAATTGACTAGATGAAATAATTTGTCCTTCTTTTTCCCCAACACAGCTCCAAGGCGAGCACCACTTGCATCACACATGATCTCAAATGACTTTGACCAATCCGGTGCAACAATAATAGGGGCATCAACCAGTTTCCCCTTAAGGTATTCGAATGCCTTCAAGAAATCTTTATCAAATCAGAACGTAGTTTCCATCTCCAAAAGTTTGAAAAGTTGATTTGCAATCTTTGAGAAGTCCTTTATAAACCTTCAATAAAAACCAGCACGACCAAGTAATCTACGAAATCCCTTTACTGAAATAGGAGGTGGTAGCTCCTTAATAACTTCAACCTTATTTCAATCAACCTTTTTCCTTTTCCTTGAAATTTTGTGCCAGACAACAATGCACTCCTTCACCATAATGTGGAATTTCTTCCAATTAACTACAAAATTAAATTCCACACATCGTTACAGAGCCCTACTCAAATTCTCCAAGCACAACTTAAACGAATCTCGTACCACAGCAAAATCATCCATGAAAATCTCTAAGGTGTTCTCTACCATATCTGAGAAAATAGACATCATGCACAATTAGAAGGTAGTGGGTGTATTACATAACCCAAACGACATCCTTTGAAATCTAAAGGTGCCATACGGGCATCTGAATATCATCTTCTCCTGATCTTCAGGAGCAATACAGATCTGATTGTAACTAGAATAGCCATCAAAGAAATAATACCGCCCCATTACTGCCAAGAAATCTAGTATTTAATACATGAAGGGAATTGGGAAGTGATCCTTTAAGGTCCATGTGTTTAGTTTGCGATAGTCCAAGAAAACTCTCCACCGAGTAACAGGTCTGAGAGGAATCAACTCATTTTTTTCATTTGCAATAACAGTCATGCCCTCTTTCTTAGGCATATATTGAACTAGGCTTACATATTTATTATTGGCAATAGGATATACCACTTCTGTGTCCAGCCACTTAATAATTTCTTTCTTAACCACCTCTTACATTGGTGGGTTAAGTCAGCATTAACGCTCAATGGTAGGAGTACAATCTTCCTCAAGTTGTATCTTCTGAGTGCAAATGCTAGGGGAAATGCTAAAAACATCTGCAATACTCCAGCCTATTGCTCTTTTGTACCTCTGAAGCACCAAAATAAGTACATTCACTTTCTGCTCACCCAAATCACCTGCAATAATCATGGGTAGCATGTTTTCACTAACTAGAAACACGTACCTTAGATGCCCTAGCAGTTCTTTAAATTCCAACACTGTGGCTCTTTAATTAATGGCTTAGCCGGTGGTTTTGGTCGATTAGCAAGATGAAGATCTAGCTTTTAAGGAGCATAAGAGTAAGAACCCATTCCTGGCAAAGAACAAATAGTCTTTGCGTACTCAATGCCTTCACAAAAAAAATTCATCATCATTGCGACTAAAGGCTTGACAACAAGTTTCTTCTTTATTGACACCTCCTACTCATCCTTATAATATACATCAAAAATTGACAACACACTCATTTCTTTATTCTGCTTCATTGATTGGCACTTATCAAATTGTACCACTTCATCATTCATCCTAAATAAGAGCTCATTAGCTCCCAAATCAATCAGTACACTTACGGGTTCTAGGAAAGGTCAACCCAAAATTTTGGGCACCTCTAAGTTCGTGCACAATCTAGCATGACAAAATTTGTAGGAGAAATATGAATCTAGCCACCTTCACCAACATATCATACAAAATACCAACAAGTCATTTTACCGACCTATCCACCATCACAAGCGTCATATTGGTGGGTGTAGGGTCTCATAAGCCCAACCTTTTATAGCTAGTGACATCAGATTTATGCTCACTCCCAAATCACATAAGGCCTTCGCAATTTCTAGAGACCCAATTGTATAAGGAATAGTGAATGCTCCTGGATCTGCTTTCTTTTATTCCTAAGACCTTGTATATATAGCACTACAATGATGGAGATTATCCACCGGTTCATAGCTCACTTCTCTTTTCTTCATCATAAGATCCTTCATAAATTTAGCATAATCTAGCATTTGCTCAAATGCCTCTAACAAACGCACATTGACTATCAAATTCTTCATCATTGCCATAAATTTGCTAAACTTTATATTATCAACCTTCTTATTCAATCTTCGAGGAATGGGAGGTGGTGGTTTTGGGAGAGTGTTCAGCGCTACTTCCTTTTTCTGGTCTTTCCCGTTTTGTAGCTTATCACTCCACTGATGATTCGAAGGGACATGAATGTCATCCAACTTCTCAGACTCCACTGGATTTCTTTCCTTAATCTCACAATCTTCTCCAACAATATATTGGCTCATAGTTTTGCCTATAGAAGAGCCCGGCAAAATCTTACCACTTCGTCTAGTAATAGCCATTCACGAACCATTTTTCCAAGGGTTCTAAATTATATCACTTGGCATCGTTCTACTCTTCTTATAATTTAATGTTATAGAAAGTTAGCTCAGTTGTTGTTCTAATGATTTAATCGAAGTGGAGTACGAGTCTACCAACTAATTCATAGATAACAAATCGATTTTCATGGTAGTCACCCTAGAGTTGGTATCCTCAACTCTCTTTTATAATTTCTCCATCTTGTCATCTCTGGACATCTTGCTAGATCTAGTTGCAGTATTATCTCTACTTTTTGAAGATACATATAGACTAATCCTATCATTCTTGTTTTTTCTGTTTTCTTGATCCCTATCCTTGTGTCCAGCTCAACATTGTTTGGTCATTCGATCAAGCATCTCCGAAGCCTCTTGAAAGGTGAGATCCACAAATGATCCCCTTGTAGCATTATCAACAACTGGCTTCGTAATAGAGTTCAAAGCCTAATAAAGAGTTTACATCAGATGAATATCCATCATATTATGGTTTGGACACTGCATCAAATTCTTTTTAACCTCTCATATGTCTCATGGAGGGATTTTTTTAGGAGCTTCCTAAAGTTGTTGATCTCATGCCTCAGTTGTACCCTCCTGGAAAGCGGAAAGAACCTTTCTTGGAAAGCCTCTTTCAACTACCTCCAGTTGGTTATAGAATCAGGGGTCAGCTCATTTACCAACAATGTTACCTCCCCAGACAGAGACAAAGGAAATAAGCGCAGGTAGATGGAATTCTGTCCCGCTCTTGGGTTATCAAATGACTTGCAAATGGTAACAAAATTCACCAAAGATATGTTAGAATCATCTCCTGGAACACCATCGAACAGCCCCTTCATATGGAGGAGTTGAATTATTGTAGTGGTAATGTTGAACTTTTCTCTTGGTGCTAAATGTGGAGGAATAATATATCTTGTAGCACCAGCTCCATCCATTCTTTCATCATCATTATTCTGATCGTACTGCACAGGTTGGTGATCCAGTCTTGCTCGGAACAGACAATTTCTATTCTCATTCTGATTCACCAGTGTGGCTAAATTCTCTGTATGCCTTGGGTTGGCCGGATTCAGCAATTCTTCATCTCCCAAATCATCATCATCAGGATTTGGATGACGCGCTTGAGGCTCATCATTCTATTGATTAAGCTGGGCTCTAGACAAAGTGTTTAGTCTTTTGGTTTCCTGTGGGTCTGCTAATCAGTTGATGTTCCGAATTAAAGGGTAATAATGGTTCTCCTGAACTTCTAGTTCTTAACATAAGCAACCCTAAACCTGAACAAACTAAAATAACAAGCAAACGTAAAATTAGGAAACCTAACTAACAGTTTATTGGCACACATAAACTTAATTGACTACTATATTCCCCAGCAACATTGCCAAAATTTTATACGCCTAAGTTACGTCTCTCTTATGAGAGAGTAAGGAGTCATTGTCAAATATATAACCCAAATAGGATAGGGTCGAATCCTACAGCGAATATGGTATTAATTTAATTTATTTATGAGTCAATCATCTGATAGTTAGTAGTTTCGTGTAAATGGAGGTTTTATAAGATTAATTAGAATATTATTTATCACTTTAGTTTCACCACTTCCAACTAGTGTTTCAGTGATTAGATCAATGTTATGGGAAAACAAGAATTGTTTTCACTATGGGTGTTGATACTTGATATGCATTAATTGTGATTCAAGACTCTTTGTGACAGACAGGAATAACAGATTATTAATATTAAAGTGTTGCCTAAATGTTTCTCAACCTATTTAAACTTTCGGCTACCTAATTCTTTCGAACATAAGAAATCCATCTAATTAATTAGATTTTATCTCAAATTAATTAACCTTCTTACAGCGTTACTATTAATAAAAGTTTAACCCTTTCAAGTACCTATTGATAATTCACTTCCTAATAGATCGACCTTTTATTTCAAGTAAGTTAATACGTCGGTGTGGTCTATTATTTGCAACCAACAGACAACATGCATAATAGAAGAATTACCAAGATGTTTCTACTGCCTTAAGAATCTTGCTCCACTAGTGAACGTATAAGACTAAACCTATAGATTCCACAATTCGGGCTAAGGAAATTAGCTACTCTTGATGTAAAAATAAACAACACATACTGAATTCATGATTCAATAAATGATTACTTATAGAATAATGAAGGTATATAATTATTTCTCCTCCGAGATCACAGTAGAATTCCCTAAAACCTAATTTGCAAAAAATACAAAGAAAAGCTAGTCAGAGTTGTTCTCTTTCATGAGTTTTTGCTCTCCTAATAAAAACCTAGAACTTGTCATTAAATACCTAGGATAATTTTGGAATAAAATTATAAATCATAGAAAATCTCTAGCATATGTGACGCCAAATATGACGACTTATCAGACAATGTTATCAACTCCTCTTCAAATTCTATGTTTTCTGCCATTGGCTGATGATAAGTCTTGACGGCTTATCAGGATTTTGATGGCCTATTAGAAAATGTCATCACTGCTCCACTCTAACTCCCATGAACTGTCTTTAGCTAACGATATTCCTGATGGCTATTCAGAAAGTTGACGACCTATTAGAGAAGTCATCAACTATACTCTCCATGGATGCTTACTCAAAATTTATCTCTTTTGTCTAAGTTGTCATTGGTTTTCATACATTTAGCTCACGTGCACTATCCCAGAGAAAAAAATCAAAAACAATAAAAGTTCCTTAAGAATTTACAATTATTTTGAATTAAAAGCCTTAAATGTGCTAGCATCAGGCTCGCACATCAGTTTTTGAAATTGTTGGATGCATGTCCAAACTGGATTTTGGTAATCTTTTAGTGACAGGCTTTTGTGGAACTACTATGGGTTAGAATTGGAGGGATCAGTAGAGGTGTTAGTACTGGCATTAACATTAGGGCTGATACCGATTGATTGTATTATTGGTTGTTCCATCCTCTTTCATTGTGGGATTATATATGACTATTACCGAACTCATATGGTTTTGGTTTTTTATCAGGTTTGACTATTGGTTATGTTTAGACAGTTAAAGTCGACTGGTTTGATATCGATATTAGACCTATCCCAGAGTCTATAATTTGGATAGTTACGCTATTTTGTTACATGTTCAAAATTTATCCAACTCAGGGTAGGCGGCTAGAGGTTAGGTTAAGTAACAAGGGTGGTCTCGGATCCCAATCCGACTCGGGATGCCTACTACAACAAGGCCTTGGGTTGGGTCGGGTTAAGTTAGTATTAGAGCTTTAGATTGATGGTCAAGTAGGAGTCTACAAAGCCGTGTCTAGTAGATTCACTTTTAGGGTTGTGTTGCGTGTCACACTCATACAAGAAAGCCTATAGGATATTTATGAATACTTCACTTTCTTGGTATTCTATTTTCAAGCTTGGAATCGAAGTCTTGGAATTTTCTCTAATCCTTGTTTGTTTGTTTTTCAGATCATAGCTCATCAATTTGGAACACCAAAAAAATCCTTCAGTCCAATTTGGGGATTATGATGATGGATTATATCCTATACCTGGAGTCCATACTAGATCTGCAGGTCATATCCATAATTGTTTTAGAGTTTCTCCAATTGCTACTAGTCTTCCTCAAGGTGAAATGAATAACGGTAAATTTTATCAGTCAATTGATACTATTCCTTAGTTGGTTGTTGCTCAGTCTAAGTGGCATACATTTGGTGTCCTATCTGCAGAGGCCACAAGGGTTGGACAATTCATGAAGATGAATCCTTCTATTTTTATTGGTGTAAAGGTTGAGGAAGATCCTCAAGGTTTTTTGGATGAAATAGAGAGGATATTTAGAATAATGCATGCCACTAATATGGAAGGGGTAAATTTTTTAGCTTAATAGCTCAAAGATATTACGTACCAATTGTACGGTGAGTGGGATAGGAATAGAGGTAATGTTGAGAAGTTGTCCATATCGGAGGCCTTTTATAATGCTTTTTTTTGGATAGATCTTTCCTCGGGAGCTGAGGGAAGTAAAGATAGAGGAGTTTATAAATCTTAAGCTGGGAAGAATATCTGTTAAAGAAAATGCCTTAAAATTTTATCAGTTGTCAAGTTATTCTCTAAATTTAGTGTCTGATATAAGGGTAAGGATGAGGAAGTTCAATTTGGGGATATCTCGAGATTTGATCCTCAAAAGAAAGACTGCCTTGCTGATTAAGGATATGGATATTTTGACATTGGTTGTCCATATATAGCAAGTGGAAAATGAGAAGAGAAAGAAACTAGAGTTTCGAGAAAGATGGGGTAAGAAGATCATATTCTCTGAGCAAGGTGGTGCTTAGTAGTAGGGTGATCGAGATAGAGAAAAATGGCCAACGAAGAAGTGGGGGAGTTCTGGTTCTTTGTCTACTGTTAGCGCTCCTTACCCAAAGTAGTCAGATGATAGGTTTAGCATGGTAGAGAAAATTTTTAGGCATATGGTGCCTAATCTCAAGAGAGTGGGGCATAGTCATCTTTTTGTGTCCTCCTTATCAGTTTTATGGTTGTCTTCTTTGGGGATTTTATGATAAAGAAAGGGACAGATATTTGAAATATGGCCATCTACGACATATGCTTAGAAAATGTCTAGTTGTAAATGGTTCTTTAGGAGCGGTCAAAGCTTTGGTTGCTTTATCTTTTTCTCCTGTACCTAGTGTTGTGGCTTCTGTGTCTGCTCTGTCTTCTGGTACTGACATAGTATGCAATAGCTTGTATGCTCTTGTATCTTAACAGAAATGTGAGGCATCACCTAATATTTTTACTGGTATGTTATAACTCCTTTCTTTTAACATGTATTATCTGCTTGATCTAGGGTCTACTCTTTCCTTTGTAACCCCAAATATAGCTATGTGTTTTGGTTTTGATCTTGAGGTTGTTTTACATATTTTTCTTTTTCTACCCAGATAGGTGACTCGGTTATTACTAAAAGTATCTATAGCAGGGTATGGTATTTATTTGTAGCAAGCAGACCTTGGTAGTTCTAGTTGAGATTAATGTGGTGGGTTTTGATATTATTCTATGGATGGATTGGTTAAACTATTGTTACGTGTCCTTAGGTTGTTGGGCCCATAAGGTTGTCTTTATGTTCCCCAGTGAACCAGTTATAGAGTGGGAGGGTGGTTCCCCAGCTCCTAGGGGGAGCTTTATTTCTTATCTTAGAGCTTGGAGATTAATCTCCAAAGGGTGTCTTTATCAATCTGTCTGGGTTAAAGATTCTAACTTAGAAGGTTTGTCTTTTCACTTAATTTTTATGGTAAATAAGTTTTCTGAGGTTTTACTGGATGATCTTCCTTTGTTCCTCAAAATAGGCAAATTGAGTTTTGTATTGAATTGTATTTGGACATACATCTAATTTCTATTTTTCCTTGGAGAATGACTCTGGTTGAGTATAGGGAATTCAAGGAGCAACTTAAGGATCTTCTATATAAGGGCTTTATTTATCCTAGTGTATCCATGTGGGATGTAATGGTGTTGTTAGTGCACAAGAAAGATGGTTTTCTTCAGATATGCATTGAGTATCGGTGGTTGAACAAGGTAGCTATCACGAACAAGTATCCTCTACCAAGGATAGATGTCTTGCTTCATAATTTACAAGGTTACAAGTTCTTTTCTAAGGTAGACCTTTGGTTAGGTTATCATCTACTTAAGATAAGGGAGGAGGATATCCCTAAGATGGATTTTTGTACTCGGTATGGGAATTTGAAATCTTGGTTATGTCATTCGGTTTAACAAATACCCCAATGACATTTATGGATTTGATGAATAGGGTTTTCAGGTAATTTTTGGATCTTTTTGTCATTGTGTTCATTAATGACATCTTGGTGTATTCTAAGTGTGTGGTGGATTATGCTAATCACCTCCAGGTTATGTTTCTAACTTTGAAGGAATAGCAGTTGTGTGCCAAGTTCTCTAAAGTGTGAGTTTTGGTTGAACACTGTAGCACTCTTAGGTCATATTATTTCTGGTGAGGGGGTCATGGTGGATCCTCAAAAGAAGCTTGTGGTTAAAAGGTACCCTAGTCCTATGACTCGAACTGATATTTGGAGCTTCATGGGTTTGGCTACATATTATTGGCACTTTGTAAAAGATTTTCTTCGTTAATGGCTCCTTTAACTAAGTTAACTCAGAAGAAGGTAAGGTTTTCTTGATCAAAAGAGTATGAAGGAAGTTTAGAGAAGCTTAAGGATAAGCTAACTTCGGCTCTGTTTTTGACATTGCATTAAGGTAATGTGTGGTTTATGTTTTATTGTGATGCATCTAGGATGATACTTGTTGTGTTTTAATATAGCATAAGAAGGTGATTGCCTATGCTTCTAGCCAGTTGAAAGTGAATGAGAGAAATTATCCTACTCAAGATTTGGAACAGTTGGCAAATGGTTTGTGCTCTGAAAATATGGTGACATTATTTGTATATAGTGAAAACAGACATCTTTTCTAATCATAAAAGTCTACAGTATGTGTTCACTCAGAAGGAGCTAAATCTTAGGCAATGAAGAAGGTTGGACATAAGTCCTCACTATCATCCAAGTAAGGCTAATGTTGTTGCTAATTCTGTTAGCAGGTTATCATGGGGATTTTAGCTCATGTGGATAAGGTGAAGCGGGAATTTGTGAAGTATATTCACTGCTTAGCTAATCTAACAGTTTAACTCTTGCACTCTGAGGATGGTGGTGTGTTTGTACAAGAAGTGGTTAGATTGTCCCTCGATGCCGACATTAAGGAGAAGCATATGCTAGATCCTATATTGATAAAAATTAAAAGTGATATAGTTGGGCAAAAGGTAATGTTATTTGAAATCAGTGGTGATGGCACTATACTATACCAAGGGAGGTTGTGTTCACGACATCGATGGGTTGCAAAAAAGATCTTTGATGAGGTATATGAACCACGCTATGTGGTTTATCCCAGTTCGACGATGATGTATCATTCTAAAAGAGATATATTGGTGGAATGGTATGAAAAAGGACTTGGCTGATTTTGTAGCCAGGTGCATGGTGTGTCAACAAGTTAAAGTGGAGCATGTGAGGCATGGGGAGTTGTATCAAGAAATTGATTTTCCTAAGTGGAAGTGTGAGGTGATCAATATGGATTTTGTTACCTGTCTTCCTCAGTCACAAAACCTATTTAATTTGATTTGAGTCATTGTGGATTGGATGAACAAGTCTGCTCACTTATTACCAATTAGGACTACCTTTTTGGCAGAAGATTATATGAAGTTGTATCTTCTGGAGATAGTAAAGCTGCATGAGGTACCTATTTCAATTATCTCAGATCGTGGTACATACTTTTTATCTTATATCTGGCGATCTTGTTAGAAGGGATTGAATACTAAGGTGAGTCTGAGTACTTCTTTTCATCCACAGATGGATGGGCAAGTGGAAAGGGCTTTTTAGACATTGGAGGATATACTTGGGGCATGTGTTATTGACTATGGTTGAAATTAGGTTTATCATCTAAATTTGGTAGAGTTTTCTTACAAAAATAGATATCATTCTAGTATTGGTATGGCCTCTTTCGAGCCATTGTATTGTATGGGGTTTAGAACTCATATTGGATGGCTTGACATTGGTGAGGCGAACATTTTTTGTTTGGATTTGGTTTATCAGGCTATGGAAAAGGTGAAGGTGATTTAGGATAAGCTTAAGAATGCAAAACGTTTCTAAAATTCCTATATAGATGTAAGGCATATAAAGTTGGAGTTTGAGGTTGGGGATAAGGTGTTCCTAAAAGTATCTCGCATGAAGGGAGTAATGCGGTTTTGTAAGAAAGGGAAGCTCAGTCCCTTGTTTGTTGGTCCTTATGCAATTTAGCGGAGGGTTGGTAATGTTTCTTATGAATTAGAGTTGCCCTGTTGTTTGAGATCCATTCATTCCATATTTCATGTCTCCATGTCAAGGAAGTATCTTGATTATCTTTCTTTGGAGGTTTCCTTAGAGGGATTGGGTATCCTGAATTCTCTATCCTATAAAGATGTCCTGATTGAAATACTAGATCAGCACGTTTGTTGGTTGCGGACCAGGAATATGGCCTCGGTTAAGGTTTAATGGCAGAAATACAAGGTGGAAGAGGATACATTGAAATTGGAGTAGTATATGATGTCCATGTATTCACATCGATTTTATTCTCCTGGTATTCGTTCGTAAGGTATGTGTTCCTAAACACATCTTTATTTTTTGAGTTTGTTAAAGGAAATACTAATATCTTTGCATCTATGCTTCCTAACATGGTTAAGGTTTAGTTTGATATTTGATAATGCAAATGAATTATGTTTATGGTTACCCAATCTTATCCGTCATTCGAGAATTAATAATCCTAATGGGGGGGGGGACTGAAATTCCCTGGGTCTTTGGATAGGATATGACTAAGGGAAATGACTTGTACACTAGGATACGAGTAGTATGAGTTAGTCGTATATTGACCAGTGTTGGTTGGTGGGTAGGATTTGGTTTCTGAAATGGGTATGACTTGGGTGGTGTGAGTCGTATCAGTATATATGGGTTGTTTGGTTAATTCATTTAATATTAGGGTTGGTAACTTAAGTTGGATCTAAGTACGAGTGTCTTACTATGAGCCGTAAGCTAGGGTACGAGTCATACTACGGACTCATATAGTGGATAGCGTTCAATCCTCTTAGGATTATATTCTGTCAGAGGAACAGATCAAGGGTACTAGTCATATACTTTTATACGAAATGGTCTGGTGTCAGTCATACCTTTGATAGTGTTGGGTCCAATGGTGATGTCCTTTGGTACGAGTGGTAGGTACAATCGTATTGGAGGGCATGACTGGCATAGATGGTCGTACCCACCTGATATGAGTTTTAGAAGTTGAAGTGAGGGTAATCTAGACATTTCCCCAATTAGCATAGTAAGGCCCAATGACTTATATTTCCATTGGGGGTTATTTACCCTATTATTCTCTTCATTAACACATAAACTTCTCTTAAACACTATAATTCTTTCTAAGGCTTTTAGGCAAAGTAAGGATAGGGCTTCATCTTAAGGATTAATTTATCACTTGTGTTGGTGATTCTTATCCATATTCTTATTGGTTTAAGGCATGTTCTCTTCACTCATTACTAGTTCCAACTAAAGGAATGGTTTTATACGCTGTTTTCATGGCTTTATTATTGTATGGTTTTGGATTTTCAAATATAATTTAGGTTTTTTTGTTATACATGCTTGGTTATGGTTTTCCAATGTTCTAATTATGATTTTATATGCTTTAATGGTGGTTTTGGATAATTGGTTTCATTGGAATGGTTATTTGCTAATTGGCTTTGGTTTTGGAAATACATTGCCACCAATGTGTTCGATAAAATGCCTATGGTAATGTTTTCACTACATTATTGGATTTTAATGGAACTATTGCATGGTTTAAACATGGTAATGGAACCTTAAATGTTTATATGGTTTAGAATGGTTCAATGAAATAGTTTGGTGTTTATTGTTATGGTTAATTGAAATCCTTGTTGGGTTAAATGAAATCCCCCAAGTAAACATGTTAAGGAACAACTTATGGAGTACATGGGACTCCTATAAGCAGCTTAATAGTGGAACACTTGTGGGGTACATGGAACTCTTCTAATTTAACTTGTTAAATGGGTACACAAGAATCCCTTTACCTTAAAAGCTTTGGATAAGGACAATACTTGCAAGTTATGGTCAGTATGACTATACCACTATTAATAACCTTGGCTAATAATAAGTGGAATAATGGATTGGTTTGTTGGAAATAGTTTTAGTTGGGAAATAATAGCGGGGTGTGATAGCAAACCTTGAAGAGGGAGTTCAATGAACAAATATTGAAAACTCATGTTTGTCGACATGAGGGGTAGGGCATGGCGACCTTATTATTATTCTTTAAGGTACACAATAATCCTCTAAGTACATTGTACATATCAATCACGGGGGGTAAAGGTACTTAGGAATCCCTTACTCTTATGGTATCTCCTATTCGTGTAGCAATACTCATCGGGCTCCATTCATAGGGTTAAACTGGAACCATATAATGCGTGTGTGGTTAAGGATGGTTAAGATACACATACCTAGATAAATGGATTTAAATGCATGCTAAACCCAGGTCCCTTTACTTGCATGGTTATA
This sequence comes from Capsicum baccatum var. pendulum, assembly GCA_030864225.1. NCBI lineage: Eukaryota > Viridiplantae > Streptophyta > Magnoliopsida > Solanales > Solanaceae > Capsicum > Capsicum baccatum. Next base: position 161,859,756 of record CM061554.1, read on the forward strand.
TATATATGTATGGTTTGTATGCATATTGTTGGTTTACTTGGTTTTACTGGATGGCATTATTTTATCCTTATCCTAAGTTCTTTCTAGTTTTCAACTGCTAACCCATCTTTGGAAGGCTGTATTCGAATGCGATGCAGGAACCGTCCGTTCTACTACTCCTACTTTGCTATCGGACATTCGAGATCAGGTACTGGACTGAAGTAGTTAGCTTCCATCTTTTGGAAGGCTCCATTTAATAGATGTTATTTTATATTTATGTTTATTTATGGATATTGTTATTGGATATGGTTGGGGGAATTTTCCAAATGGATTTTGGTATTCTTTTGGTTATAGGATTTTGTGGAACTACTATGGGTTTGAATGGGTGGGATCGGTAAGGTTGTCAAACATAGTATTGGCATTGGTATTAGGGTTGATACCGGTTGACTGTATTATTGGTTGTTCCATCCTCTTTTGTTTTAGGATTATGTATGACTATTATTGAAATCATATGGTTATGGTCTGTGGTTTTGTTTGGCTATCGGTTGGGTTTGGACAGTTTGACTCGGCTTGGTCGGTCTCGGTAATAGACCTATCCTAGAGTCTATTATTTGGATAGTTACGCTATCTTGTTATATGCTCGAAATTCAGCGAACTCAGGGTAGGCAGCTGAAGTTTGGGTTGGCTAACGGGGGTGGTCTCTAGTCCCGTTCAAACTTAGATCCCCGGGTCGGGTCGTGTCACATGACTCCGAAATAACCTTTAAGAAGAGGCAACACTTTAAAGGGATTTTGATTTAGTTATCCTGTTTTTTAACCAACTACCTTACTTCACATTCCAAATAGTCACATCAAAACAACCTGATAGCCTTCAACTGATCATAGAATGAATGATGTACGTAAACTCAAATCCCAATACACTAACATCACACCAAAACAAGCACAACCAAGATAAATCTCAACCAAGTTAAGAACCACCAAAGGCATGAGCCATACCATTAATTCCAAATTCCAAATCTAACATTCGGTTCTCTAAACTAGATGTCTACTATGAACTACATAAAATATCATCTGATTCATATCTCTGACTAAAGATGATCTACCAAAAACCCATACAAATAAGTATAAGAATAAGTCTATAAGGTGATACCTAGATACATAATTGGAGATGATCAAAGCCCACAATATACTAATAAAGCTACACTAGTTTGGATGACCCTAGTAACCAATAACAAGGAGTCCAAATCATAAAATCTCAAAGTTGAATGATTCGGTCTAGAATGCCCCACCGACTATGGGACAAACCACACTATGCCCAACTTAAGCACACTTTATAGTTGAGAAGACAATCCAACATTCTGACAAAAATAGAGAATCAATGCCAAGAGCTATTAAAAAAAAATTAAGTCTATAGGTAATGTGTAGGATTAGTTAGTCAATAGAAAAAGTCTCAAATGAGACAAATCTAGAAATAGAGGTTGCACCCAATCTCTACAACTCAAAAAGGAAATATCAACATCAAAGCTAAACTGCTTGATCTCAATTGTCCAAGCCAATATTATTGATGAATTAGTATCCAAATTCAAAAATCTATCATAATCTTGAAGCCTCTATTGGAAAGGGTAAAAATCCAATGAGCCAACGAATCTGAACTAAGGTAAAATACATAAATCAACCTTATTACCTCAAGAATCGAAACAGAAATTTCACAAAAGAACAAAACCAAAACTAGGGAAAACAACAGATAGAAGTCACAAATCATCAACATACATTTGCTGAATAGCATCATGTATCAAGGAATAATCAAGGCTATAAATTGTACTAGTGATAGCCAAAACTCGAGCAACTCAAAAAATATGATATTAGCCTAAATCTATTCAAACCAATAATAAATATCAAAGGACACCCACCTGGTCATTGAAAATTGATACCTAAACATATATCACCAAGCTGAAGCATCCCCAAAGTCATATGTGGCCGAACCAATTACCAAACTAAAGAGTTTTTGAATTCACCCTGTTAAACCAACCCTAGTTCACTAAGTCATGAACCAGATCATCGGAAGAATAGAGTACCCAATACAACATCAACACCAAATCAAGACCACTACCAGACAATGAACTTACCAAATTAGAAGGGCAAACCTTGAACTAATCAATCTTTAAAGTAAACCATAGAAATAAGTTGCCAGTTCTAAAATCATAATAGAACCGCCTTCGAACCAAAAAAGGCAAAATCTAACTTCGCTTTTAAATACCACTTGATAATTGACCTTGCCTCGCTAATAGAAAAAATGACTAACCGACAAAGGATCCGGCCCATATCGATAACAATTGCAAATATGGGAAACACTAATTAGACAACACAAGTCTAGCTATTTATAATACAAGAATCGTTCAAGGTCAAAATAATAAAATTATCAACAACAATATAAAGTACAGGTGGCACAAGAAAATGTAAAACACAACCAATACCACTCTAAGGTCTCAATAAAGCCATAATGCCAAATAAAAAGGACTTTAAACCAAAGTCATATCTACATTTATTGCTAACATCGTGCCATCCATCTAGGAAATAATTTAATCAATGAAGTACCAGGGATCAATAAAAATACTAGCACACAAAAGGAATTAAGAAAAGAATTTACTAAGAATATCCTAGAATACAAACGTCTCTAAAAAATCTGCAGAACTCTAATAGACACTTAGCTCTTGTACCAACATATTGATAAACCTAGACTACGATACTAATTTGACATGATCCAATTTCCTAGGACATGGTGGCATCAATTATAACTCATTTATAGGTAAGCTAACCCATGGTTTGAAATAAATAAGAGGCTACTATGGAATACAACCCCAAAACCTAGTGAAATTAGTACAAGAATTTCTCATAAAATAAGAGTACAAAGTGAAATAGGGAATAATTACAAATGGACTGACCGTTTCCAAAATATGAAATAGACGTAATTCTAACTAGTATGAGAAAAAATTGGAATACTCCGAACGTCAAGAGAACACCTTAAATCTTTGATCCATATCTTCTCCACATGATGCACATGTCAACGATGAGAACTCAAAATATGACCTACGGACTGCAGAAGTGTAATATGATTACTAAACACGTGGTACTAAGTAGGCATCAGTTGAATGATCTCCAAAGATAATGAAAGAATAAATAAAAAGTAAATCGTGAATATAAACTATAGGCAACTATCGAGGGAATGAAACATAATCATCATGTTGGGAAAATAAGGGTAAACTGTCCTATTCTAATAGTATTTAGGAACTAAAGTACAATATAATATATCACTAGACTTTATACAAATCAATAACAAAACAAGGAAATATAGTAGTAATAAAGTCCAAAGGTTACAAAAAAAATATGAATAAATAAGGAAAGAGAGGGATATATAGTAATATCAAATATATGTGTGTGTGTGAAATTCAAAAACTAATTTTTAACAAATTAAAAAAAAAAAGAATGGTATTTGATGGGGAAAATATAGAAAAATGATCAATAGGTGTGGAATTACCTTATCTTAACCTCAATTGAAAATTCTCAAGAGTTTCCCACGCTTCTACCTCCAGTAATGCCATAAAAGGATTTTTATCATAATTTTAGTTGAAAATTGTGCAAATTGTAATAGGATTCTTGAAAATAAGAAATATGAAGTTATAATCATATAGACAATGATTATACAAGAAAAAAACATCAAGAATCATAAAAAATGGAGCTTTCTATCTCCCATAATGTCAAAAATAAAAAATGGATTCCTTTTGGGTCTTATACTGAGCGATAAAGCGAAATTATGTTCTCTTACTTTACATGGACAAATGGTAAAAATATAGATAAAGTAGATAAATGGTCACTTAAGTGGCCCAATAAAATAGTCAAGGATTGCTTAAGCGACCAGACACTAACAACTTCCAAAACATATTTTTGAACCTTGAAACTCATTTGAAACCCTATGAACATAAACAAATAATGTAAATTGATCAGAAAAATATGTTCCGAATCCAATGGAATAATAAGATTTATTTAAAAAAAGTCCTTTATTAAACCCAAGAAACACCTATATACTATTTTAAATAATTTTTCCTGAACGCTAAAATAAAATGTGGAATCTCGAAAAAGTAGACAAGATATCATTTTTGACCCTCCAATTATTCAAAATATAAGGGTAAAATTAAATTAAATTTAAAGAAATAAAAATGAAACATGTGACCAGGTATTGGTTTTGAACCTCCTAGTTATCCCGGGTTATAAGAGAATCAGGTCACGTATAGTTTAATGGTAACATGGTGAGAGAATGAGTTAGACGTTGGGTAAGGTTTCGTTGAGTTTTTGGTTCATGACTTCTAGTTTTACATTCAAAAAATAATAGAAAAAGAAGATACAAGTAAAAGACCTTATCTATTGCACAACTTTTCTAAAATCTTGACTTGAATCTTCATGACTTCTCATATGGTAAGATAGTCATTATTCTGAGTTGAACTTGATACACGAAATGTTCATCCTCTTTGGATTTTGACATTAAAAGGGAACTTGAAAATTGATTTATTCATCAGATTTTCTTCTAGCTTGGACATGAAAATCTTCACCCTATTCTCTAGGCGGTCTCTTGACTTGCAACTGATAATGTTCACCCCGTTCTTCAAGATGACTCCTATCTTGCTTTTTTCTTCACTTTGTTCTTCATGTGGGCTCCTGGAATCACTTTTTCTTCACCCTGTTCTTCAGTCGGGCCCCTGGACTTACTTTTTATTCACCCTATTCTTCAGGTGGGCTCCTAAAATTACTTTTTCTTCACCATGTACTTCAAGCGGGCTACTGAAATTACTTTTTTTCACCCTGTTCTTTAGGTGGGATCCTGAAATTATTTTTTCTTTACCCTGTTCTATAGATGGGCTCCTAGACTAGCTTTTTATTCACCCCGTTCTACAGGCAAGCTCCTAGACATACTTTTCCTTTACTCTGTTCTCCAGGAGGGCTCCTGGACTAACTTTTTCTTCACCCTACTCTTCAGGTGGGCTCATGTACTTAAAGTAAATAATGAAATAGAAAATTAACATTACATTCTTCAGGAGGGTCCTGAGCATAAAAAAATTCTTATTCTTCAGGAGCGTCCTAAACATAAATATAAATTTCAATAAAGACGAATAAATCTTTTAAATTTTGTGAGTGTCATCAGATAACAATTTTTGGAAAGTACAGTAAAGAGTGTAAATCAAAGCCCTGCTAAAGAAACACGTCTCTTCAAAGTAAAACAGATGACCAAAATTAGAAAGTACGTCTCCTAACACATGAATCTCAAATCACTAAGATAAGGAAGTGCGTTTCTAAGGGGTTAAATAAAATTACTCAAATAGCAAGTACATCTACGACTTATATAAATAAAGAGAAATGACACGACTAAAATGTATATTTTATAGTAATCAAGGAGAATGAATCGACTAAAAGGTACTTCTTATAGGATTCAAGGGGGATAACTCAACTAAAATGTATGCGTCATAGGAATCAATGGCAATGACTCAACTAAAAGGTACATCTTATAGGAAACAAGGGGAATGACTAAAAGATATGTCTTGTAGGAATAAAGGGGAATGACTCAACTAAAAGGTACATCTTATAGTAATCAAGCGGAATGACTTGACTAAAATATACATCATATAGGAATCAACGGAATTACTAGATTAAAAGGTACGTCTTATATGAATCAAGGGGATTGAATCAATTAAAATGTACGTCCTCTAGGAATCAAGGGAAATGACTCGACAAAAAGGTACATCATATAGGAATAAAGGAAATTGACTCGTCTAAAAGGTACATCTTATAGGAATCAAGGGGAATGACTCGACTAATAGGACGTCTTATAAAAATAAAGGGGGATGACTCGACTAAAAGGTATGTCTTATAATAATCAAGGAAATGACTCGCCTAAAAGGTATGTCTTAAAGGAATCATGAGATATGACTCGAATAAAAGGTACGTCTTATAGGAATCAAGGGGAATGACTTGACTAAAAGATATGTCAGATATCAATCAAAGGAATGATTCGACCAAAAGGTATGTCTTACAAGGATCAAAGTGAATGACTCGACTTGATGGTAAATCTTATAGGAATCAAGGGGAAAAACTCAACCAAAATGTACGTCTTATAGGAATCAAGTGGGATGACTGTACTAAAGATATGTCTTATAGAAATCAAGGGGACTGACTCTACCAAAAGGTACATCTTATAGGATTCAAGGGGGATGAATCGACTAAAAGTTACGTCTTCCAGAAATCAAAGGGGATGACACTACTAAAAGGTACATCTTATAGGAATCTAGGGAAATAACTAGACTAAAAGGTATGTCTTATAGGAATCTAGGGGACTGAGTCGACTAAAAGGTACGTCGTATAGAAATCAAAGAAATACTACTAAAAGGTACATCTTATAGAAATCTAGGGGAATAACTCGACTAAAAGGTACGTCTTATAGGAATCTAGGGTAATAACCTGACTAAAAGGTACGTCTTCAAGGAATTAAGGGAAATGACTTGACAAAAAGGAATGTCATATAGAAATTAAGGGAATGACAGGACTATAAGGTACATCTTACAGGAACCAAAGGAAATTAATGGACTAAAAGGTACGTCTTATAGGAATCTAGGGACATGACTCGACTAAAATATACGTCTTATAGGAATCAAGGGTAATGACTTGACTAAAAGGTACGTCTTATAGGAATCAAGTGGAATGACTTGACTAAAAGGAATGTCCTATAGGAATCAAGGGGTATGACTCAACTAAAAGGTACGTCCCATAGGATTTAAGGGGGATGACTCAACTAAAAGGTACGTCTTATAGGAATCAAGGGGAATGACTTGACTAAAAGTTATGTCCTATAGGAATCAAAGGGAATGACTCAACTAAAAGGTATGTCTTATATGAGTCAAGGGAAATGACTCGTCTAAAGGGTACGTCTTATAGGAATAATGGGGGATGCCTCGAATAAAAGGTATGTCTTATAGGAATCAAGTGAAATGACTTGACTTAAAGGTACGTCTTATAGGAATCAAGGGTAATGGCTCGACTAAAAGGTACTTCTTATTTGAATCAAGAGGAATGACTCCACTAAAAGGTATGTCTTATAGGAATCAAGGGAATAACTCGACTAAAAGGTACGACTAATAGGAATCAACGAGAATGACTCAAATATAAGGTATGTCTTATAGGAATCAAGGGGAAGAACTAGACTAAAATATATGTCTTATAGAATCAAGGGGAATGACTCAACTAAAATGTACTTCTTATAGGAATCAAGGGGAATGACTCGACTAAAAGTTGTCTTATAGGAATCATGGGAGATGACTCCACTAAAAGGTACGTCTTATAGGAATCAAGGGGAATGACTTGACTAAAAGTTATGTCATATAGGAATCAAAGGAAATGACTCAACTAAAAGGTATGTCTTATATGAATCAAGGGGAATGACTCATCTAAAAGGTACGTCTTATAGGAATAATGGGGAATGCCTCGAATAAAAGGTACGTCTTATAGGAACCAAGTGAAATGACTTGACTAAAAGGTATGTCTTATATGAATCAAAGTGAATGAATCTTCTAAAAGGTACGTCTTATAGGAATAATGGGGGATGCCTCGAATAAAAGGTACGTCTTATAGGAATTAAGTGAAATGACTTGACTAAAAGGTACGTCTTATAGGAATCAAGGGTAATGACTCGACTAAAAGGTACTTATTATTGGAATCAAGAGGAATGACTCCACTAAAAGGTATGTCTTATAGGAATCAAGGGAATAACTCGACTAAAAGGTACGTCTAATAGGAATCAAGGGGAATGACTCAAATAAAAGGTATGTCTTATAGGAATCAAGGGGAAGAACTAGACTAAAATGTATGTCTTATAGAATCAAGGGGAATGACTCGACTAAAATGTACATCTTATAGGAATCAAGGGGAATGACTTGACTAAAAGTTGTATTATAGGAATCAAGGGAGATGACTCCACTAAGAGGTATAGCTTATAGAAATAAATGAGAATAACTCGACTAGAAAGTACGTCTTATAGAATCAAGGGGAATGAGTCGACTAAAAGATACGTCTTATGGGAGTCAAGGGAGATGACGCAGCTAAAAGGTTTGTCTAACAAGAATCAAGGGAATGACTCGACGAAAAGGAACATCTTATAAGAATCAATGGGAAAGACACGACTTAAAGGTATATCTTATAGAAACCAAGGGAGATGACTAGACTAAAAGGTACGACTTATAGGAATCAAGGGGCATGACTCAACTAAATGGTACGTATTATAGGAATCAACGGGGATGACACGATTAAAAGGTATGTCTTATAGGAATCAAGGGAATGACTCGACTAAAAGGTACATGTAATCGGAATTAAGGGGAATGACTCAACTAAAAGGTATGTCTTATAGGAATCAATGGAAAAGAGTCGTCTAAAAGGCACGGCTTATAGGAATCAACGGAAATAACTAGACTAAAATATATGTCTTATAGGAATCAAGGAGAATGACTCAACAAAAATGTATATCTTTTAGGAATCAAGGGGAATGACTCGACTAAATGGTCTCTTATAGAAATCAAGGGGTAAAACTCAACAAAAAGGTACATCTTATAGGAATCAAGGGGAATAACTCAACTCGAAGGTACGTCTTATAGAATCAAGGGGAATGACTCGGCTAAAAGGTACGTCTTATAGGAATCAAGGGGGATGACACAGCTAAAAGTTATGTCTTATAGGAATCAAGGGTATGACATAACAAAACAGTACATGTTATAAGAATCAATGGGAAAGACACGACTTAAAAGTATAACTTATAGAAATCAAGGGGAATGACTCGACTAAAAGGTATGATTAATAGTAATCATGGGAGATGACTCGATTAAAAGGTACGTATATGGGAATTATGGGGGATGACTCGACTAAAAGGTATGTCTTATAGGAATCAAGGCAATCACTCGACTAAAAGATACGTCTTATAGTAACCAAGGTGAATGACTCTACTAAATGGTACTTCATATAGAAATCAAGGAGAATGACTCAACTAAATGTTACGTCTAATAGGAATCCAGAAGAATGACTCTTCTAACAGATACGTCTTATAGGAATCAAGGAGAATGACTAGACTAAAAGGTTTGTCTCATAGGAATCAAGGAGAATGACTCGACCAAAAGTTATGACTTATAGGAATCATGGGGAATGACTCTACTAAAAGTTACATCTTATTGGAATCAAGGGGAATGACTCGACCAAAAGGTATGTCTTATAGGAATCAATGGAAAAGAGATATCTGAAAGGTACAACTTATAGGAATAAATGGAAATATCTAGACTAAAATGTATGTCTTATAGGAATCAAGCGGAATGAATCAACAAAAATGTGTATCTTATAGGAATCAAGGGGAATGACTCAACTAAAAGGCATGTCTAATAGGAATCAATAGAAATAACTAGACTAAAATGTATGTCTTATAGGAATCAAGAGGAATGACTAAAAAAAAATGTATATCTTATAGGAATCAAGGGGAATGACTTAACTAAATGGTGTCTTATAGGAATCAAGGAGGACAACTCATCTAAAAGGTACATCTTATAGGAATCAAAGGAAAGGACTCGACTAGAAGGTACGACTTATAGAATAAAGGGGAATGACTCAACTAAAAGGTATGTCTTATGTAATCAAAGAGGATGACACAACGAAAAGATATGTCTGATAGGAATCAAGGGAATGACTCAACGAAATAGTACATCTTATAAGAATCAATGGGAAAGACACGACTTAAAAGTATATCTTATAGAAATCATGGGGGATGACTCGACTAAAAGGTATGTCTGATACTAATCATGGGCGATGACTCGATTAAAAGGTATGTATTATGGGAATCAAGGGGGTTGAATCTACTAAAATGTATGTGTTATAGGAATCAAGGGAATGACTCGACTAAAAGAAACGTCTTATAGTAATCAAGGTGAATGACTCTACTAAAATGTACGTCATATAGAAATCAAGTAGAATGACTCGACTAAATGTTACGTCTTATAGGAATCAAGAAGAATGACTCGACTAACAGATACGTCTTATAGGAATCAAGGAGAACAACTCAACCAAAAGGTATGTCTTAGACAAATCAAGGGGAATTACTATACTAAAAGTTACATCTTATTGGAATCAAGGGGAATGACTCGACTAAAAGGTATGTCTTTTAGGAATCAATGGAAAATAGTAATCTAAAAGGTACGACTTATAGGAATCAATGGAAATATCTAGACTAAAATGTATGTCTTATAGGAATCAACGGGAATGACTCAACAAAAATGTATATCTTATAGGAATCAATGGAAAAGAGTCATCTAAAAGGTACAACTTATAGGAATCAATGGAAATAACTAGACTAAAATGTATGTCTTATAGGAATCAAGGGGAATCACTTAACAAAAATGTATATCTTATAGGAATCAAGGGGAATGACTCGACTAAATGGTGTCTTATAGGAATCAAGGGGGACAACTCAACTAAAAGGTACATCTTATAGGAATCAAGGGGAATGACGCAACTAGAAGGTACATCATATAGAATCAAGGGGAATGACTCGATAAAAAGGTACGTCTTAAGGAATCAAAGGGGATGACGCAACTAAAAGGTATGTCTTATAGGAATCAATGGAATGACTCAACGAAATGGTACATCTTATAAGAATCAATGGGCAAGACACAACTTAAAACTATATCTTATAGAAATCAAGGGGAATGACTCAACAAAAATGTATATCTTATAGGAATCAAGGGGAATGACTCGACTACAAGGCATGTCTTATAGGAATCAATGGAAAAGAGTTGTGTAAAAGGTACGACATATAGGAATCAATGGAAATAACTAGACTACAATGTATGTCTTATAGGAATCAAGGGGAATGACTCAACAAAAATATATATCTTATAGGAATCAAGGGGAATGTGTTGACTAAATGGTGTCTTATAGGAATCAAGGGGGACAACTTAACTAAAAGGTATATCTTATAAGAATCAAGGGAAATGACTCGACTAAAAGATATGACTTATAGAATCTAGGGGAATGACTCGGCTAAAAGGTATGTCTTAAGGAATCAAAGGGGATGACGCAACGAAAAGGTATGTCTTATAGGAATCAAGGGAATGACTCAACGAAACGGTAGATCTTATAAGAATCAATGGGAAAGAGATGACTTTAAAGTATATCTTATAGAAATTAAGGGGGATGACTCGACTAAAAGGTACGAGTGATAGTAATCATGGGGGTTGACTCGATTAAAAGGTATGTATTATGGGAATCAAGGGGGTTGAATCGACTAAAAGGTACGTGTTATAGGAATCAAGGGAATCACTCGACTAAATGATACATCTTATAGTAATCAAATTGAATGACTCTACTAAAAGGTACGTCAAATAGAAATCAAGGAGAATGACCCGACTAAATGTTACGTCTTATAGGAATCAAGAAGAATGACTCGACTAACAGATACGACTTATAGGAATCAAGGAGAATGACTAGACTAAAAGGTACCTCTCATAGGAATCAAGGAGAACGACTCGACCAAAAGGTATGTCTTATACGAATCAAGGGGAATGACTCTACTAAAAGTTACACCTTATTGGAATCAAGGGGAATGACTCGACTAAAAGGTATGTCTTTTAGGAATCAGTGTAAAAGAGTAATCTAAAAGGTACGACTGATAGGAATTAATGGATATACCTAGACTAAAATGTATGTCTTATAGGAATCAACGGGAATGACTCAACAAAAATGTATATCTTATAGGAATCAAGGGGATTGCCTCGACTTAATGCCATTTCTTATAGGAATTACTGGAAAAGAGTCGTCTAAAATGTACGGCTTATAGGAATCATTGGAAATAACATGACTAAAATGTATGTCTTATAGGAATAAAGGGGAATGACTCAACAAAAATGTATATTTTATAGGAATCAAGGGGAATAAATTCACTAAATGGTGTCTTATAGGAATCAAGGGGGACAACTGAACTAAAAGGTACATCTTATAGGAATGAAGGGGAATGACTTGACTAGAAGGTACATCTTATAGAATAAAGGGGAATGACTCGACATAAAGGTACGTCTTAAGGAATCAAAGGGGATGACGCAGCTAAAAGGTATGTCTTATAGGAATCAATGGAATGACTTAACGAAATGGTACATCTTATAACAATCAATTTGAAAGAGATGACTTAAAAGTATATCTTAAAGAAATCAAGGGGGATGACTCAACTAAAAGGTAGGTCTGATAGTAATCAAGGGGGATGACTCAATTAAAAGGTACGTATTATGGGAATCAAGGGCGATGACTCGACTAAAAGGTACGTCTGATAGTAATCAAGGGGGATGACTCGATTAAAATGTACGCATTAGAGGAATCAAGGGGATGACTCGACTAAAAGGTATGTCTTATGGAAATCAAGGGAATCACTCGACTAAAAGATACGTCTTATAATAATCAAGGTGAGTGACTCTACTAAATGTTACGTCATATAGAAATCAAGGAGAATGACTCGACTATATGTTACGTCTTATAGGAATAAAGAAGAATGACTCAACTAACAGATACGTTTTATAGGAATCAAGGAGAATGATTAGACTAAAAGATACGTCTTATAGGAATTAAGGAGAACGACTCGACCAAAAGGTATGTCTTAAAGGAATCAAGGGGAATGACTCTACTAAAAGTTATATCTTACTGGAATCAAGGGGAATGAGTCGACATAAAGTTTTGTCTTTTAGAAATCAAGGGGAATGACTCGACTAAAAGGTATGTCTTATAGGAATCAAGGATAATGACTCGACTAAATGCTATATCAAATAGGAATTTGGAGGAACGACTCAACTAAAAGGTACGTCCTATAGGAATCAAGGGTTATGACTCGACTACAAGGCATGTCTTATAGGAATCAATGGAAAAGAGTCATCTAAAAGGTACGGCGTATAAGAATCAATGGAAATAACTAGACAAAAATGTATGTCTTATAGGAATCAAGGGGAATGACTCAACAAAAATATATATCTTATAGGAATCAAGGCGAATGAGTTGACTAAATGGTGTCTTATAGGAATCAAGGGGGACAACTCAACTAAAAGGTATATCTTATAAGAATCAAGGGAAATGACTCGACTAAAAGATATGACTTATAGAATCAAGGGGAATGACTCGGCTGAAGGTATGTCTTAAGGAATCAAAGGGGATGACGCAACGAAAAGGTATGTCTTATAGGAATCAAGGGAATGACTCAACGAAACGGTACATCTTATAAGAATCAATGGGATGGACATGACTTAAAAGTATATCTTATAGAAATTAAGGGGGATGACTCGACTAAAAGGTACGTCTGACAGTAATCATGGGGGATGACTCAATTAAAAGTTATGTATTATGGGAATCAAGGGGGTTGAATCGACTAAAAGGTACGTGTTATAGGAATCAAGGGAATCACTCGACTAAATGATACGTCTTATAGTAATCAAGGTGAATGACTCTACTAAAAGGTACGTCAAATAGAAATCAAGGAGAATGACACGACCAAATGTTACGTCTTATAGGAATCAAGAAGAATGACTCGACTAACAGATACGTCTTACAGGAATCAAGGAGTATGACTAGACTAAAAGGTACCTCTCATAGGAATCAAGGAGAATGACTCGACCAGAAGGTATGTCTTATACGAATCAAGGAGAATCACTCTACTAAAAGTTACATATTATTGGAATCAAGGGGAATGACTCGACTAAATGGAATGTCTTTTAGGAATAAATGGAAAAGAGTAATCTAAAAGGTACGACTGATAGGAATTAATGGATATACCTAGACTAAAATGTATGTCTTATAGGAATCAACGGGAATGACTCAACAAGAATGTATATCTTATAGGAATCAAGGGGATTGCATCGACTAAATGGCATTTCTTATAGGAATTAGTGGAAAAGAGTCGTCTAAAATGTACGGCTTATAGGAATCATTGGAAATAACAAGACTAAAATGTATGTCTTATAGGAATAAAGGGGAATGACTCAACAAAAATGTATATTTTATAGGAATCAAGGGGAATAACTTCACTAAATGGTGTCTTATAGGAATCAAGGGGGACAACTCAACTAAAAGGTACATCTTATAGGAATCAAGGGGAATGACTTGACTAGAAGGTACATCTTATAGAAAAAAGGGGAATGACTTGACATAAAGGTACGTCTTAAGGAATCAAAGGGGATGACGCAGCTAAAAGGTATGTCTTATAGGAATCAATGGAATGACTTAACGAAATGGTACATCCTATAACAATCAATTTGAAAGAGACGACTTAAAAGTATATCTTAAAGAAATCAAGGGGGATGACTCAACTAAAAGGTAGGTCTGATAGTAATCAAGGGGGATGACTCAATTAAAAGGTACATATTATGGGAATCAAGGGCCATGACTCGACTAAAAGGTACGTCTAATAGTAATCAAGGGGGATGACTCGATTAAAAGGTACGCATTATAGGAATCAAGGGGGATGACTCGACTAAAAGGTATGTCTTATGGGAATCAAGGGAATCACTCGACTAAAAGATACGTCTTATAGTAATCAAGGTGAGTGACTCTACTAAAAGTTACGTCATATAGAAATCAAGGAGAATGACTCGACTATATGTTACGTCTCACAGGAATAAAGAAGAATGACTCAACTAACAAATACGTCTTATAGGAATCAAGGAGAATGATTAGACTAAAAGATACGTCTTATAGGAATTAAGGAGAATGACTCGACCAAAAGGTATGTCTTAAAGGAATCTAGGGGAATGACTCTACTAAAAGTTATATCTTATTGGAATCAAGGGGAATGAGTCGACATAAAGTTATGTCTTTTAGAAATCAAGGGGAATGACTCGACTAAAAGGTATGTCTTATAGGAATCAAGGATAATGACTCGACTAAATGCTATATAAAATAGGAATTAGGAGGAACGACTCGACTAAAAGGTACGTCTTATAGGAATCAAGGGTAATGACTCAACTAAAAGGTATGTCTATTTGTAATCAAGGGGAATTAATTGACTAAAAGGTACGTCTTATAGAAATCAAGCAGAATAACTACACTAAAATGTACGTCTTATTTGAATCAAGGTGAATGAATCTACTAAAAGGTACGACCTATACGAATCAAGAAAAATGACTCATCAAAAAGGTACATCTTATAGGAATAAAAGAAAATTGCTCGTCTAAAGGTACGATTTATAGGAAACACAGAGAATGACTCGACTAAAAGGCATGTCTTATAGAAATAAAAGAGGATGACTCGACTAAAATGTACGTATTATAATAAACAAGGAAATGACTCGACTAAAAGTTATGTCTTATCAGAATCAAGGGAATCACTCGTCTAAAAGGTACGTCTAATAGGAATCAAAGGGTAAGACTCAACTAAATACTACGTCTTATTGGAATCAATGGGAATGACTCGACTAAAAGGTACGTCTTATAGGAATCGAGGGGGATAAATTGACTAAAAGGTACATCTTGTAGGAATTAAGGGGGTTGACTCGAGTAAAGGGTACGTCTCATAGGAATAAAGGGGGACCACTCAAATAAAAGGTACGTCTTATAGGAATCAAAGGGAATGACTCGACTAAAAGGTATGTCATACAGGAATCAATAGTAATGAGTCATCTAAAATGTACGTCTTCTAGAATCTAGAAAAATGACTAGACTAAAAAGGTTCGTCTAATAGGAATCAAGGCATATGACGCGTCTAAAACGTATGACTTATAGGAATTAAGGTAATGACTCATCTAAATGGTACGTCTAATAGGAATCAAAGGGTATGACTCAACTAAAAGGTACATCTTATAGGAATCAAGGGGAAGGACTAAACCAAAAGGTACATTCTATAGGAATCAAGGGGGATAACTCGACTAAAACGTACGTCTTATAGGAATCAAGGGGGATGAATCGACTAAAAGGTACGTCTCATAGGAATAAAAGGGGATGACTCAAATAAAAGGTACTTTATATAGGAATCAAGGGGAATAAATTCACTAAAAGGTACGTCTTATAGGAATCAATGGTAACGACTCGATTAAAAGGTATGTCTTATAGTAATCAAGAGGAATGACTCGACTAAAAGGTACTTTTTATAGAAATTGATAACGCTCAATCTACAGCTCTCGTAGGAGTGTAAAGCGGTCGCTGTAAAATATAGAACCCAACTGGGTTAGGTATCGATCCCACAGAGAATAGCTTGGTCAACAAGCAAGCAAAGATTACTAGACTTTTAGTACAAGTCTCGTAAAAGAGGGGATTGTAAAGTGTAACAAAATTATTAAAGTAAAAACTGAAAATAGCAAAGTAAAAAGAAAGAATGTTTAGTAGGTTGTAAAGCAATGAGAATTGAGGAGTAGGGGTTACGTCCACCTTCTGAGTTATACGTCTCTATTGGCTATGAGTGTATTGAATTCCGACATGCATATGCTTATAGAGAATTGTATTCGATGGTAAATACAGGTGTCTTTTGACCTATTCGAGGATTATTTCACTTTAACTCTTTCGGGATTAAAGTGTGTCTAACGGTACAAATTCTCCAAGAGGTTAATCCAGCTACGACACTAACTTTTTAATAGGGGATGGGCCCCTACTACCTTGACATTATCTCTTTTCCAGACAGATAACCTTTCTTTCGAACAAGTTAAATGTTATACTGGCGTATTCTTCCATTTGCAACCACAAAGAATTTGGTTAAGACGAAGAGAATAATGATATAAGTAGCATACGTGTCACGAACTCACAAACTCATAGCAATAGATAGTATCTCATTCGGCTTCCATAACCCCAACAGAGAAGTTTAGTTACCCATGAGTGGGAAGGAAATCACAATTGACATTGTTATTATACCACAATAAGAATTTCGTGTAGCACAAGTGTGGTAGGCGTTAGGCATGATTTCTTGCAAGTAACGTTTCTCTTGTTGCGGAAATACTTAACCCAATTGTACTAGGTTAATGTATCATTATCCTAATCCTACTAAGCTAATCAAATACTTAACCCAATTGTACTAGGTTAATGTATCATTATCCTAATCCTACTAAGTTACTGCTAGTTCCCAAAGTCTTCAAAATTGCTGTTTTTGCCCGGGACATATTTTCCATGCGTCACTTTTGGTCCTTAGGCGTCCAAGCTTCCTTTTCTCCTTTCGTGAATCTTTCTTTGGCGTCAAGTAATCCATAAAATGCTGAATTCTGCATCATTTATACCTTAAACTTTGCTAATCATGTTCATTAGCTCAATCACAGGAAAAAGGACTAAAAGTGCATGAAATATATAATTTGTTCTCAAAACTAGGCTAAAATATGGGTAAAATATAGCACTATAGGCGTGTAAATTCGCCTATCATCAACACCCCACACTTAAAGCTTTGTTCGTCCTCGAACAAATATCATGTCCCGCTAAACATTACTTTATGTTTCACAGCAACAACACAAAATATTTGTCAAGACAAGCACAACAATTACCAACAAAGAGTAGTTTTCCAATCATTAGTAGAAACCATTCAACCTCCAACATAGACTCGTGATGGTGGTCAACTCATATTCAAAAGTTACGGTACAAAGAATCATACACAACTACCCAAACTCATCAACCATGTGTGTCTCACAATATCTTACCCATAATCACTCACAAGTATAGCATTTTTTTCAAACATGGGTATAAAAGTATCCTTGTTGTCGCTCTCACAAAGAATTCATATGTAGCAACTGATGACCATAGGCTTGCCCTTAGTGTAATGCTCCACTAAATGTCAGAATGCTAGGCTGAGGATCAAGTAGGTCTTTTGATGGTTGTAATGTAGGCTAAGGGACGGGTAGGACTATTTTGGCCAAAAATAGTAACTATGTTCCTAAGCGCTTTAATACATCACATTTTATCATTAACACTTTTTCTTTCAAACAACCTTTCTACGTTCATTTATTCTACCACCCTTTTTCTCCTTTTTTGATTTTTCCAATTTTGAACATAACTAACTTTTTAGTTTTCCTTTCCTTTTTCTTTTCATAACATACCTCTTATGATACCACTTTCTTTTTCATAACACATTCAAGCATCAATACATTCTTAAAGCATCATACTCACCCAATTTCCTGTTATTTTGTCACATGACTTTTACACTTTAAAGCACTTAGGAATTTGGATCAAATTATGGTCTTGAAAAAATAGATTAGGCTTTCATATGAGGTTTGTCAAAGAAAATAGGCTTTAAAGGCTCAAAAGGGTTTAACTAGGATGATGTCCATGGGTAGGTAGAAATGAAAATAAATAATCATAGGTTACCAAAGAAATGCCTAAATAATCTCCTAAACTTGCATTCTTTATTTTCGCTTTGCACACATACCAGGCAAGTTCTAGCATCAGCCACAAGCATAGATTATACTATTATCTCACACACACAAGGCACATGGTCGGCTTTATTGGGAGTATTATAGACTCTTGCCCCAACAGATGAAGGAATTGAACCACACAATATCACATAGTGAGTCACAATTAGAGCCTAAACGTCTCAATAGTCATGATGTTAGCACAAACTCTTGTTATAATCTCATGCTGCCTATTAGAATGATTTTATGTGACGCTAAGTAAAAAAAAATTTACTACTAAAAAAATTGAAAAAAAACAAAAAAAAAACTAATTTTGAAAAACAACAAATTAAGCAAACAAATATAAATAAATACAAATGCGGATAGAGAAGTAAAGCATGCAAATACCACCACCCCACACTTTAACGGGACACTGCCCTCAGTGGAAAATAAATACGAACAACCTGGTCAGTCGGACTTTTCCTCTGTTTCGGGGGTCATACCCCCTTTGTCGGAATCATCATAAGAGTCGTCGTCATCAGAATTCTCCTCCACGTTGGAGTCTGGCATGCGTCGATCATCATCGGTCGGCACATCATCATCAAGAGGTTGCTCAAAGTATGTACCTACTCCACACATCTCCCTCGCATGCATATTCATAGGATAGTTATGATCCAGCTGTTGGAGCTCTGCAGCAGTTGAAACATGACCTCCGCTCATCATGGTGAACCGTGTCATGCCATAAAGATGATGGAAGAAACTCTCATCTCGAGCATGTCTCTCCGCATTAGTAAGGTTGACGTCATGTGTTGTTTCAGCATCTTTGACCTTTGTGAGGTCAAACTTCTTCGGGTTATGTGGGAGTTTGTGATCAGCTGGTTCCTCTTCGATGTGCTCCTTCCACAAGATTGCTGTCAACAGGTTGCCAAAGGTGAAGTGGGATCGCTTGTGTAGTTTGTCCTTCCGCATTGTAGAACGAATGATTGCCCCAATGTTGATAGGGACATTCGTCATCAATGCATAGACCAAACACACTCTATCTCTTGTTATTGTGGTGTACTGGGTCCCAGGAATAAGGCAAGAGTTGACAATACGCAACCATATTCTTGCTTCCCTATTCAAAGGAGCATAGGGGAAGGTGTTGTGTCATCCGTTGTCTTTATGTCTGCTCCACCTTGCCATGGATCTACTTCCACAAAGTGTGCATCGAATTTCTCTATAAGGAGGTCTACTATACAGTTCTTTGAATGGTGTTGGATCGACTGAAGGCAAGCCAAGAAAGGAGTTGATCAAATCCTCATTGAGTTGTAGAACCTGGCCCCGAATCTTGACTTCGCTGCCTGTGATTTTCGGCGACCAGTTGGCATAAAATTCTCGTGTCAAATCAAGATTGCATTCTCCCATGTCGCGGAAGATGAAATCCAGATTTAGTGCCATGATTTTCGCCAACATGTGCGGCTCCTTCTTTGCTAGGCTGTCCTTGTTGATCAAGTAGACATGAACGTATCTTCCTTCCTTGTTGTTCCTATACCATTCCTTGGCTTCCTCCTCAAGAACCCATTTTATTCCAAATATGCGGCATGGTAATTGCATTGAGGATGATTCTCCTTGGTCCTTGCGACCTCTTTTCTTTCCCTTTTGGGAAGTGGTAGCCTTATCTTGTCTTGCTTTGGGTGCCATTGTACCTGAGATTTAAACAATGTTCCTATTAGCATCAGCTCGAAATATACAATCTATACACAAGCAGTAGGGGTACCACCCCACACTTAGGTTGTTGATACAAATTAGTGAAGTTAAAGTAGTCGATTACTTAGACTTCATAGACATGCATATTAGGCGCTATATTCTGACAAGAAAATTAGAGATGTATCACTTCTTGCAACCTTAGCAATACTTTCATGTTAGGTATAACAAGACTACTACATAGGGATTACATCCTGGTATAGTTTCTATCAATAATCACAACCTTCTATGTCGGTAGGCAACTATAAGTCTTATCCCGATGAATGGGATCTTCTAACATGTAGGTATTCAAGTGACAAGGTTATGCAATGTTCATGACTATAGTGATTCCGCAATAGTATAACAATGCATCAAAATCAAATTCAAGTCGGAAATAGTTTCAGATCATCCTAACGTATATGTTCACTCACATGGTTTTGTATCAACAATTCAAACACATTAACATCACCAATATTTCTTCAAGATGTAGAAATTCATAATAGACATAGCAACGTAGTACTTACAAAAAATAGATGAAGAATAAAAGAGTACTTACCTGATTGAAGCCTTTGGAGATATTCTTGTGAAGGGGGAGAGCAAAAAGAAAAAATTTGAGATGTTTTAGAGAGTATGTGCAGCGCCTAGGTCAAGTTTCCAATGTGTTTATGTTCAAGACTAAGTCCCCTTTATATAGGAAAAGAATGGGTCGGGTTTTGACCCATTTAAAATTAGTTTTGGAGACAAAAAGTGACCATAGGCCGCGCCTTTAGCTTTGCCTATGCATGGTATAGGCGGCGCCTAATGCAAAGCATTTGCTAGCATAGGCGGCGCCTAGTGCAATGCCTTTAGTGACCATAGGCGGCGCCTTTATCATGGCATATGAGATTCTGAGACAAAATGCTTTAGCATAGCTGGCGCCTATGCTATAGCATACTTGAGCATGGGCGGCGCCTATCCCTTTGCACACTAGATTCCGAGACCTTAGGCCATAGCATAGGCGTTGCCTTGGTTGTGGCCTAGTTTTACCTAGGCCTAGCCTTGCTCGATGCCTATTTTGTCACGAGCAATACTCAATCCATAGCCTTATGCATCTTAATTCCTAACTTACCACCTTTACCATGCAATACGTCCAAATCGTCATTAGAAACCAATCTCCTCGTTGAATACCTCTTACACCTACATTTGCTCAAAACCAATGAAAATGATTAGTACGATGGGTTGCCTCCCATCTAGCGCCTTAGTTTTGGTCGTGGCATGACTTATTTTTGGATTTTCATTTATCAAAAGCAAAACAAGTACTAGAATGAAAGAAAGACAAAATGATAAACGATAAAGGATAAATGATAAACGATAAACGATGGGATGCCTCCTATCTAGCGCCTTATTTATTGTCGTGGCTCGACATAGTTACCTCGAGTACTTAGACTTCGTCGAGATAAGTGATGGCCATATAATTTATTGAGTCAAGAGGACCGATATAAGGTTTAACACGTTGACCATTCACCTTGAAGACAACACCGTTATTGTCTTCCAATTCAACTACTCCAGACGAGTAGACTTGGATAACTTTGTATGGACCAGACCACTTAGACTTTAACTTACCTGAGAATAGCTTCAATCTAGAGTTGAGGAGAAGTACCATATCATCCTTTTGGAGGTTTCATCGAATAATCCACTGATCATGATACTTTTTTATCCTCTCCTTTT
Source organism: Capsicum baccatum var. pendulum (assembly GCA_030864225.1). Taxonomy (NCBI): domain Eukaryota; kingdom Viridiplantae; phylum Streptophyta; class Magnoliopsida; order Solanales; family Solanaceae; genus Capsicum; species Capsicum baccatum. The sequence goes on from CM061554.1 coordinate 161,881,557, forward strand.
ATAGGTCTGACCTTTCATATGCATAGAGATGGAACTAATCTAATTCGTTCAGCTCCTCCAACCTCAGATTCATTGCATCATCCCAATTCAAATTCAATTGCTTCAACGCCCACACTGCCTTATGTTCGAGCTCAATGGGTAAATGACAAGCCTTCCCATAATCTAGTTGATAAGGGGACATGCCGATGAGAGTTTTGAATGCAGTCCTATACGCCCATAGTGCATCATCTAGCTTCCTAGACCAATCCTTCCTATTAGCATTTACCGTCTTCGAAAGGATTTTCTTGATCTCACGATTGGAAACCTCTACTTGTCCACTCATTTGTTGGTGATAAGGCGTGGCTACCTTATGTTGCTTGACACCATACTTGGCCAACACGGATTTGAATAGCTTGTTGCAAAAGTGAGATCCTCCATCAGTTATGATAGTTTGTGGTAATCCAAAGCGAGAGAAGATATTCCTCTTCAAAAATTCTACAACACGATTTCCCTCGTTGTCGGCCAACTCTACAGCTTCAACCCATTTCGAGACATAATCTACAGCAACTAAGATGTACTTCATTCCAAACGAATTCACGAATGGACCCATGAAATCAAGATTTCTACCTCAAGATTTTTCGACATGGGCATCTCATGGTGTTTCGAAATAGCACCTTGTCTTTGGCATTGGTCGCATCTTCAAACAAAGTCATAGGCATCTCTAAATATCGAAGGCCAATAATATCCACTTTGCAATACTTTTCTTGCCGTCCGATTGCCTGCGTGATGTCCTCCAACTTGGGAAGTATGGCATGCTTCCAATATAGTAGGCACCTCTACATAGGATATACATCGTCGAATAATACCATCCGCACATCATCGAAACAAATATGGCTCATCCCAATAGTAGTGTTGTACGTCATGCATAAACTTCCTCTTTTGATGGTATGATAAATTGGCAGGTATTACATTACTCACCACAAAATTTACAAAGTCGTCATTCCATGGTAACTTTTCTGTTATCATCTCGAGGATCTTCTCGTCAGGGAATGCATCATCAATCTCGATATCAGGCTGCGCCACATACTCGTTCTCGAGTCTAGATAGATGGTCGGCCACTTGGTTCTCGCAACCTCTTCTATCTTTAACTTCAAAATCAAACTCTTGCAGCAGCAATACCCATCGAATTAATCTTGGTTTTACATCCTTCTTTGTCATTAGATACCTAAGAGTTGCATGGTCTGTATGAACGATCACCTTAGTACCCAATAGATAGGCACGAAACTTCTCAAACGCATACACAACCGCTAGGAGCTCTTGTTCTGTCACAGTGTAGTTCCTTTGGGCTTCATTTAGGACCTTACATTCATAGTAGATAGGATGAAATAATTTATCCTTTCTCTGACCAAGCACAGCTCCAACGGCTACACCACTATCATCACACATGACTTCGAACGGGAGAGACCAATCTGGTGCTACCATGATAGGGGCTTCAATGAGTTTTACTTTGAGGCATTCGAATGCCTTTAAGTAGTCTTCATTGAAGTCAAACTTCGCATCTTTCTCCAAGAGTTTGCACAATGGACTAGCAATTTTGGAGATGTCTTTGATGAACCGACGATAGAAACCTGCATGGCCGAGAAAACTACGAACTCCCTTCACCGAAATTGGAGGCGGTAGCTTCTCAATGACTTCGATTTTCACTCGATCAACCTCAATACCTCTTTCGGAGATTTTGTGCCCAAGAAAGATTCCTTCTTTTAACATGAAGTGGAACTTCTCTCAATTCAGCACTAGGTTGAATTCTACACATCTTTACAACGCCATACTTAGGTTTGCCAAGCACGCTTCAAAAGTATCACCAACCACTTAAAAATCGTCCATAAATACCTCCAAAGTGTCTTCAACCATATCAGAAAAAATTGACATCATACAACGTTGAAAGGTGGCTGGTGCGTTACATAGCCCGAATGGCATACGTTTGAAAGCAAACGTACCATATGGGTATGTAAACGTTGTCTTCTCTTGGTCTTCGAGTGCAATACAAATCTGATTATAGCCTGAATAACCGTCTAAGAAGCAAAACCATCCTTTCCCCACTAATCAATCTAGAATTTGGTCCATAAATTGCATTGGAAAGTGATCTTTGAGTGTCCAAGAATTCAACTTTCGGTAGTCCATGCATACTCTCTATCCAGTGATGGGTCTGAGTGTAATAAGCTCATTCTTCGCATTCACGACCACCGTCATGCCTCCTTTCTTGGGAACACATTGTACCAGGTTTACCCATGTATTATCAGAGATTGGATACGCAACCCTCGCGTCTAACCACTTGATAATATCTTTCTTCACCACTTCTTTCATAGGTGGTTTTAGACGTCTTTGATGCTCAATGGTGGGTGTGCAATTCTCTTCAAGCTGAATTTTATGTGTACAAATCTCAGGTGGAATACCAATAATATCCGCAATGGTCCATCCAATGGCTCTAATATACTTTCGTAGAATAACAATGAGTGCTGCAACTTGTTGCTCACCGAAATCTGCTGCAACAATGACTGGAAGTGTGTTTCCGCTTCCTAGGAATGCATACTTTAAATGTCTTGGCAGATCCTTCAATTTTAATGTGGGTGGCTCTTCAATAGATGGCTTAGCTGGTGGTGTGGGTCGATTCTTGAGATCAAGGTCCATCTTTTTGAGAGCATAGCGATATGTCCCTAATCCTGATAGAGCACCAATAACTTCTTCACAATTTTCAGCACCTCATTCTCTCCATTCATGAGCACAACCGCCAAAGGGTCATCAATAATTTGCTCTTCTTCAAGTAATTCTTTCTCATCATCAAAGAAACCATCAGCCACCAAAAATACACTCAGATCTTTGGGTTGCTTCATTGATTTGCAAACATCAAAGCGAACTACTTCGTCATTTATTCGGAACGAAAGCTCATTAGCTCTTAAATCAATAAGCACGCTTCCCGTAGCAAGGAAAGGATGCCCCAAGATTATGGGAACTTATGAGTCTGCCTCACAATCCAAAATAACGATGTCTGCCAGAAAGATAAATGAAGAAACCTTTACCAAGACATCACATAGAATACCAACAGGTCGTTTTACCGACCTATCTGCCATTACGAGCCTCATGTTGGTTGGAGTAGGATCACCCAACCCCAATTTCTTATAGATCGATAATGGCATCAAATTGATGCTAGCTCCTAAGTCGCCTAATGCTTTGGCAAAATTCAAAGATCTAATGGTGCAAGGAATAATGAAAGCACCGGGGTCAGCCTTCTTCTGAACTATTGATCGGGTAGCGATGGCGCTGCAGTGATGAACATCATCTTTCAACTCATAGCTTGCTGCCTGCTTTTTCGTCAAAAGATCCTTCATAAATTTCGCATACCCAGGCATTTGTTAAAGTGCTTCCACCAATGGAACATTAATGGACAGTTGCTTTAACATAGTCATGAATTTGCTGAACTTTGTATCATCCGCCACCTTCTTCAATATTTGAGGGAAAGGTGGTGGTGGGTATGGAACTGTTCTCTCCACGGCTTTCTTCTCCTCTTGCTTCCGTTTTTCAGCTTTTTCAGGTTGTAAATTATTGGGGTTGGCGTCATTGACGATAGGATTAGTTGCAGCGACATCTTCTCCTTTCGCCTTATCATTAATGTCCACTACTTCGTCAACCACTTGCTTGCTTTTTGCTGAAGTTTCCAGAACCTTACCACTTCAGGTAGTGATGGCCATGCATGACCCATCATTCCTTGGGTTTTGGACAGTATCGCTAGGTAAAGTGCCAGCCTTTCTTTAATTGATTACTGTTGAAAGTTGGCTCAATTGCTGCTCTATTTGCTTGATTGAAGTGGAATGAGAATCAACTATTTGTTTCATAGAAGACACATCATTAACTACCTCCGTTGCTCCCGCACTCACTACTTCCACTCCTTTCAAGATATTAGCCATCATGTCTTCCATACTTGCAGAAGTAGATGTGGTGGCGTCACATCTTCCAGGGGGAACGTACAAACCACTCTTTTCATTCTTGTTCTTCCAACTACCTTGGCCCTTATTTCTAGATTTATCATAATAGTTCCGACCTTGGTTTCCTTGGGTATTACCTTGGAAACCCCCCTGATTGTTCAAGTAGTTGGCCTCTTCTTCCGAATCAGATTTGTCTCTTCCTTTTGATGCAATAGCTTTCACTTTTTTGGTTTTCCCTGATAATAAATGCTTTTCAAGAAGATCTATTTGTGTTTTCATGTGCGTCATATCTTGATTACGTTCTTCTTCTCTTCTTGTTTGGTCTGCAGTCATGCCAATAGATGAAGTGGGGCTTGCTACCTCAGAATCCCTGGTATGCCAAGATCTACCTTGCTTCGTCATACGGTCTAGCATATTGCTAGGTTGACCAAAGGTGAGTTCCATAAAAGATTCTCCCGCTGCATTATCCACCACTCGTTTAGTTATTGAATTCAAGGCTCTGTATAATATCTCCATTAGGTGAACATTAGTCATGTGATGGTTTGGGCATCTCGCTAGCTTTGTCTTGAACCTCTCCCATGTTTCATGAAGAGCTTCAGTGGGAAGCTGACGGAAGTTGCTGATTTCATCTCTCAATTGTGCTCTTTTGGATGGCGGAAATAATCTTTCTAGGAAAGCGTCTCTCAATTGCCTCCAATTTGTAATATAATTAGGAGTCAGCCCATTCAACCATAGAGTTGCCTCCACAGACAGAGACAATGGAAACAGACGTTACCGAATTGCATTCTAACCAACACCAGGATTGTCAAAGGACTTGCATGTAGAAATAAAGTTGATGAGATGCATATTTGGATCATCGCCTGCTAGTCCACCAAATAATCCCTTGAGTTGCAATAACTAAATCATGGTGCTTGTGATGTTGAACTTGGCTCCGGGCGCTAATGGTGGAGGAATAATGGTTCCTGTGGCTCCGGCTCCATCAAGATCATCATCATCGTCGTCAAAAGCTGGTCGCATGGGTTGGCGATCATACCTAAACCGAGCTTGACAACCTCTTCTGTTGGCAGGTGTTGCGATTTCAGCATCATGCCTTGGGTTTAGTAACTCGTCATCACCTAAATCCTCATCGTCGGGATTCGTTGCTCGCCCAGGGTTATCAATGTTTTGTTGTTGAACTTGAGCGGCGGCAAGAGCAGCTAATCTTGCCTGTTCCTGTTGAGCAGCCATCCTTTCGATTTTTGCTTGTGCTTCCATTCTGCCAATACGTTGTGGTTCAGGATTGATAGGTAATAACGGTTGACAAGAACTTCTAGTATGGGGCATGCACTGAATAAAAACCTGCAGTAAACAAAAACAAAAACTGAAAGTAAAAGTACGAGAATCTTTGACCAAAGGGTCTAGTAATTATCACAAACTTAATTGACACTAGTATTCCCCGGCAACGGCGCCAATTTTTGATAACGCTCAATCTATAGCTCTGGTAGGAGTGTAAAGCGGTCACTGTCAAATATAGAACCCAACTGGGTTGGGTATCGATCCCACAGGGAATAGCTTGGTCAACAAGTAAGCAAAGATTACTAGACCTTTAGTGCAAATCTCGTAAAAGGGGGGATTGTAAAGTGTAACCAAGTTATTAAAGTAAAAACTGAAAATAGCAAAGTAAAAAGAAAGAATGTTTAGTAGGTTGTAATACAATGAGAATTGAGGAGTTGGGGTTACGTCCACCTTCTGAGTTATACGTCTCTATTGGGTATGAGTGTGTTGAATTCCGACATGCATGTGCTTATAGAGAATTGTATTCGATGGTAAATCCAGGCGTCTTTCGACCTATTCGAGGATTATTTCACTTTAACTCTTTCGAGCTTAAAGCGTGTCTAACGGTATGAATTCTCCAAGAGGTTAATCCAGTCACGGCACTAACTTTTTAATAGGGGATGGGACCCTACTACCTTACATTATCTCTTTTCCAGACAGATAGCCTTTCTTTCGAACAAGTTAAATGTTATACTGGCGTATTCTTGCGTTTGCAACCACAAAGAATTTAGGTTAAGACGAAGAGAATACTGATATAAGCAGCATACGTGTCACGAACTCACAAACTAATAGCAATAGATAGTATCTCATTCGGCTTCCATAACCCCAACAGAGAAGTTTAGTTACCCATGAGTGCGAAGGAAATCACAATTGACATTGTTATTATACCACAATAAGAATTTCGTGTAGCACAAGTGTGGTAGGCGTTAGGCGTGATTTCTTGCAAGTAACGTTTCTCTTGTTGCGGAAATTAAGAATAGATGAATAGAAGAAGTAGAAAGATGAATTAAAACTAGAATGAGAATTGTTGAGGAATAGTAGAAGAATGAATAAAAATCTCTAGCAAAATAGGGTATTTATAATACTCATATCCTATTCCTACTAAGCTAATGAAATACTTAACCCAATTGTACTAGGTTAATGTATCATTATCCTAATCCTACTATGCTAATGAAATACTTAACCCAATTGTACTAGGTTAATGTATCATTATCCTAATCCTACTAAGTTACTGCGAGTCCCCAAAGTCTTCAGAATTGTTGTTTTTGCCCGGGACATATTTTCCATGCATCACTTTTGGTCCTTAGGCGTCTAAGCTTCCTATAGGCGTGTAAATTCGCCTATCATCAGAAATCAAGGTAATAACTTGACTAAAAGGTAAGTCGAATAGGAATCAAGGGGAATGACACAATTGAATGGTAAGTGTTATAGGAATCAAGGGAAAACACTCGTCTAAAATATACGTCTCATAGGAATCAAAGGGAATAACTAGACTAAAATGTATGTCTTATTGGAATCAAGGGGAATGACTCAACTAAAATGTACATCTTATAGGAATCAAAGGGTATGACTCGACTAAAAGGTACATCTTATAGGAATTAAGGGGGATGACTCGACTAAAAGCTACGTCTTATAGGAATCAAGGGCAATGACTCGACTAGAAGCTAAGTTTTATAGAATCAAGGGGAATGACTCGACTAAAAGGTACTTCTTATAGGAATCAAGGAAATGACTTTGCTAAAAGGTACATCTTATAGGAATAAAAGGAAAAGACTCAACTAAAAGGTACGTCGTATAAGAATCAAATGGAAACACTCGACTAGGAGGTATGTATTATAGAAACCAAGGGGGATGACTCAACTAAAAGGTACGTCATATAGTAATCGAGGAGAATGACTCAACTAAATGTTATATCTTATAGTAATCAAGAGGAATAACTCGAACAAAAGGTATGTCTTATAGCAATCAAGGAGAATGACTAAACTAAAAGGTACGTTTTATAGGAATCAAGGCATATGACTCGTCTTAAACGTACGACATATAGGAATCAATGGAATGACTCGTCTAAAAGGTACGTCTAACAAGAATCAAAGGGTAAGACTCAACTAAAGGGTACGCCTTATAAGAATCAAGGGGAAAGACTAAACCAAAAGGTACACCCTATAAGAATCAAGGGGGATAACTCGTCTATAAGGTACGTATTATAGGAATCAAGGGGGATGACTCGACTAAAATGTACATATCATAGGAATAAAGGGGTATGACTCGACTAAAAGGTACATCTTATAGGAATTAAGGGGGATGACTCGACTAAAAGCTACGTCTTATAGGAATCAAGGGCAATGACTCGACTAGAATCTAAGTTTTATAGAATCAAGGGGAATGACTCGACTAAAAGGTACTTCTTATAGGAATCAAGGGAATGACTTTGCTAAAAGGTACATCTTAGAGGAATAAAAGGAAAAGACTCAACTAAAAGGTACGTCGTATAAGAATCAAATGGAAACACTCGACTAGGAGGTATGTATTATAGGAACCAAGGGGGATGACTCAACTAAAAGGTACGTCATATAGTAATCGAGGAGAATGACTCAACTAAATGTTATATCGTATAGGAATCAAGAGGAATAACTCGACCAAAAGGTATGTCTTATAGCAATCAAGGAGAATGACTCAACTAAAAGGTACGTTTTATAGGAATCAAGGCATATGACTCGTCTAAAACGTACGACATATAGGAATCAATGGAATGACTCATCTAAAAGGTACGTCTAACAGGAATCAAAGGGTAAGACTCAACTAAAGGTTACGTCTTATAGGAATAAAGGGGAAAGACTAAACCAAAAGTTACACCCTATAAGAATCAAGGGGGATAACTCGACTATAAGGTACGTCTTATAGGAATCAAGGGGGATGACTCGACTAAAATGTACATATCATAGGAATAAAGGGGGACGACTCAAATAAAAGGTATGTCTTATAGGAATCAAGGTAAAAGACTCGTCTAAAAGGCACCTCTTATAGGAATCAAGCGGAATAACAAGACTAAAATGTATGTCTTATAGGAATCAAGGGGAATGAGTCAACTAAAATGTACATCTTATAGGAATCAAGGGGAATGACTCGACCAAAAGGTACATCTTGTAGGAATCAAAGGGCTTGAATCGACTAAAAGGTACGTCTTATAGGAATCAAGGGGAATGACTCGACTAGAAGCTATGTTTTATAGAATCAAGGGAAATGACTCGACTAAAAGGTACGTCTTATAGTAATCAAGGGAATGACTTTGCTAAAAGGTATGTCTTAGAGGAATAAAAGGAAAAGACTCAACTAAAAGGTATGTCCTATAAGAATCAAATGGAAACACTAGACTAGGAGGTATGTCTTATAGGAACCAAGCGGGATGACTCAACTAAAAGGTACGTCATATAGTTATCAAGGAGAATGACTCAACTAAATGTTATGTCTTATAGGAATCAAGAGCAATAACTCAACTAAAAGGTATGTCTTATAGCATTCAAGGAGAATGACTCAACTAAAAGGTACGTCTTATAAGAATCAAGGCATATGACTCGTCTAAAACGTACAACATATAGGAATCAAGGGAATGACTCGTCTAAAAGGTATGTCTAACAGGAATCAAAGGGTATGACTCAACTAAAGGGTACGTCTTATAGTAATCAAGGGGAAAGACTAAACCAAAAGGTACATCCTATAAGAATTAAGGGGGATAACTCGACTATAAGGTACGTCTTATAGGAATCAAGGGGCATGACTCGACTAAAAGGTACATATTATTGGAATAAAGGGGGACGACTCAAATAAAAGGTATGTCTTATAGGAATCAAGGGGAATGCCTTGACTAAAAGGTATGTTTTATAGGAATCAATGGTAATAACTCGATTAAAAGGTATGTCTTATAGGAATAAAGAGAAATGACTCAACTAAAAGGTACGTCTTATAGAACTCAAGGGAATAACTTGACTAAAAGGTACATCTAATAGGAATCAAGGGGAATGACTCAACTAAAAGGTACATCATATAGGAATCAAGGGAAAAGACTCGTCTAAAAGGCACCTCTTATTGTAATCAAGGGGAATAACTAGACTAAAATGTATGTCCTATAGGAATCAAGGGGAATGAGTCAACTAAAGTGTACATCTTATTGGAATCAAGGGGAATGACTCGACCAAAAGGTACATCTTGTAGGAATCAAGGGAGTTGAATCGACTAAAAGGTACGTCTTACAGGAATCAAGGGGAATGACTCGACTAGAAGCTAAGTTTTATACAATCAAGGGGAATGACTCGACTAAAAGGTATGTCTTATAGGAATCAAGGGAATGACTTTGTTAAAGATACGTCTTAGGGGAATAAAAGGCAAAGACTCAACTAGAAGGTATGTCGTATAAGAATCAAATGGAAACACTCGAGTAGGAGGTACGTCTTATATGAACCAAGGGGGATGACTCAACTAAAAGATACGTCATATAGTAATCAAGGAGAGTGACTTAACTGAATGTTTTGTCTTATTAGAGGAATATCTCGACTAAAAGGTATGTCTTATAGCAATCAAGAAAAATGACTCGACTAAAAGGTACGTCTTATTGGAATCAAGGCATATGACTCGTCTAAAACGTACAAAATATAGGAATCAAGGGTATGAATCATCTAAAAGGTACGTCTATTAGAAATCAACGGGTAAGACTCAACTAAAAGGTATGTCTTATAGGAATCAAGGGGAAAGACTAAACCAAAAGGTACATCCTATAGGAATCAAGGGGGATAACACGACTAAAAGGTATGTCTTATAGGAATCAACAGGGATGACTCGACTAAAAGGTACGTCTCATAGGAATAAAAGGGGACGACTCAAATAAAAGGTACGTTAAATAGGAATCAAGGAGAATGACTTTACTAAAAGGTACGTCTTATTGGAATCAATGGTAATGACTCGATTAAAAGGTATGTCTTATAGGAATCAAGGGGAAAGACTAAACCAAAAGGTACATCCTATAGGAATCAAGGGAAAAGACTTGACCAAAAGGTACGACTTATAGGAATTAAGGGGGGTGACTTGACTAAAAGGTATGTCTCATAGGAATAAAGGGCGATAAGTCAAATAAAAGGTACGTCTTCTAGAAATCAAGGGGAATGACTCAACTAAAAGATATGTCTTATTGGAATCAGGGGGAAGGACTCTACTAAAAGGTACATCTTATAGGAATCAAGGAGAATGACTCGACTAAAAGCAATCTCTTACAGTAATCAAGGGGAATGACACTACTAAAAGGTATGTCTTATAGGAATGGAGGAGAATGACTAGACTAAAATGTATGACTTATTGGAATCAAGAGGAATGAATCAACTAAAAGGTATGTCTTATAGGAATCAAGGGGGATGACTCGTCTAGAAGGTAAATCTCATAGGAATCTACAAGATTTGCTAAACTCAAAAGGTACGTCTTATACGAATCAAGAGGAATGAATTTACTAAAACATACGACTTACAGGAAACAAGGGAATGAGTTGTCTAAAACGTACGTCTTATAGGAATTAAGGGGAAAGACTCGACAAAAAGGTAGGTCTTATTGGAATCAAGGGGGATAACTCGACTAAAAGGTACGTCTTATAGGAATCAAGGGGGTTGACTCAACTAAAAGATATGTCTCAGAGGAAAAAAAGGGGACGACTCAAACAAAAGGTAAGTCTTATAGTAATTATGGGGAATGACTTGACTAAAAGGTACGTCTTATAGGAATCAAGGGCAATGACTCGATTAAAAGGTATGTCATTGAGGAATCAAGAGGAATGACCCGACTAAAAGGTACGTCTTATAGGAATATAGGGAATAACTTGACTAAAAGGTTCGTCTAATAGGAATCAAGGGGAATGACTCAACTGAAAGGTACGTCTTATAGTAATCAACGGAAACGACTCAACTAAATGGTATGTCTTATGGTTATCAAAGAGCATGACTCGACTAAATGTTATGCCTTGTAGGAATCAAGAGAAATAACTCGACTAAAAGGTATGTCTTAAAGCAATTAAGGAGAATGACTCGACTAAAAGGTAGGTCTTACTGGAATCAAGGAGAATGACTCGACTAAAATATGTCTTATAGGAATCAAGGAATGAATCTACTAAAAGGTACATCTTATAGGAATCAAGGAGAATGACTCGACTAAAAGGAATCTCTTATAGTAATCAAGGGGAATGACATTACTAAAAGGTATGTCTTATAGGAATAAAGGGCAATGACTAGACTAAAATGTATGACTTATAGGAATCAAGGGGAATGAATTGACTAAAATGTATGTGGTATAGGAATCAAGGAGGATGACTAGACTCAAAAGGTACGTCTTATAGGAATCAGGAGGAATGAATTTACTAAAACATACGACTTATAGGAATCACGGGAATGAGTGGTCTAAAAGGTACGTCTAATAGGAATCAAAGGGTAAGACTCAACTAAAAAGTACGTCTTACATGAATCAAGGGGAAAGACTCGACCAAAAGGTACATCATACAGGAATCGAGGGGGATAACTTGAATAAAAGGTACGTCTTATAGGAATCAAGGTGGTTGACTCGACTAGTAGGTTTGTCTCAGAGGAAAAAATTGGGACGACTCAAAAAAAAGGTACGTCTTATAGTAATCATGGGGAATGACTTGACTAAAAGGTATGTCTTACATGAATCAAGGGTAATGACTCGATTAAAACGTATGTCATTGAGGAATCAAGAGTAATGACCCGACTAAAAGGTACGTCTTATAGGAATACAGGGAATAACTTGACTAAAAGGTATGTCTAATAGGAATCAAGGGGAATCACTCAACATAAAGGTACGTCTTATATGAATCAAATGAAACGGCTCATCTAAATGTTTTGTCTCATAGGAATCAAGGGGAATAACTAGACTAAAGTTTATGTGATATTGGAATAATGGGGAATAACTAACCTAAAATATACATCTTATTGGAATCAAGGGGAATGACTCGACTAAATAGTACTTCTTATAGAAATAAAAGATGATAACTCATCTAAAAGGTACATCTTATAGAAATCCGGAAGAATGACTAGAATCAAAATGTACGTCTTATGGGAATCAAGGGGAATGAATCAACTAAAAGTTTTGTGTTATAGGAATCAAGGGAATCACTCGACTAAAAGATATGATTTATAGGAATCAAGGGAATGACTGGTGTAAAAGGTACGTCTAAAAGGAATCAAAGGGTAAGACTCAACTAAAAGGTACGTCTTATAGTAATCAAGGGAAAAGACTTGACCAAAAGTTATGTCTTATAGGAATTAAGGGGGGTGACTCGACTAAAAGGTATGTCTCATAGGAATAAAAGGGGATGACTCAAATAAAAGGTACGTCTTATAGAAATCAAGGGGAATCACTCAACTAAAAGATATGTATTATTTGAATCAAGGGGAATGACTCTACTAAAAGGTACATCTTATAGGAATCAAGGAGAATGACTAGATTAAAAAGAATCTCTTATAGTAATCAAGGGGAATGACATTACTAAAAGGTATGTGTTATAGGAATAAAGGAGAATGACTAGACTAAAATGTATGACTTATAGGAATCAAGGGGAATGAATCGACTAAAAGGTATGTGGTATAGGAATTAAGGGGGATGACTAGACTCAAAAGGTACATTTTATAGGAATCAGGAGGAATGAATTTACTAAAACATACGACTTATAGGAATCACGGGAATGAGTTGTCTAAAAGGTACGTCTAATAGGAATCAAAGTATAGGACTCAACTAGATGGTACGTCTTACATGAATCAAGGGGAAAGACTCGACCAAAAGGTACATCATACAGGAATCGAGGGGGATAACTTGAATAAAAGGTACGTCTTATAGGAATCAAGGTGGTTGACTCGACTAGAAGGTTTGTCTCAGAGGAAAAAATTGGGACGACTCAAAAAAAAGGTACGTCTTATAGTAATCATGGGGAATGACTTGACTAAAAGGTATGTCTTACATGAATCAAGGGTAATGACTCGATTAAAACGTATGTCATTGAGGAATCAAGAGTAATGACCCGACTAAAAGGTACGTCTTATAGGAATACAGGGAATAACTTGACTAAAAGGTATGTCTAATAGGAATCAAGGGGAATCACTCAACATAAAGGTACGTCTTATATGAATCAAGGGAAACGGCTCATCTAAATGTTTTGTCTCATAGGAATCAAGGGGAATAACTAGACTAAAGTTTATGTGATATTGGAATAATGGGGAATAACTAACCTAAAATATACATCTTATTGGAATCAAGGGGAATGACTCGACTAAATAGTACTTCTTATAGAAATAAAAGATGATAACTCATCTAAAAGGTACATCTTATAGAAATCCGGAAGAATGACTAGAATCAAAATGTACGTCTTATGGGAATCAAGGGGAATGAATCAACTAAAAGTTTTGTGTTATAGGAATCAAGGGAATCACTCGACTAAAAGATATGATTTATAGGAATCAAGGGAATGACTGGTGTAAAAGGTACGTCTAAAAGGAATCAAAGGGTAAGACTCAACTAAAAGGTACGTCTTATAGTAATCAAGGGAAAAGACTTGACCAAAAGTTATGTCTTATAGGAATTAAGGGGGGTGACTCGACTAAAAGGTATGTCTCATAGGAATAAAAGGGGATGACTCAAATAAAAGGTACGTCTTATAGAAATCAAGGGGAATCACTCAACTAAAAGATATGTATTATTTGAATCAAGGGGAATGACTCTACTAAAAGGTACATCTTATAGGAATCAAGGAGAATGACTAGATTAAAAAGAATCTCTTATAGTAATCAAGGGGAATGACATTACTAAAAGGTATGTGTTATAGGAATAAAGGAGAATGACTAGACTAAAATGTATGACTTATAGGAATCAAGGGGAATGAATCGACTAAAAGGTATGTGGTATAGGAATTAAGGGGGATGACTAGACTCAAAAGGTACATTTTATAGGAATCAGGAGGAATGAATTTACTAAAACATACGACTTATAGGAATCACGGGAATGAGTTGTCTAAAAGGTACGTCTAATAGGAATCAAAGTATAGGACTCAACTAGATGGTACGTCTTATAGGAATCAAGGGGAAAGACTCGACCAAAAGGTACATCTTACAGGAATCAAGGGGGATAACTTGAATAAAAGGTACGTATTATTGGAATCAAGTGGGTTGACTCGACTAAAAGGTATGTCTCAGAGAAAAAAAATGGGATGACTCAAAAAAAAGGTACATCTTATAGTAATCATGGGGAATGACTTGACTAAAAGGTACGTCTTACAGGAATCGAGGGTAATGACTCGATGAAAAGGTATGTCATTGAGGAATCAAGAGGAATGACCCGACTAAAAGGTACGTCTTATACGAATACAGGGAATAACTTGACTAAAAGGTACGTCTAATAGGAATCAAGGGGAATGACTCAACCGAAAGGTACGCCTTATATGAATCAAGGGAAACAACTTATCTAAATGTTTTGTCTCATAGGAATCAAGGGGAAAGACTCGACCAAAAGGTACATCATACAGGAATCAAGGCGGATAACTTGAATAAAAGGTACGTCTTATAGGAATCAAGGTGGTTGACTCGACTAAAAGGTTTGTCTCAGAGGAAAAAATTGGGACGACTCAATAAAAAGATACGTCTTATAGTAATCATGGGGAATGACTTGACTAAAAGGTTCGTCTTACATGAATCAAGGGTAATGACTCAATTAAAACGTATGTCATTGATGAATCAAGAGGAATGACCCGACTAAAAGGTACGTCTTATAGGAATACAAGGAATAACTTGACTAAAAGGTACGTCTAATAGGAATCAAAGGGAATCACTCAACATAAAGGTACGTCTTATATGAATCAAGGGAAACGGCTCATCTAAATGTTTTGTCTCATAGGAATCAAGGGGAATAACTAGACTAAAGTTTATGTGATATTGGAATAATGGGGAATAACTAACCTAAAATATACATCTTATTGGAATCAAGGGGAATGACTCGACTAAATAGTACATCTTATAGAAATAAAAGATGATAACTCATCTAAAAGGTACATCTTATAGAAATCCGGAAGAATGACTAGAATCAAAATGTACGTCTTATAGGAATCAAGGGGAATGAATCAACTAAAAGTTTTGTGTTATAGGAATCAAGGGAATCACTCGACTAAAAGATATGATTTATAGGAATCAAGGGAATGACTGGTCTAAAAGGTACGTCTAAAAGGAATCAAAGGGTAAGACTCAACTAAAAGGTACGTCTTATAGTAATCAAGGGAAAAGACTTGACCAAAAGGTATGTCTTATAGGAATTAAGGGGGGTGACTCGACTATAAGGTATGTCTCATAGGAATAAAAGGGGATGACTCAAATAAAAGGTACGTCTTATAGAAATCAAGGGGAATCACTCAACTAAAAGATATGTCTTATTTGAATCAAGGGGAATGACTCTACTAAAAGGTACATCTTATAGGAATGAAGGAGAATGACTAGATTAAAAAGGATCTCTTATAGTAATCAAGGGGAATGACATTACTAAAAGGTATGTCTTATAGGAATAAAGGAGAATGACTAGACTAAAATGTATGACTTATAGGAATCAAGGGGAATGAATCGACTAAAAGGTATGTGGTATAGGAATTAAGGGGGATGACTAGACTCAAAAGGTACATTTTATAGGAATCAGGAGGAATGAATTTACTAAAACATACGACTTATAGGAATCACGGGAATGAGTTGTCTAAAAGGTACGTCTAATAGGAATCAAAGTATAAGACTCAACTAGAAGGTACGTCTTATAGGAATCAAGGGGAAAGACTCGACCAAAAGGTACATCTTACAGGAATCAAGGGGGATAACTTGAATAAAAGGTACGTATTATTGGAATCAAGTGGGTTGACTCGACTAAAAGGTATGTCTCAGAGAAAAAAAATGGGATGACTAAAAAAAAAGGTACATCTTATAGTAATCATAAGGAATGACTTGACTAAAAGGTACGTCTTACAGGAATCGAGGGTAATGACTCGA
Source organism: Capsicum baccatum var. pendulum (assembly GCA_030864225.1). Lineage (NCBI taxonomy): Eukaryota > Viridiplantae > Streptophyta > Magnoliopsida > Solanales > Solanaceae > Capsicum > Capsicum baccatum. Next base: position 161,897,884 of record CM061554.1, read on the forward strand.
TGAAAAGGTATGTCATTGAGGAATCAAGAGGAATGACCCGACTAAAAGGTACGTCTTATACGAATACAGGGAATAACTTGACTAAAAGGTACGTCTAATAGGAATCAAGGGGAATGACTCAACTGAAAGGTACGTCTTATATGAATCAAGTGAAACAACTTATCTAAATGTTTTGTCTCATAGGAATCAAGGGGAATAACTAGACTAAAGTTTATGTGATATGGGAATAATGGGGAATAACTAACCTAAAGTATACATCTTATTGGAATCAAGGGGAATGACTCGACTAAATAGTACATCTTATAGAAATAAAAGAGGATAACTCATCTAAAAGGTACATCTTATAGAAATCTAGACGAATGACTAGAATCAAAATGTACGTCTCATAGGAATCAAGGGGAATGAATCAACTAAAAGTTTTGTCTTATAGGAATCAAGGGAATCACTCGACTAAAAGATATGATTTATAGGAATCAAGGGAATGACTCGTCTAAAAGGTACGTCTAAAAGGAATCAAAGGGTAAGACTCAACTAAAAGGTACGTCTTATAGGAATCAAGGGAAAAGACTTGACCAAAAGGTACGTCTTATAGGAATTAAGGGGGGTGACTCGACTAAAAGGTATGTCTCATAGGAATAAAGGGGGATAACTCAAATAAAAGGTACGTATTTTAGAAATCAAGGGGAATGACTCAGGTAAAAGATATGTCTTATTGGAATCATGGGGAAGGACTCTACTAAAAGGTACATCTTATAGGAATCAAGGAGAATGACTCAACTAAAAGGAATCTCTTACAGTAATCAAGGGGAATGACACTACTAAAAGGTATGTCTTATAGGAATGGAGGAGAATCACTAGACTAAAATGTATGACTTATAGGAATCAAGAGGAATGAATCAACAAAAAGGTATGTCTTATAGGAATCAAGGGGGATGACTCGTCTAGAAGGTACATCTCATATGAATCTATAAGATTGAATAAACTCAAAAGGTACGTCTTATAGGAATCAAGAGGAATGAATTTACTAAAACATTCGACTTACAGGAAACAAGGGAATGAGTTGTCTAAAACGTACGTCTTATAGGAATTATGGGGAAAGACTCGACAAAAAGGTACGTCTTATAGGAATCAAGGGGGATAACTCGACTAAAAGGTACGTCTTATAGGAATCAAGGGGGTTGACTCGACTAAAAGATATGTCTCAGAGGAAAAAAAGGGGATGACTCAAACAAAAGGTATGTCTTATAGTAATCATGGGGAATGACTTGACTAAAAGGTACGTCTTATAGGAATCAAGGGTAATGACTCGATTAAAAGGTATGTCATTGAGGAATCAAGAGGAATGACCCGACTAAAAGGTACGTCTTATAGAAATATAGGGAATAACTTTACTAAAAGGTTCGTCTAAAGGAATCAAGGGGAATGACTTAACTGAAAGGTATGTCTTATAGGAATCAAGGAAAACGACTCAACTAAAAGGTATGTCTTATAGTTATCAAGGAGAATGACTTGACTAAATGTTATGCCTTGTAGGAATCAAGAGAAATAACTCGACTAAAAGGTATGTCTTACAACAATCAAGGAGAATGACTCAACTAAAAGGTAGGTCTTACTGGAATCAAGGAGAATGACTCGACTAAAATATGTGTCTTATAGGAATCAAGGAATGAATCTACTAAAAGGTACACCTTATAGGAATCAAGGAGAATGACTCGACTAAAAGGAATCTCTTATAGTAATCAAGGGGAATGACATTACTAAAAGGTATGTCTTATAGGAATAAAGGGGAATGACTAGACTAAAATGTATGACTTATAGGAATCAAGGGGAATGAATCGACTAAAAGGTATATGGTATACGAATCAAGGGGGATTACTAGACTCAAAAGGTACGTCTAATACGAATCAGGAGGAATTAATTTACTAAAACATACGACTTAGAGGAATCACGGGAATGAGTGGTCTAAAAGGTACGTCTAATAGGAATCAAAGGGTAAAACTCAACTAAAAAGTACGTCTTATATGAATCAAGGGGAATGACTCGACCAAAAGGTACATCTTACAGGAATCAAGGGGGATAACTTAAATAAAAGGTACGTCTTATAGGAATCAAGGGGGTTGACACGACTAAAAGGTTTGTCTCAGAGGAAAAAATTGGGACGACTCAAAAAAAAGGTACGTCTTATAGTAATCATGGGGAATGACTTGACTAAAAGGTACGTCTTACAGGAATCAAGGGTAATGACTCGATTAAAATGTATGTCATTGAGGAAGCAAGAGGAATGACCTGACTAAAAGGTACGTCTTATAGGAATACAGGGAATAATTTGACTAAAAGGTACGTCTAATAGGAATCAAGGAGAATGACTCAACTGAAATGTACGTCTTATAGGAATCAAGGGAAATGACTCATCTAAAAGTTACGTCTCATAGGAATCAAGGGGAATAACTAGACTAAAGTTTATGTGATATGGAAATAACGAGGAATAACTCACCTAAAATATACATCTTATTTGAATCAAGAGGAATAACTCGACTGAATGGTACATCTTATAGAAATCATGGAGGATAACTCGTCTAAAAGATACGTCTTATAGAAATCCAGAAGAATGACTAGAATCAAAATGTACGTCTTATAGTAATCAAGGGGAATGAATCGACTAAAAGGTTTGTCTTATAGGGATCAAGGGAATCACTCGACTAAAAGATATGATTTATAGGAGTCAAGGGAATGACTCGTCTAAAAGGAATCAAAGGGTAAGACTCACCTAAATGGTACGTCTTATACGAAGCAAGGGGAAGAACTCGACCAAAAGGTACGTCTTATAGGAATTAAGGGGGGTGACTCGACTAAAAGGTATGTTTCATAGGAATAAAGGGGGATGACTCAAATAAAAGGTACGTCTTCTAGGAATCAATGGGAATGACTCAACTATAAGATATGTCTTATAGGAATCAATGGGAACGACTCTACTAAAAGGTACGTCTTATAGGAATCAAGGTGAATGACTCGACTAAAAGGAATCTCTTATAGTAATCAAGGGGAATGACACCACTAAAAGGTATGTCTTATGGGAATGAAGGAGAATGACTAGACTAAACTGTATGACTTATAGGAATCAAGGGGAATGAATTGACTAAAAGTTATGTCATATAGGAATCAAGGGGGATAACTCTTCTAGAAGGTCCGTCTCATAGGAATCTAGAAGATTGACTAGACCCAAAAGATACGTCTTAGAGGAATCAAGCGGAATGAATTTACTAAAACATACGTCTTCGAGAAATCAAGGGAATGAGTTGTCTATAAGGAACATCTAATAAGAATCAAAGGGTTAGACTCAACGAAAAGGTGTGTCTTCTAGGAATTAAGGGTAAGACTTGACCAAAAGATACGTCTTATAGGAATTAAGGGGTATAACTCGACTAAAAGGTACGTCTTATAGGAATTAAGGAGGTTGACTCGACTAAAACATATTTCTCAGCGGAAAAAAAGGGGATGACTCAAACAAAATGTACGTCTTATAGTAATCATTGGGAATGACTTGTCTAAAAAGTACGTCTTATAGGAATCAAGGGTAATTACTCGATTAAAAGGTATGTCATAGAGAAATCAATAGTAATGACCCGACTAAAAGGTACATCTTATAGGAATAGAGGGAATAACTTCACTAAAAGGTACGTCTAATAGGAATCAAGGAGAATGACTCAACTGAAAGGTACGTCTTATAGGAATCAAGGGAAATAACTCATCTAAAAGTTACGTCTCATAGGAATCAAGGGGAAGAACTAGTCTAAAATTTATGTGATATGGGAATAACGGGGAATACCTCACCTAAAATATACATCTTATTGGAATCAAGGGGAATGACCTGACTAAATGGTACATCTTATAGAAATCAGGGAGGATAACTCATCTAAAAGGTACATCTTATAGAAATCCAGAAGAATGACTAGACTCAAAATATATGTCTTATAGGAATCAAGGGTAATGAATCGACTAAAAGGTTTGTCTTATAGGAATCAAGGGAATCACTCGTCTATAAGATACGAATTATAGGAATCAAGGGAATGACTCGTCTAAAAGGAATCAAAGGGTAAGACTTAACTAAATGGTACGTCTTATAGGAATCTAGGGGAAAGTCTCGACGAAAAGGTACATCTTATAGGAATTAAGGGGGGTGAATCGACTAAAAGGTATGTCTCATAGGAATAAAGGGGGACGACTCAAATAAAAGGTACGTCTTCTACAAATCAAGTGGAATGACTAAACTAAAATATATATCTTATAGGAATCAAAAGGGATGACACGTCTAAAAGGTACGTCTTATAGAAATCAAGAAAAATGACTCGACTACAAAGATACGTTTTATAGGAATCAAGGCATATGACTAGACTACAACATATGATTTATAGAAATCAAGGGAATGACTCATCTAAAATGTACGTCTAATAGGAATCAAAGAGTAAGACTCAACTACAAAGTACGTCTTGTAGGAATCAAGGAGAAAGATTCAACCAAAAGGTACATCTTATAGGAATCGAGGGGGATAACTCGACTAAAAGGCACATCTTATAGGAATCAAGGTGGATGACTTGACTAAAAGGTATGTGTCATAGGAATAAAGGGGGACGACTCAAATAAAAGGTCTGTCATATAAGAATCAAGGGGAATGACGTGACTAAAAGGTACGTATTATAGGAATCAATGGTAATGACTCGATTAAAAGTTATGTCTTATAGGAATCAAGAGAATGACTCGACTAAAAGGTATGTCTCATAGAAATCAAGGGAATAACTTCACTAAAAGGTACGTCGAATAGGAATCAAGGGGAATGACTCAACTGAAAGGTACATCTTATAGGAATCAAGGCAAAAGACTCATCTAAAAGGTACGTCTTAAAGGAATCAAGGGGAATAACTATACTAAAATGAAAGTCTTATAGTAATCAAGGGGATTGAATCAACTAAAATGTACATCTTATAGGAATCAAGGGGATTGACTCGACCAAAATGTATGTCTTATAGGAATCAAGGTAAATGACTCGACTAGAACCTAAGTTTTATAGAATCAAGGAAAATGACTTGACTTAAAGGTACGTCTTATAGGAATCAAGGGAATGATTTGGCTAAAAGGTACGTCTTATAGGAGTCAAAGCAAAATACTCAATTAAAAGGTACGTTTTATTAGAGTCAAAGTGAAAGACTCGACTTAGAGGTCCATTTTATAGGAATCAAGGGGGATGACTCAACTAAAAGGTATGTCTTATTGTAATTAAGGAGAATGACTCAATGAAATGTTCTGCCTTATAGGTATCAAGAAGAATAACTCGACTAAAAGGTATGTCTTACAGCAATCAAGGAGAATGACTCGACTAAAAGGTAGGTCTTACTAGAATCAAGGAGAATGACTCGACTAAAATATATGTCTTATAGGAATCAAGGGGAACGACTCTACTAAAAGGTACATCTTATTGGAATCAAGGAGAATGACTCGACTAAAAGGAATCTCTTATAGTAATCAAGGGGAACGACACTACTAAAAGGTATGTCTTATAGGAATCAAGGGAAATGACTCGACTAGAAGCTAAGGAAGATGACTCAACTAAAAGGTAAGTCTTATAGTAATCAAGGAGAATGACTCAATGAAATGGTATGCCTTAGAGGAATCAAGAGGAATAACTCGACTAAAATGTATGTCTTACAGCAATCAAGGAGAATGACTCGACTAATAGGTAGGTCTTACTGGAATCAAGGAGAATGACTCGACTAAAATATATGTCTTATAGGAATCACAGGGAACGACTAGACTAAAATGAATCTCTTATAGTAATCAAGGGGAATGACACTACTAAAAGGTATGTCTTATAGGAATGAAGGGGTATGACTAGACTAAAATGTATGACTTACAGGAATCAAGGGGAATGAATCGACTAAAAGGTATGTCGTATAGGAATCAAGGGGGATGACTCCTCTAAAAGGGAAGTCTTATAGGAATCTAAAAGAATGACTAGACTCAAAAGGTACGTCTAATAGGAATCAGGAGGAATGAATTTACTAAAACACACGACTTATAGGATTCAAGGGAATAAGTTGTCTAAAAGGTAAATCTAATAGGAATCAAAGGGTAAGACTCAAGCAAAATGTACGTATTATAGGAATCAAGGGGAAAGACTCGACCAAAAGGTACATCTTACAGGAATCAAGGGGGATAACTCGAATAAAAGGTACGTCTTATAGGAATCAAGGGGGTTGACTCGACTAAAAGGTATGTGTCAGAGGAAAAAAAGGGGATGACTCAAACAAAAGGTACGTCTTATAGTAATCATGGGGAATAACTAAACTAAAAGGTATGTCTTATAGGAATTAAGGGTAATGATTCGATTAAAAGGTAAGTCATTGTGGAATCAGGAGGAATGAACCGACTAAAAGGTACGTCTTATAGGAATACTGGGAATAACTTGACTAAAAATTACGTCTAATAGGAATCAACGGGAATGACTCAACAGAAACGTATGTCTTATAGGAATCAAGGGAAACGACTGATCTAAAAGTTTTGTCTCATAGGAATCAAGGGGAATAACTAGACTAAAGTTTATGTGATATGGGAATAATGGGGAATAACTCACCTAAAATATACATCTTATTGGAATCAAGGAGAATGACTCGACTAAATGGTACATCTTATAGAAATCAAAGAGGATAACTCGTCTAAAAGGTATGTCTTATAGAAATCAAGAAGAATAACTAGAATCAAAATATACATCTTATAGGACTCAAGGGGAATGAATCGGCTAAAAGGTTTGTATTATAGGAATCAAGGGAATCACTCGTCTATAAGATACGACTTATAGGAATCAAGGGAATGACTCGTCTAAAAGGAATCAAAGGGTAAGACTTAACTAAATGGTACGTCTTATAGGAATCTAGGGGAAAGTCTCGACGAAAAGGTACGTCTTATAGGAATTAAGGGGGGTGAATCGACTAAAAGGTATGTCTCATAGGAATAAAGGGGGACGACTCAAATAAAAGGTACGTCTTCTACAAATCAAGTGGAATGACTAAACTAAAATATATATCTTATAGGAATCAAAAGGGATGACACGTCTAAAAGGTACGTCTTATAGAAATCAAGAAAAATTACTCGACTACAAAGATACGTTTTATAGGAATCAAGGCATATGACTAGACTACAACATATGATTTATAGAAATCAAGGGAATGACTCATCTAAAATGTACGTCTAATAGGAATCAAAGAGTAAGACTCAACTACAAAGTACGTCTTATAGGAATCAAGGAGAAAGATTCAACCAAAAGGTACATCTTATAGGAATCGAGGGGGATAACTCGACTAAAAGGCACATCTTATAGGAATCAAGGTGGATGACTTGACTAAAAGGTATGTGTCATAGGAATAAAGGGGGACGACTCAAATAAAAGGTCTGTCATATAAGAATCAAGGGGAATGACGTGACTAAAAGGTACGTATTATAGGAATCAATGGTAATGACTCGATTAAAAGTTATGTCTTATAGGAATCAAGAGAATGACTCGACTAAAAGGTATGTCTCATAGAAATCAAGGGAATAACTTCACTAAAAGGTACGTCGAATAGGAATCAAGGGGAATGACTCAACTGAAAGGTACATCTTATAGGAATCAAGGCAAAAGACTCATCTAAAAGGTACGTCTTAAAGGAATCAAGGGGAATAACTATACTAAAATGAAAGTCTTATAGTAATCAAGGGGATTGAATCAACTAAAATGTACATCTTATAGGAATCAAGGGGATTGACTCGACTAAAATGTATGTCTTATAGGAATCAAGGTAAATGACTCGACTAGAACCTAAGTTTTATAGAATCAAGGAAAATGACTTGACTTAAAGGTACGTCTTATAGGAATCAAGGGAATGATTTGGCTAAAAGGTACGTCTTATAGGAGTCAAAGCAAAATACTCAATTAAAAGGTACGTTTTATTAGAGTCAAAGTGAAAGACTCGACTTAGAGGTCCATTTTATAGGAATCAAGGGGGATGACTCAACTAAAAGGTATGTCTTATTGTAATTAAGGAGAATGACTCAATGAAATGTTCTGCCTTATATGTATCAAGAAGAATAACTCGACTAAAAGGTATGTCTTACAGCAATCAAGGAGAATGACCCGACTAAAAGGTAGGTCTTACTAGAATCAAGGAGAATGACTCGACTAAAATATATGTCTTATAGGAATCAAGGGGAACGACTCTACAAAAAGGTACATCTTATAGGAATCAAGGAGAATGACTCGACTAAAAGGAATCTCTTATAGTAATCAAGGGGAACGACACTACTAAAAGGTATGTCTTATAGGAATCAAGGGAAATGACTCGACTAGAAGCTAAGGAAGATGACTCAACTAAAAGGTAAGTCTTATAGTAATCAAGGAGAATGACTCAATGAAATGGTATGCCTTAGAGGAATCAAGAGGAATAACTCGACTAAAAGGTATGTCTTACAGCAATCAAGGAGAATGACTCGACTAATAGGTAGGTCTTACTGGAATCAAGGAGAATGACTCGACTAAAATATATGTCTTATAGGAATCACAGGGAACGACTAGACTAAAACAAATCTCTTATAGTAATCAAGGGGAATGACACTACTAAAAGGTATGTCTTATAGGAATGAAGGGGTATGACTAGACTAAAATGTATGACTTACAGGAATCAAGGGGAATGAATCGACTAAAAGGTATGTCGTATAGGAATCAAGGGGGATGACTCCTCTAAAAGGGAAGTCTTATAGGAATCTAAAAGAATGACTAGACTCAAAAGGTACGTCTAATAGGAATCAGGAGGAATGAATTTACTAAAACACACGACTTATAGGATTCAAGGGAATAAGTTGTCTAAAAGGTAAATCTAATAGGAATCAAAGGGTAAGACTCAAGCAAAATGTACGTATTATAGGAATCAAGGGGAAAGACTCGACCAAAAGGTACATCTTACAAGAATCAAGGGGGATAACTCGAATAAAAGGTACGTCTTATAGGAATCAAGGGGGTTGACTCGACTAAAAGGTATGTGTCAGAGGAAAAAAAGGGGACGACTCAAACAAAAGGTACGTCTTATAGTAATCATGGGGAATAACTAAACTAAAAGGTATGTCTTATAGGAATTAAGGGTAATGAGTCGATTAAAAGGTAAGTCATTGTGGAATCAAGAGGAATGAACCGACTAAAAGGTACGTCATATAGGAATACTGGGAATAACTTGACTAAAAATTACGTCTAATAGGAATCAACGGGAATGACTCAACTGAAACGTATGTCTTATAGGAATCAAGGGAAATGACTGATCTAAAAGTTTCGTCTCATAGGAATCAAGGGGAATAACTAGACTAAAGTTTATGTGATATGGGAATAATGGGGAAAAACTCACCTAAAATATACATCTTATTGGAATCAAGGAGAATGACTCGACTAAATGGTACATCTTATAGAAATCAAGGAGGATAACTCGTCTAAAAGGTATGTCTTATAGAAATCAAGAAGAATAACTAGAATCAAAATATACATCTTATAGGACTCAAGGGGAATGAATCGGCTAAAAGGTTTGTATTATAGGAATCAAGGGAATCACTCGACTAAAAGATACGATTTATAAGAATCAAGGGAATGACTAATCTAAAAGGTACGTCTAAAAGGAATCACAGGGTAAGACACAACTAAATGGTACGTCTTATAGGAATCAAGGGCAAACACTCGACTAAAAGATACGTCTTATAGGAATTAAGGGTAATGACTCAACTAAAAGGTATGTCTCATAGGAATAAAGGGGGACGACTCAAATAAAAGGTACGTCTTCTAGAAATCAAGGGGAATAACTCAACTAAAAGATATGTCTTATTGGAATCAGGGGGAAGGACTCTACTAAAAGGTACATCTTATAGGAATCAAGGAGAATGACTCGACTAAAAGGAATCTCTTATAGTAATCAAGGGGAACGACACTACTAAAAGGTATGTCTTATAGGAATCAAGGGAAATGACTCGACTAGAAGCTAAGGAAGATGACTCAACTAAAAGGTATGTCTTATAGTAATCAGGGAGAATGACTCAATGGAATGGTATGCCTTATAGGAATCAAGAGAAATAACTCGACTAAAAGGTATGTCTTACAGCAATCAAGGAGAATTACTCGACTAAAAGGTAGGTCTTACTGGAATCAAGGAGAATGACTCGACTAAAATATATGTCTTATAGGAATCACAGGGAACGACTAGACTAAAAGGAATCTCTTATAGTAATCAAGGGGAATGACACTACTAAAAGGTATGTCTTATAGGAATGAAGGGGTATGACTAGACTAAAATGTATGACTTACAGGAATCAAGGGGAATGAATCGACTAAAGGTATGTCGTATAGGAATCAAGGGGGATGACTCGTCTAAAAGGGAAGTCTTATAGGAATCTAAAAGAATGACTAGACTCAAAAGGTACGTCTAATAGGAATCAGGAGGAATGAATTTACTAAAACACACGACTTATAGGATTCAAGGGAATAAGTTGTCTAAAAGGTAAATCTAATAGGAATCAAAGGGTAAGACTCAACTAAAAGGTACGTATTATAGGAATCAAGGGGAAAGACTCGACCAAAAGGTACATCTTACAGGAATCAAGGGGGATAACTCGAATAAAAGGTACGTCTTATAGGAATCAAGGGGGTTGACTCAACTAAAAGGTATGTCTCAGAGGAAAAAAGGGGACGACTCAAACAAAAGGTACGTCTTATAGTAATCATGGGGAATAACTTAACTAAAAGGTATGTCTTATAGGAATTAAGGGTAATGAGTCGATTAAAAGGAAAGTCATTGTGGAATCATAAGGAATGAACCGACTAAAAGGTACGTCTTATAGGAATACTGGGAATAACTTGACTAAAAGTTACGTCTAATAGGAATCAATGGGAATGACTCAACTGAAACGTACGTTTTATAGGAATCAAAGGAAACGACTGATCTAAAAGTTTCGTCTCATAGGAATCAAGGGGAATAACTAGAATAAAGTTTATGTGATATGGGAATAACGGGGAATAACTCACCTAAAATATACATCTTATTGGAATCAAGGGGAATGACTCGACTAAATGGTACATCTTATAGAAATCAAGGAGGATAACTCGTCTAAAAGGTTTGTCTTATAGAAATCAAGAAGAATAACTAGAATCAAAATATACGTCTTATAGGAATCAAGGGGAATGAATCGACTAAAAGGTTTGTCTTATAGGAATCAAGGGAATCACTCGACTAAAAGATACGATTTATAAGAATCAAGGGAATGACTCGTCTAAAAGGTACGTCTAAAAGGAATCAAAGGGTAAGACTTAACTAAATGGTACGTCTTATAGGAATCAAGGGGAAAGACTCAACCAAAAGATACGTCTTATTGGAATTAAGGGTAATGACTCGACTAAAAGGTATGTCTTATAGGAATAAAGGGGGACGACTCAAATAAAAGGTACGTCTTCTAGAAACCAAGGGGAATGACTCAACTACAAGATATGTCTTATTGGAATCAGGGGGAAGGACTCTACTAAAAGGTACATCTTATAGTAATCAAGGAGAATGACTCGACTAAAAGGAATCTCTTATAGTAATCAAGGGGAACGACACTACTAAAAGGTATGTCTTATTGGAATCAAGGGAAATGACTCAACTAGAAGCTAAGGAAGATGACTCAACTAAAAGGTATGTCTTATAGTAATCAGGGAGAATGACTCAATGAAATGGTATGCCTTATAGGAATCAAGAGGAATAACTCGACTAAAAGGTATGTCTTACAGCAATCAAGGAGAATTACTCGACTAAAAGGTAGGTCTTACTGGAATCAAGGAGAATGACTCGACTATAATACATGTCTTATAGGAATCACAGGGAACGACTAGACTAAAAGGAATCTCTTATAGTAATCAAGGGGAATGACACTACTAAAAGGTATGTCTTATAGGAATGAAGGGGTATGACTAGACTAAAATGTATGACTTACAGGAATCAAGGGGAATGAATCGACTAAAAGGTATGTCGTATAGGAATCAAGGGGGATGACTCGTCTAAAAGGGAAGTCTTATACGAATCTAAAAGAATGAATAGACTCAAAAGGTACGTCTAATAGGAATCAGGAGGAATGAATTTACTAAAACACACGACTTATAGGATTCAAGGGAATAAGTTGTCTAAAAGGTAAATCTAATAGGAATCAAAGGGTAAGACTCAACTAAAAGTTACGTATTATAGGAATCAAGGGGAAAGACTCGACCAAAAGGTACATCTTACAGGAATCAAGGGGGATAACTCGAATAAAAGGTACGTCTTATAGGAATCAAGGGGGTTGACTCAACTAAAAGGTATGTCTCAGAGGAAAAAAAGGGGACGACTCAAACAAAAGGTACGTCTTATAGTAATCATGGGGAATAACTTAACTAAAAGGTATGTCTTATAGGAATTAAGGGTAATGAGTCGATTAAAAGGCAAGTCATTGTGGAATCATAAGGAATGAACCGACTAAAAGGTACGTCTTATAGGAATACTGGGAATAACTTGACTAAAAGTTACGTCTAATAGGAATCAATGGGAATGACTCAACTGAAAAGTACGTTTTATTGGAATCAAAGGAAATGACTGATCTAAAAGTTTCGTCTCATAGGAATCAAGGGGAATAACTAGACTAAAGTTTATGTGATATGGGAATAACGGGGAATAACTCACCTAAAATATATATCTTATTGGAATCAAGGGGAATGACTCGACTAAATGGTACATCTTATAGAAATCAAGGAGGATAACTCGTCTAAAAGGTTTGTCTTATAGAAATCAAGAAGAATAACTAGAATCAAAATATACGTCTTATAGGAATCAAAGGGAATGAATCGACTAAAAGGTTTGTCTTATAGGAATCAAGGGAATCACTCGACCAAAAGATACGATTTATAAGAATCAAGGGAATGACTCGTCTAAAAGGTACGTCTAAAAGGAATGAAAGGGTAAGACTCAACTAAATGGTACGTCTTATAGGAATCAAGGGGAAAGACTCAACCAAAAGATACGTCTTATAGGAATTAAGGGTAATGACTCGACTAAAAGGTATGTCTTATAGGAATAAAGGGGGACGACTCAAATAAAAGGTACGTCTTCTAGAAACCAAGGGGAATGACTCAACTACAAGATATGTCTTATTGGAATCAGGGGGAAGGACTCTACTAAAAGGTACATCTTATAGTAATCAAGGAGAATGACTCGACTAAAAGGAATCTCTTATAGTAATCAAGGGGAACGACACTACTAAAAGGTATGTCTTATTGGAATCAAGGGAAATGACTCAACTAGAAGCTAAGGAAGATGACTCAACTAAAAGGTATGTCTTATAGTAATCAGGGAGAATGACTCAATGAAATGGTATGCCTTATAGGAATCAAGAGGAATAACTCGACTAAAAGGTATGTCTTACAGCAATCAAGGAGAATTACTCGACTAAAAGGTAGGTCTTACTGGAATCAAGGAGAATGACTCGACTAAAATATATGTCTTATAGGAATCACAGGGAACGACTAGACTAAAAGGAATCTCTTATAGTAATCAAGGGGAATGACACTACTAAAAGGTATGTATTATAGGAATGAAGGGGTATGACTAGACTAAAATGTATGACTTACAGGAATCAAGGGGAATGAATCGCCTAAAAGGTATGTCGTATAGGAATCAAGGGGGATGACTCGTCTAAAAGGGAAGTCTTATAGGAATCTAAAAGAATGACTAGACTCAAAAGGTACGTCTAATAGGAATCAGGAGGAATGAATTTACTAAAACACACGACTTATAGGATTCAAGGGAATAAGTTGTCTAAAAGGTAAATCTAATAGGAATCAAAGGGTAAGACTCAACTAAAAGTTACGTATTATAGGAATCAAGGGGAAAGACTCGACCAAAAGGTACATCTTACAGGAATCAAGGGGGATAACTCGAATAAAAGGTACGTCTTATAGGAATCAAGGGGGTTGACTCAACTAAAAGGTATGTCTCAGAGGAAAAAAGGGGACGACTCAAACAAAATGTACGTCTTATAGTAATCATGGGGAATAACTTAACTAAAAGGTATGTCTTATAGGAATTAAGGGTAATGAGTCGATTAAAAGGAAAGTCATTGTGGAATCATAAGGAATGAACCGACTAAAAGGTACGTCTTATAGGAATACTGGGAATAACTTGACTAAAAGTTACGTCTAATAGGAATCAATGGGAATGACTCAACTGAAACGTACGTTTTGTAGGAATCAAAGGAAACGACTGATCTAAAAGTTTCGTCTCATAGGAATCAAGGGGAATAACTAGAATAAAGTTTATGTGATATGGGAATAACGGGGAATAACTCACCTAAAATATACATCTTATTGGAATCAAGGGGAATGACTCGACTAAATGGTACATCTTATAGAAATCAAGGAGGATAACTCGTCTAAAAGGTTTGTCTTATAGAAATCAAGAAGAATAACTAGAATCAAAATATACGTCTTATAGGAATCAAGGGGAATGAATCGACTAAAAGGTTTGTCTTATAGGAATCAAGGGAATCACTCGACTAAAAGATACGATTTATAAGAATCAAGGGAATGACTCGTCTAAAAGGTACGTCTAAAAGGAATCAAAGGGTAAGACTTAACTAAATGGTACGTCTTATAGGAATCAAGGGGAAAGACTCAACCAAAAGATACGTCTTATTGGAATTAAGGGTAATGACTCGACTAAAAGGTATGTCTTATAGGAATAAAGGGGGACGACTCAAATAAAAGGTACGTCTTCTAGAAACCAAGGGGAATGACTTAACTACAAGATATGTCTTATTGGAATCAGGGGGAAGGACTCTACTAAAAGGTACATCTTATAGTAATCAAGGAGAATGACTCGACTAAAAGGAATCTCTTATAGTAATCAAGGGGAACGACACTACTAAAAGGTATGTCTTATTGGAATCAAGGGAAATGACTCAACTAGAAGCTAAGGAAGATGACTCAACTAAAAGGTATGTCTTATAGTAATCAGGGAGAATGACTCAATGAAATGGTATGCCTTATAGGAATCAAGAGGAATAACTCGACTAAAAGGTATGTCTTACAGCAATCAAGGAGAATTACTCGACTAAAAGGTAGGTCTTACTGGAATCAAGGAGAATGACTCGACTATAATACATGTCTTATAGGAATCACAGGGAACGACTAGACTAAAAGGAATCTCTTATAGTAATCAAGGGGAATGACACTACTAAAAGGTATGTCTTATAGGAATGAAGGGGTATGACTAGACTAAAATGTATGACTTACAGGAATCAAGGGGAATGAATCGACTAAAAGGTATGTCGTATAGGAATCAAGGGGGATGACTCGTCTAAAAGGGAAGTCTTATACGAATCTAAAAGAATGAATAGACTCAAAAGGTACGTCTAATAGGAATCAGGAGGAATGAATTTACTAAAACACACGACTTATAGGATTCAAGGGAATAAGTTGTCTAAAAGGTAAATCTAATAGGAATCAAAGGGTAAGACTCAACTAAAAGTTACGTATTATAGGAATCAAGGGGAAAGACTCGACCAAAAGGTACATCTTACAGGAATCAAGGGGGATAACTCGAATAAAAGGTACGTCTTATAGGAATCAAGGGGGTTGACTCAACTAAAAGGTATGTCTCAGAGGAAAAAAAGGGGACGACTCAAACAAAAGGTACGTCTTATAGTAATCATGGGGAATAACTTAACTAAAAGGTATGTCTTATAGGAATTAAGGGTAATGAGTCGATTAAAAGGCAAGTCATTGTGGAATCATAAGGAATGAACCGACTAAAAGGTACGTCTTATAGGAATACTGGGAATAACTTGACTAAAAGTTACGTCTAATAGGAATCAATGGGAATGACTCAACTGAAAAGTACGTTTTATTGGAATCAAAGGAAATGACTGATCTAAAAGTTTCGTCTCATAGGAATCAAGGGGAATAACTAGACTAAAGTTTATGTGATATGGGAATAACGGGGAATAACTCACCTAAAATATATATCTTATTGGAATCAAGGGGAATGACTCGACTAAATGGTACATCTTATAGAAATCAAGGAGGATAACTCGTCTAAAAGGTTTGTCTTATAGAAATCAAGAAGAATAACTAGAATCAAAATATACGTCTTATAGGAATCAAAGGGAATGAATCGACTAAAAGGTTTGTCTTATAGGAATCAAGGGAATCACTCGACCAAAAGATACGATTTATAAGAATCAAGGGAATGACTCGTCTAAAAGGTACGTCTAAAAGGAATGAAAGGGTAAGACTCAACTAAATGGTACGTCTTATAGGAATCAAGGGGAAAGACTCAACCAAAAGATACGTCTTATAGGAATTAAGGGTAATGACTCGACTAAAAGGTATGTCTTATAGGAATAAAGGGGGACGACTCAAATAAAAGGTACGTCTTCTAGAAACCAAGGGGAATGACTCAACTACAAGATATGTCTTATTGGAATCAGGGGGAAGGACTCTACTAAAAGGTACATCTTATAGTAATCAAGGAGAATGACTCGACTAAAAGGAATCTCTTATAGTAATCAAGGGGAACGACACTACTAAAAGGTATGTCTTATTGGAATCAAGGGAAATGACTCAACTAGAAGCTAAGGAAGATGACTCAACTAAAAGGTATGTCTTATAGTAATCAGGGAGAATGACTCAATGAAATGGTATGCCTTATAGGAATCAAGAGGAATAACTCGACTAAAAGGTATGTCTTACAGCAATCAAGGAGAATTACTCGACTAAAAGGTAGGTCTTACTGGAATCAAGGAGAATGACTCGACTAAAATATACGTCTTATAGGAATCACAGGGAACGACTAGACTAAAAGGAATCTCTTATAGTAATCAAGGGGAATGACACTACTAAAAGGTATGTATTATAGGAATGAAGGGGTATGACTAGACTAAAATGTATGACTTACAGGAATCAAGGGGAATGAATCGCCTAAAAGGTATGTCGTATAGGAATCAAGGGGGATGACTCGTCTAAAAGGGAAGTCTTATAGGAATCTAAAAGAATGACTAGACTCAAAAGGTACGTCTAATAGGAATCAGGAGGAATGAATTTACTAAAACACACGACTTATAGGATTCAAGGGAATAAGTTGTCTAAAAGGTAAATCTAATAGGAATCAAAGGGTAAGACTCAACTAAAAGGTACGTATTATAGGAATCAAGGGGAAAGACACGACCAAAAGGTACATCTTATAGGAATCAAGGGGGATAACTCGAATAAAAGGTACGTCTTATAGGAATCAAGGGGGTTGACTCAACTAAAAGGTATGTCTCAGAGGAAAAAAAGGGGACGACTCAAACAAAAGGTACGTCTTGTAGTAATCATGGGGAATAACTTAACTAAAAGGTATGTCTTATAGGAATTAAGGGTAATGAGTCGATTAAAAGGAAAGTCATTGTGGAATCAGAAGGAATGAACCGACTAAAAGGTACGTCTTATAGGAATACTGGGAATAACTTGACTAAAAGTTACGTCTAATAGGAATCAATGGGAATGACTCAACTGAAACGTACGTCTTATAGGAATCAAGGGAAACGACTGATCTAAAAGTTTCGTCTCATAGGAATCAAGGGGAATAACTTGACTAAAGTTTATGTGATATGGGAATAACGGGGAATAACTCACCTAAAATATACATCTTATTGGAATCAAGGGGAATAACTCGACTAAATGGTACATCTTATAGAAATCAAGGAGGATAACTCGTCTAAAAGGTTTGTCTTATAGAAATCAAGAAGAATGACTAGAATCAAAATATACGTCTTATAGGAATCAAGTGGAATGAATCGACTAAAAGGTTTGTCTTATAGGAATCAAGGGAATCGCTCGACTAAAAGATACGATTTATCAGAATCAAGGGAATGACTCGTCTAAAAGGTACGTCTAAAAGGAATCAAAGGGTAAGACTCAACTAAATGGTACGTCTTATAGGAATCAAGGGGAAAGAATCAACCAAAAGATACGTCTTATAGGAATTAAGGGTAATGACTCGACTAAAAGGTATGTCTTATAGGAATAAAGGGGGACGACTCAAATAAAAGGTACGTCTTCTAGAAATCAAGGGGAATGACTCAACTACAAGATATGTCTTATGGGAATCAGGGGGAAGGACTCTACTAAAAGGTACATCTTATAGGAATCAAGGAGAATGACTCGACTAAAAGGAATCTCTTATAATAATCAAGGGGAACGACACTACTAAAAGGTATGTCTTATTGGAATCAAGGGAAATGACTCGACTAGAAGCTAAGGAAGATGACTCAACTAAAGGGTATGTCTTATAGTAATCAAGGAGAATGACTCAATCAAATGGTATTCCTTATAGGAATCAAGAGGAATAACTCGACTAAAAGGTATGTCTTACAGCAATCAAGGAGAATGACTCGACTAAAAGGTAGGTCTTACTGGAATCAAGGAGAATGGCTCGACTAAAATATATGTCTTATAGGAATCACAGGGAACGACTACACTAAAAGGAATCTCTTATAGTAATCAAGGGGAATGACACTACTAAAAGGTATGTCTTATAGGAATGAAGGGGAATGACTAGACTAAAATGTATGACTTACAGGAATCAAGGGGAATGAATCGACTAAAAGGTATGTTGTATAGCAATCAAGGGGGATGACTCGTCTAAAAGGGAAGTCCTATAGGAATCTAGAAGAATGACTATTCTCAAAAGGTACGTCTAATAGGAATCAGGAGGAATGAATTTACTAAAACATACGACTTATAGGAATCAAGGGAATAAGTTGTCTAAAAGGTAAATCTAATAGGTATCAAAGGGCAAGACTCAACTAAAAGGTACGTATTATAGGAATTAAGGGGAAAGACTCGACCAAAAGGTACATCTTACAGGAATCAAGGGGTATAACTCAAATAAAAGGTGCGTCTTATAGGAATCAAGGGGGTTGACTTGACTAAAAGGTATGTCTCAGAGGAAAAAAAGGGGACGACTCAAACAAAAGGTACGTCTTATAGTAATCATGGGTAATAACTTAACTAAAAGGTATGTCTTATAGGAATTAAGGGTAATGAGTCGATTAAAAGGTAAGTCATTGTGGAATCAAGAGAAATCAAAGGGTAAGACTCAACTAAATGGTACGTCTTATAGGAATCAAGGGGAAAGACTCGACCAAAAGATACGTCTTATAGGAATTAAGGGTAATGACTCGACTAAAAGGTATGTCTCATAGGAATAAAGGGGTACGACTCAAAGAAAAGGTACGTCTTCTAGGAATCAAGGGGAATGACTCATGTAAAAGATATGTCTTATAGGAATCAAAAGGGATGACTCGTCTAAAAGGTACATCTTATAGTAATCTAGAAAAATGACTTGACTAAATAGATACGTTTTATAGGGATCAAGACATATGACTAGAGTACAACATACGATTGATAGGAATCAAGGGAATGACTCGTCTAAAAGGTACGTCTAATAGGAATCAAAGATTAAGACTCAACTACATGGTACGTCTTATAGGAATCTATGGGAAAGACTCAACCAAAAGGTACATCTTATAGGAATCAAGGTGGATAACACGACTAAAAGTTACGTCTTATAGGAATCACTGTGGATGACTTGAATAAAAGGTACGTGTCATACGATTAAAGTGGGAAGACTCAAATAAAGGGTCCGTCATTTAAGAATCAAGGGGAATGACTTTATTAAAAGGTACGTCTTATAGCAATCAACGGTAATGACTCGATTAAAAGGTATGTCTTATAAGAATCAAGAGAAATGACTTGACTAAAAGGTATGTCTTATAGAAATCAAGGGAATAACTAGACTAAAAGGTACGTCAAATAAAAATCAAGGGGAATGACTCAACTGAGAGGTACATCTTATAGGAATAAAGGGAAAAGTCTCATCTAAAAGGTACGTCTTATAGGAATAAAGGGGAATAACTATACTAAAATGTATGTCTTAGAGGAATCAAGGGGAATGACTCAACTAAAATGTACATCTTATAGGAATCAAGGGGAATGACTCAACCAAAAGGTACATCTTGTAGGAATCAAGGGGGTTCACTCTACTAAAAGGTACGTCTTATAGGAATCAAGGGGAATGACTCGACTAAAAGGTACGTCTTATAGGAATCAAGGAAATGACTTTGCTAAAAGGTACGTCTTATAGGAGTCAAAGGAAAAGGCTCAACTAAAAGGTATGTCTGATATGAATCTAAGTGAAAGACTTAACTATGAGGTACGTCATATAGGAATCAAGGGGGATGACTCAACTAAAAGGTATGTCTTATAGTAATCAAGGAGAATGACTCGACTAATAGTTATGCCTTATACGAATAAAGAGGATTAACTCGACTAAAAGGTATGTGTTACAGCAATCAAGGAGAATGACTCGACTAAAAGGTATGTCTTATTGGAACCAAGGAGAATGACTCGACTAAAATATATGTCTTATAGGAATAAAGGGGAACGACTCTACTAAAAGGTACGTCTTATTGGAATCAAGGAGAATGACTCGACTAAAACGTATCTCTTATAGTAATCAAGGGGAATGACACTACTAAAAGCTATGTCTTATAGGAATGAAGGGGAATGACTAGACTAAAATGTATTACTTATAGCAATCAAGGGGAATGAATCGACTAGAAGGTAGGTCTTATAGGAATCAAGGGGGATGACTCATCTAGAAGGTACGTCTTATAGGAATCTAGAAGATTGACTAGACCCAAAAGGTACGTCTTATTTAAATTAAGAGGAATGAATTTACTAAAACATACGACTTATAGGAATCAAGGGAATGAGTTGTCTTAAAGCAACGTCTAATAGGAATCAAAGGGTAAGACTCAACTAAAAGGTACGTCTTATAGGAATCAAGGGGAAAGACTCGACCAAAACGTATGTCTTATAGGAATCATGGGGGATAACTCAACTAAAAGGTACAACCTATAGGAAATAAGGGGGTCGACTCGACTAAAAGGTATGTCTCATAGGAAAAAAGGGGGGAGACTCAAATTAAAGATACGTCTTATAGGAATCATGGGGAAGGACTTGACTAAAAAGTACATCTTATTGCAAACAAGGGTAATCACTCGATTAAAAGGTATGTCTTATAGGAATCAAGAGAAATGACCCGACTAAAAGGTATGTCTTATAGGAATAAAAGGGAATAACTTGAATAAAAGGTACGTCTAATAGGAATCAAGGGGAATGACTCAACTGAAAGGTACGTCTTATAGGAATGAAGGGAAAAGACTCGTCTAAAATGTACGTCTCATAGGAATCAAGAGGAATAACTAGACTAAACTGTATGACTCATGGGAATAATGGGAAAGACTCACCTAAAATATACAACTTAGAGGAATCAAGGAGAATGAATCATCTAACTGGTACATCTTATAGGAATTAAGGGGCATGACTCCACTAAAAGGAGCATATTATAGGAATAAAGGGGAATGACTCAGCTAAAAGGTATGTCTTATAATAATCAAGGGAAAGACTTGGCTAAAAGGTACATCTTATAGGAATCAAAGGGAGAAACTAAACTAAAAGATACATCTTATAAGAATAAAGGGGAAAGACTCGACTAAGAGGTACGTCTTATAGGAATCAAGGGGGATGACTCAACTAAAAGGTAATTATTATAGGAATCGAGGAGGATGACTGGACTAAAACATACGACTCATAGGAATGAAGGGAATGACTCGTCTGAAAGGAAAGTCTAATAGAAATCAAAGGGTAAGACTCAATTATATGGTACGTATTATAGGAATCAAGGGGAAAGACTTAACCAAAAGGTACATCTTATATAAATCAAGGGGGATAAATCAACTAAGAGGTATGTCTTATAGGAATAAAGGGGGATGACTGAAATAAAAGGTATGACATATAGGAATCAAGGGGAATGACTTTACTAAAAGGTACGTCTTATAGGAATTAATGGTAATGACTCGATTAAAAGGTATGTCTTATAGGAATCAAGAGAAATGATCCGACCAAAAGGTACGTCTTATAGAAATCAAGGGAATAACTTGACTAAAAGGTATGTCTAATAGGAAACAAAGAGAATGACTCAACTAAAAGGTACATCTTATAGGAATCATGGGAAAAGACTCATCTAAAAGGTACGTCTAAAAGGAATCAAAGGGTAAGACTCAACTAAATGGTACGTCTTATAGAAATCAAGGGGAAAGACTCGACCAAAAGGTACGTCTTATACGAATTAAGGGTTTGACTCGACTAAAAGGTATGTCTCATAGGAATAAAGGGGGACGACTCAAATAAAAGGTATGTCTTCTAGGAATCAAGGGGAATGACTCAACTAAAAGATGTGTCTTATAGTAATCAAAAGGGATGACTCGTCTAAAAGGTACGTCTTATAGGAATCTAGAAAAAAGACTTGACTAAAAAGATACGTTTTATAAGAATCAATGCATACGACTTGACTTCAACAAATGATTTATAGGAATCAAGGGAATGACTTATCTAAAAGGTACGTCTAATAGGAATCAAAGGGTAAGACTCAACTACAAGGTACGTCTTATAGGAATCAAGGGGAAAGACTCAACCAAAAGATACATCTTATAGGAATCAAGGCGGATAACTCGACTAAAACGTACATCTTATAGGAATGAAGGGGGATGACTCGACTAAAAGGTATGTGTCATAGGAATAAAGAGGGACGACTAAAATAAAAGGTTCGTCATATAAGAATCAAGGGGAATGAATTCAATAAAAGGTACGTCTTAGAGGAATCAATGGTAATGACTTTATTAAAAGGTATGTCTTATTGGAATTAAGAGAAATGACTCGACTAAAAGGTATGTCTTATAGAAATGAAGGGAATAACTAGAATAAGAGGTACGTCGAATAGGAATCAAGGGCAATGACTCTACTTAATGATACATCTTATAGGAATCAAGGGAAAGGACTCATCTAAAAGGTACATCTTATAGGAATCAAGGGGAATAACTAGACTAAAATGTATGTCTTAAAGAAAACAAGGGGAATGACTCAACTAAAATGTACATCTTATAGGAATCAAGGGTAATGTCTCTACCAAAAGATACATCTTATAGGAATCGAGGGGGTTGACTCGACTAAACGGTACGTCTTATAGGAATCAAGGGGAATAACTTGACAAGAAGCTATGTTTTATATGATCAACGGGAATGACTCGACTAAAAGGTACGTCTTATAGGAATAAAGGGAATGACTTGTCTAAAAGGTACGTCTTATAGGTGTCAAAGGAAACGACTCAACTAAAACGTACGTCTTATAAGAATCAAAGTGAAAGACTCGACTAAGAGTTACATATTATAGGAATCAAGGGGGATAGCTCAACAAAAAGGTATCTCTTATAATAATCAAGGAGAATGAATCGCCTAAATGTTATGGCCGATAGGAATCAAGAGGAATAACTCGACTAAAAGGTATATCTTAGAACAATCAAGGAGAATGACTCGACTAAAAGGTGCGTCTTATTGGAATCAAGGAGAATGACTCAACTAAAATATATGTCTTCTAGGAATCAGAGGAACGACTCTACCAAAAAGTACATCTTAAAGTAATCAAGGAGAATGACTCGACTAAAAGGTATCTCTTATAGTAATCAAGGGCAATGACACTACTAAAAGGTATGTCTTATAGGAATGAAGGGGAATGACTAGACTAAAATGTGCGACTTATGGGAATCAAGGGGAATGAATCGACTAAAAGGTATGTCTTATAGGAACCAAGGGGGATGACTCGTCTGGAAGGTACGTCTTATAGGAATCTAGAAGATTGAATAGAATCAAAAGGTACGTCTTATAAGAATCAAGAGAAATGAATTTACTAAAACATACGACTTATAGGAATCAAGGGAATGAGTTTTCTAAAAGGTACGTCTAATAGGAATCAAAGGATAAGACTCAACTAAAAGGTACGACTTATAGGAATCAAGGGGAAAGACTAGACCAAAAGGTATGTCTTACAGGAATAAAGGGGGATAACTCAACTAAAAGGTACGACCTATAGGAAACAAGGGGGTTCACTCGACTAAAAGGTATTTGTCATAGGAAATAAGGGGGCAGACTCAAATTAAAGGTACGTCTTTTAGGAATTATGGTGAGTGACTTGATCTAAAAGTACGTCTTATGGCAAACAAGGGTAATGACTAGATTTAAATGTATGTCTTATAGGAATCAAGAGGAATGACCCTACTAAATTGTACATCTTATTGCAATACAGGGATTTACTTGACTAAAAGGTACGTCTAGCAGGTATCAAGGGAAATGGCTCAACTGAAAGGTACGTCTTATAGGAATTAAGGGTAAAGACTCGTCTAAAATATACATCTCATAGGAATCAAGAGGAATAACTAGACTAACTGTATGTCTTATAGGAATAATGGGGAATGACTCACCTAAAATATACATCTTAGAGTAATCAAGGTGAATAACTCGACTAAATGGTACAGATTTTGGGGTTTTAGGGGAATGACTGGACTAAAAGGAGCATCTTATAGGAATCAAGGGGAATGACTCGTCTAGAAGCTAACATTTATAGAATCATGGGGAGTGACTCAACTAAAAGGTATGTCTTATAGGAATCAAGGGAATGACTCGGCTAAAAGGTACGTCTTATAGGAATCAAAGGGAAAGGCTAAACTAAAAGGTACATGTTATAGGAATCTAGAAAAAAGACTTGACTAAAAAGATACGTTTTATAGGAATCAATGCATACGACTAGACTTCAACATATGATTTATAGGAATCAAGGGAATGACTCATCTAAAAGGTACATCTAATAGGAATCAAAGGGTAAGACTCAAATACAAGGTACGTCTTATAGGAATCAAGGGAAAAGACTCAACCAAAAGATACATCTTATAGGAATCAAAGTGGATAACTTGACTAAAACGTATATCTTGTAGGAATGAAGGGGGATGACTCGACTAAAAGATACGTGTCATAGGAATAAAGGGGGACGACTAAAATAAAAGGTCCGTCATATAAGAATCAAGGGGAATGACTTCAATAAAAGGTACGTCTAATAGGAATCAATGGTAATTACTCGATTAAAAGGTATGTCTTATGGGAATTAAGAGAAATGACTCGACTAAAAGGTATGTCTTATATAAATCAAGGGAATAACTTGAATAAGAGGTACGTCGAATAGGAATCAAGAGCAATGACTCAACTTAATAGTAGATCTTATAGGAATCAAGGGAAAGAACTTATCTAAAAGGTACGTCATATAGGAATCAAGGGGAATAACTCAACTAAAATGTACATCTTATAGGAATCAAGGGTAATGACTCGACCAAAAGGTACATCTTATAGGAATCAAGGGGGTTGACTCGACTAAAAGGTATGTCTTATAGGAATCAAGGGGAATAGCTTGACTAGAAGCTAAGTTTTATAGGATCAACGGGAATAACTCGACTAAAAGGTACGTCTTATAGGAATAAAGGGAATGACTTGACTAATAGGTACATCTTATAGGTGTCAAAGGAAAAGACTCAACTAAAACGTACGTCTTATATGAATCAAAGTAAAAGACTCGACTAAGAGGTACATAGTATAGGAATCAAGGGGTATAGCTCAACTAAAAGGTATGTCTTATAATAATCAAGGAGAATGACTCACCAAAATGTTATGCCTGATAGGAATCAAGAGGAATAACTCGACTAAAAGGTATGTCTTATAGCAATCAAGGAGAATGACTCGACTAAAAGATACGTCTTATTAGAATCAAGGAGAATGACTCAACTAAAATATATGTCTTATAGGAATCAAGAGGAACGACTCTACTCAAAGGTATGTCTTAATGTAATCAAGGAGAATGACTCGACTAAAAGGTATCTCTTATAGTAATCAAGGGGAATGACACTACTAAAAGGTATGTCTTATAGGAATGAAGGGGAATGACTAGACTAAAATGTGCGACTTATGGGAATCAAGGGGAATGAATCGACTAAAAGGTATGTCTTATAGGAACCAAGGGGGATGACTCGTCTGGAAGGCACGTCTTATAGGAATCTAGAAGATTGAATAGAATCAAAAGGTACGTCTTATAAGAATCAAGAGAAATGAATTTACTAAAACATACGACTTATAGGAATCAAGGGAATGAGTTGTCTAAAAGGTACGTCTAATAGGAATCAAAGGATAAGACTCAACTAAAAGGTACGACTTATAGGAATCAAGGGGAAAGACTAGACCAAAAGGTATGTCTTACAGGAATAAAGGGGGATAACTCAACTAAAAGGTACGACCTATAGGAAACAAGGGGGTTCACTCGACTAAAAGGTATTTGTCTTAGGAAATAAGGGGGCAGACTCAAATTAAAGGTACGTCTTATAGGAATTATGGTGAGTGACTTGATCTAAAAGTACGTCTTATGGCAAACAAGGGTAATGACTAGATTTAAATGTATGTCTTATAGGAATCAAGAGGAATGACCCTACTAAATTGTACATCTTATTGCAATACAGGGATTTACTTGACTAAAAGGTACGTCTAGCAGGTATCAAGGGAAATGGCTCAACTGAAAGGTACGTCTTATAGGAATTAAGGGTAAAGACTCGTCTAAAATATACATCTCATAGGAATCAAGAGGAATAACTAGACTAACTGTATGTCTTATAGGAATAATGGGGAATGACTCACCTAAAATATACATCTTAGAGTAATCAAGGTGAATAACTCGACTAAATGGTACAGATTTTGGGGTTTTAGGGGAATGACTGGACTAAAAGGAGCATCTTATAGGAATCAAGGGGAATGACTCGTCTAGAAGCTAACATTTATAGAATCATGGGGAGTGACTCAACTAAAAGGTATGTCTTATAGGAATCAAGGGAATGACTCGGCTAAAAGGTACGTCTTATAGGAATCAAAGGGAAAGGCTAAACTAAAAGGTACATGTTATAGGAATCTAGAAAAAAGACTTGACTAAAAAGATACGTTTTATAGGAATCAATGCATACGACTAGACTTCAACATATGATTTATTGGAATCAAGGGAATGACTCATCTAAAAGGTACATCTAATAGGAATCAAAGGGTAAGACTCAAATACAAGGTACGTCTTATAGGAATCAAGGGAAAAGACTCAACCAAAAGATACATCTTATAGGAATCAAAGTGGATAACTTGACTAAAACGTATATCTTGTAGGAATGAAGGGGGATGACTCGACTAAAAGATACGTGTCATAGGAATAAAGGGGGACGACTAAAATAAAAGGTCCGTCATATAAGAATCAAGGGGAATGACTTCAATAAAAGGTACGTCTAATAGGAATCAATGGTAATTACTCGATTAAAAGGTATGTCTTATGGGAATTAAGAGAAATGACTCGACTAAAAGGTATGTCTTATATAAATCAAGGGAATAACTTGAATAAGAGGTACATCGAATAGGAATCAAGAGCAATGACTCAACTTAATAGTAGATCTTATAGGAATCAAGGGAAAGAACTTATCTAAAAGGTACGTCATATAGGAATCAAGGGGAATAACTCAACTAAAATGTACATCTTATAGGAATCAAGGGTAATGACTCGACCAAAAGGTACATCTTATAGGAATCAAGGGGGTTGACTCGACTAAAAGGTATGTCTTATAGGAATCAAGGGGAATAGCTTGACTAGAAGCTAAGTTTTATAGGATCAACGGGAATAACTCGACTAAAAGGTACGTCTTATAGGAATAAAGGAAATGACTTGACTAATAGGTACATCTTATAGGTGTCAAAGGAAAAGACTCAACTAAAACGTACGTCTTATATGAATCAAAGTAAAAGACTCGACTAAGAGGTACATAGTATAGGAATCAAGGGGTATAGCTCAACTAAAAGGTATGTCTTATAATAATCAAGGAGAATGACTCACCAAAATGTTATGCCTGATAGGAATCAAGAGGAATAACTCGACTAAAAGGTATGTCTTATAGCAATCAAGGAGAATGACTCGACTAAAAGATACGTCTTATTAGAATCAAGGAGAATGACTCAACTAAAATATATGTCTTATAGGAATCAAGAGGAACGACTCTACTCAAAGGTATGTCTTAATGTAATCAAGGAGAATGACTCGACTAAAAGGTATCTCTTATAGTAATCAAGGGGAATGACACTACTAAAAGGTATGTCTTATAGGAATGAAGGGGAATGACTAGACTAAAATGTGCGACTTATGGGAATCAAGGGGAATGAATCGACTAAAAGGTATGTCTTATAGGAACCAAGGGGGATGACTCGTCTGGAAGGCACGTCTTATAGGAATCTAGAAGATTGAATAGAATCAAAAGGTACGTCTTATAAGAATCAAGAGAAATGAATTTACTAAAACATACGACTTATAGGAATCAAGGGAATGAGTTGTCTAAAAGGTACGTCTAATAGGAATCAAAGGATAAGACTCAACTAAAAGGTACGACTTATAGGAATCAAGGGGAAAGACTAGACCAAAAGGTATGTCTTACAGGAATAAAGGGGGATAACTCAACTAAAAGGTACGACCTATAGGAAACAAGGGGGTTCACTCGACTAAAAGGTATTTGTCTTAGGAAATAAGGGGGCAGACTCAAATTAAAGGTACGTCTTATAGGAATTATGGTGAGTGACTTGATCTAAAAGTACGTCTTATGGCAAACAAGGGTAATGACTAGATTTAAATGTATGTCTTATAGGAATCAAGAGGAATGACCCTACTAAATTGTACATCTTATTGCAATACAGGGATTTACTTGACTAAAAGGTACGTCTAGCAGGTATCAAGGGAAATGGCTCAACTGAAAGGTACGTCTTATAGGAATTAAGGGTAAAGACTCGTCTAAAATATACATCTCATAGGAATCAAGAGGAATAACTAGACTAACTGTATGTCTTATAGGAATAATGGGGAATGACTCACCTAAAATATACATCTTAGACTAATCAAGGTGAATAACTCGACTAAATGGTACAGATTTTGGGGTTTAAGGGGAATGACTGGACTAAAAGGAGCATCTTATAGGAATCAAGGGGAATGACTCGTCTAGAAGCTAACATTTATAGAATCATGGGGAGTGACTCAACTAAAAGGTATGTCTTATAGGAATCAAGGGAATGACTCGGCTAAAAGGTACGTCTTAGAGGAATCAAAGGGAAAGGCTAAACTAAAAGGTACATCTTATAGGAATCTAGAAAAAAGACTTGACTAAAAAGATACGTTTTATAGGAATCAATGCATACAACTAGACTTCAACATATGATTTATAGGAATCAAGGGAATGACTCATCTAAAAGGTACATCTAATAGGAATCAAAGGGTAAGACTCAAATACAAGGTACGTCTTATAGGAATCAAGGGAAAAGACTCAACCAAAAGATACATCTTATAGGAATCAAAGTGGATAACTTGACTAAAACGTATATCTTATAGGAATGAAGGGGGATGACTCGACTAAAAGATACGTGTCATATGAATAAAGGGGGACGACTAAAATAAAAGGTCCGTCATATAAGAATCAAGGGGAATGACTTCAATAAAAGGTACGTCTAATAGGAATCAATGGTAATTACTCGATTAAAAGGTATGTCTTATGGGAATTAAGAGAAATGACTCGACTAAAAGGTATGTCTTATATAAATCAAGGGAATAACTTGAATAAGAGGAACGTCGAATAGGAATCAAGAGCAATGACTCAACTTAATAGTAGATCTTATAGGAATCAAGGGAAAGAACTTATCTAAAAGGTACGTCATATAGGAATCAAGGGGAATAACTCAACTAAAATGTACATCTTATAGGAATCAAGGGTAATGACTCGACCAAAAGGTACATCTTATAGGAATCAAGGGGGTTGACTCGACTAAAAGGTTTGTCTTATAGGAATCAAGGGGAATAGCTTGACTAGAAGCTAAGTTTTATAGGATCAACGGGAATAACTCGACTAAAAGGTACGTCTTATAGGAATAAAGGGAATGACTTGACTAATAGGTACGTCTTATAGGTGTCAAAGGAAAAGACTCAACTAAAACGTACGTCTTATATGAATCAAAGTAAAAGACTCGACTAAGAGGTACATAGTATAGGAATCAAGGGGTATAGCTCAACTAAAAGGTATGTCTTATAATAATCAAGGAGAATGACTCACCAAAATGTTATGCCTGATAGGAATCAAGAGGAATAACTCGACTAAAAGGTATGTCTTATAGCAATCAAGGAGAATGACTCGACTAAAAGATACGTCTTATTAGAATCAAGGAGAATGACTCAACTAAAATATATGTCTTATAGGAATCAAGAGGAACGACTCTACTCAAAGGTATGTCTTAATGTAATCAAGGAGAATGACTCGACTAAAAGGTATCTCTTATAGTAATCAAGGGGAATGACACTACTAAAAGGTATGTCTTATAGGAATGAAGGGGAATGACTAGACTAAAATGTGCGACTTATGGGAATCAAGGGGAATGAATCGACTAAAAGGTATGTCTTATAGGAACCAAGGGGGATGACTCGTCTGGAAGGCACGTCTTATAGGAATCTAGAAGATTGAATAGAATCAAAAGGTACGTCTTATAAGAATCAAGAGAAATGAATTTACTAAAACATACGACTTATAGGAATCAAGGGAATGAGTTGTCTAAAAGGTACGTCTAATAGGAATCAAAGGATAAGACTCAACTAAAAGGTACGACTTATAGGAATCAAGGGGAAAGACTAGACCAAAAGGTATGTCTTACAGGAATAAAGGGGGATAACTCAACTAAAAGGTACGACCTATAGGAAACAAGGGGGTTCACTCGACTAAAAGGTATTTGTCTTAGGAAATAAGGGGGCAGACTCAAATTAAAGGTACGTCTTATAGGAATTATGGTGAGTGACTTGATCTAAAAGTACGTCTTATGGCAAACAAGGGTAATGACTAGATTTAAATGTATGTCTTATAGGAATCAAGAGGAATGACCCTACTAAATTGTACATCTTATTGCAATACAGGGATTTACTTGACTAAAAGGTACGTCTAGCAGGTATCAAGGGAAATGGCTCAACTGAAAGGTACGTCTTATAGGAATTAAGGGTAAAGACTCGTCTAAAATATACATCTCATAGGAATCAAGAGGAATAACTAGACTAACTGTATGTCTTATAGGAATAATGGGGAATGACTCACCTAAAATATACATGTTAGACTAATCAAGGTGAATAACTCGACTAAATGGTACATCTTATAGTATTTAAGGGGGATGACTCGACTAAAAGGAGCATCTTATAGGAATCAAGGGGAATGACTCGACTAGAAGCTAACATTTATAGAATCATGGGGAGTGACTCAACTAAAAGGTATGTCTTATTGGAACCAAGGGAATGACTCGGCTAAAAGGTACGTCTTACAGGAATCAAAGGGAAGGACTAAACTAAAAGGTACGTCTTATAAGAATCAAGGGGAAAGACTCGACTAAGAGGTACGTCTTATAGGAATCAATGGGGTTGACTCGACTAAAAGGTATGTCTCATGGGAATAAAGGAGGATGACTCAAATAAAAGGTACGTCTTCTAGGAATCATGGGGAATGACTCAACTAAAAGATATGTCTTATAGAAATCAAAAGTGATGACTCGTCTAAAAGGTACGTCTTATAGGAATCAAGGCATACGACTAGACTTCAACATACGATTTATAGGAATCAAGGGAATGACTCATCAAAAAGGTACGTCTAATAGAAATCAAAAGGTAAGAGTAAACTATAAGGTACGTCTTATAGGAATCAAGGGGAAACACTCAACCAAAAGATACATCTTATAGAAATCAAGGCGGATAACAAGACTAAAAGGTACTAAGAGGTACGTGTCATAGGAATAAATGGGGTCGACTCAAATAAAAGGTCCTTCATATAAGAATCAACGGGAATGACTTCAGTAAAAGGTACGTCTTATTGGAATCAATGGTAATGACTTGATTAAAAGGTATGCCTTCTAGGAATTAAGAGAAATGACTTGACTAGAAGATATGTCTTATATAAATCAAGGGAATAACTTGGATAAAAGGTACGTCGAATGGGAATCAAGGGGAATGACTCAACTGAAAGGTAGATCTTATAGGAATCAAGGGAAAAGACTCATCTAAAAGGTACGTCTTATAGGAATCAAGGGGAATAAGTAGACTAAAATGTATGTCTTTTAGGAATCAAGGGGAATGACTCAACTAAAATGTACATCTTATAGGAATCAAGGGTAATGACTCGACCAAAAGGTACATGTTATAGGAATCAAGGGGGTTGACTCGACTAAAAGGTACGGCTTATAGGAATCAAGGGGAATAACTCGACTACAAGCTAAGTTTTATAGAATCAAGGGGAATGACTCGACTAAAAGGTACATTTTATAGGAATCAAGGGAATGGCTTGGCTAAAAGGTACGTCTTATAGGTGTCAAAGGAAAAGACTCAACTAAAAGGTACGTCTTATAAGAACCAAAGGAGAATGACTCGACTAAATGTTATGCAATATAGGAATCAAGAGGAATAACTAGACTAAAAGGTATGTCTTACAACAATCAAGGAGAATGACTCGACTAAAAGGTACCTCTTATTCGAATCAAGGAGAATGACTCGACTAAAATATATGTCTCACAGGAATCAAGGGGAACGACCCTACTAAAAGGTATGTCTTAAAGTAATCAATGAGAATGACTCGACTAAAAGGTATCTCTTATAGTAATCAAGGGGAATGACACTACTAAAAGATATGTCTTATAGGAATAAAGAGGAATGACTAGACTAAAATGTACGACTTATAGTAGTCAAGGGGAATTAATCGAGTAAAAGGTATGTCTTATAGGAATCAAGGGGGATAACTAGTCTAGAATGTACGTCTTATAGGAATCTAGAAGATTAACTAGACTCAAAAGGTACGTCTTATAGGAATCAAGAGAAATAAATTAACTAAAACATACGACTTATTGGAATCAAGGGAATAAGTTGTCTAAAAGGTACGTCTAATAGGAATCAAACGGTAAGACTCAACTAAAAGGTACGACTTATAGGAATCAAGGGGAAAGACTCGACCAAAAGGTATGTCTTACAGGAAACAAGGGGGTTCACTCGACTAAAAGGTATGTCTTATAGAAAATAAGGGGGGAGACTCAAATTAAAGGTACGTCATATAGGAATGATCGGGAGTGACTTCACTGAAAAGTACACCTTATAGCAAACAAGGGTAATGACTCGATTAAAAGGTATGTCTTATAGGAATCAAGAGGAATGACCCGACTAAACGGTACGTCTTATAGAAATACAGGGAATAACTTGACTAAAAGGTACGTCTAACAGGAATCAAGGGAAATGGCTCAAATGAAAAGTACGTCTTATAGGAATCAATGGAGAAGACTCGTCTAAAATGTACGTCTCATAAGAATCAACAGGAATAACTAGACTAAACTGTATGTCTTATTGGAATAATGGGGAATGACTCACCTAAAATGTACATCTTGGAGGAATCAATGTGAATGACTCGACTAAATGGTACATCTTATAGGATTTAAGGGGGATGACTCGACTAAAAGGAGCATCTTATAGGAATCAAGTGCAATGACTCGACTAGAAGCTAACATTTATAGAATCATGGGGAATGACTCAACTAAAAGGTATGTCTTATAGTAGTCAAGGGAATGACTAGGCTAAAAGGTACGTCTTATAGAAATCAAAGGGAAAGAGTAAACTAAAAGGTATGTCTTATAAGAATCAAGGGGAAAGACTCGACTAAGAGGTACGTCTTGTAGGAATCAAGGGGGATGACTCAACTAAAAGGTATGTATGATAGGAATCAAGTCGGTTGACTCGACTAAAACTTATGACTCATAGGAATCAAGGGAATGACTCGTCTAAAAGAAATTAAAGGGTAAGATTCAATGAAAAGGAACGTCTTATAGGAATCAAGGGGCAAAACTCAACCAAAAGGTACATCTTGTAGGAATCAAGGGGGATAACATAACTAAAAGGTATGTCTTATAGGATTAAAGGGGGATGACTCGACTAAGACATACCTCTCATTGGAATAAAGGGGGACAACTCAAATAAAAGGTATGACATATAGGAATCAAGGGAAATGGCTTTTCTAAAAGGTACGTCTTATAGGAATCAATGGTAATGAATCGATTAAAAGGTATGCCTTATAGGAATCAAGAGAAATGACTCGACTAAAAGGTACGTCTTATAGAAATCAAGGGAATAACTTGACTAAAAGGTACGACTAATAGAAAACAAAGGGAATGACTCAACTGAAAGGTACATCTTATAGGAATCATGGGAAAAGACTCATCTAAAAGCTATATCTAAAAGGAATCAAAGGGTTAGACTCAACTAAATGGTACGTCTTATATGAATCAAGGGGAAAGACTCGACCAAAAGGTACATCTTATACGATTTAAGGGGGTTGACTCGACTAAAAGGTATGTCTTATAGGAATAAAGGGGGACAACTCAAATAAAAGGTACGTCTTCTAGGAATCAAGGGGAATGACTCTAATAAAAGATATGTCTTATAGGGATCAAAAGGGATGACTTGTCTAAAAGGTACGTCTTATAGGAATCTAGAAAAATGTCTTCACTAAAAAGATACGTTTTATAAGAATCAAGGCATATGACTAGACTACAACATATGATTTATAGAAATCAAGGGAATGACTCGTCTAAAAGGTACGTCAAATAGGAATTCAAGGGCAAGACTCAACTACAAGGTACGTCTTATAGGAATCAAGGGGAAAGACTCAACCAAAAGGTACATCTTATAGGAATCAAGGCGGATAACTCTACTAAAAGGTATGTCTTATAGGAATCAAGGGGGATGACTCGACTAAAAGGTACGTGTCATAGAAATAAAGGGGGACAACTCAAATAAAAGGTCCGTTATATAAGAATCAAGGGAATGACTAGAATAAAAGGTACGTCTTATAAGAATAAATTGTAATGTCTCGATTAAAATGTATGTCTTACAGGAATCAAGAGAAATGACTCGACTAAAAGGTATGTTTTAGAGAAATCAAGTGAATAAGTTGACTAAAAGATTCGTCGAATAGGAATCAAGGGGAATGACTCAACTGAAAGGTACATCTTATAGGAATCATGGGAAAACACTCATCTAAAAGGTATGTCTTATAGGAATCAAGGGGAATAACTAGACCAAAATGTATGTCTTATAGGAATTAAGGGGAATGACTCAACTAAAATGTACATCTTATACGAATCAAGGGGAATGACTCGACCAAAAGGTATATCTTATAGGAATCAAGGACTCGACTAAAAGGTACGTCTTAGGAATCAAGGGAATGACTTGGCTAAAAGGTACGTCTTATAGGAGTCAAAGGAAAAGACTTAAATAAAAGGTACGTCTTATAACAATCAAAGTGAAAGACTCAACTAAGAGGTACGTCTTATAGGAATCAAGGGGGATGACTCAACTAAAAGGTACGTCTTATAGTAATTAAGGAGAATGACTCGACTCAATGTTATGCCTCATAGGAATCAAGAGGAATAACTCGACTAAAAGGTATGTCTTACAGCAATCAAGGAGAATGACTCGACTAAAAGGTACGTCTTATTGGAATCTAGGAGAATGACTCGGCTAAAATATATGTCTTATAGGAATCAAGGGGAACAACTCTACTAAAAGGTACGTGTTATAGGAATCAAGGAAAATGACTCGACTAAAAGGTATCTCCTATAGTAATCAAGGGGAATGACACTACTAAAAGGTATGTCTTATAGGGATGAAGGAAAATTACTAGACTAAGATGTACGACTCATAGGAATCAAGGGAAATGAATAGACTAAAAGGTATGTCTTATAGGAATCAAAGGGGATGAATCATCTAGAAGGTATGTCTTATAGGAATCCAGAAGATTGTCTAGACTCAAAAGGTACGTCTTATAGGAATCAAGATGAATGAAGTTACTAAAACATACGACTTATAGGAATCAAGTGAATGAGTTCTCTAAAAGGTACGTCTAATAGGAATCAAAGGGTAAGACTAAACTAAAAGGTATGTCTTATAGGAATTAAGGGGAAAGACTCGACCAAAAGGTATGTCCAACAGGAATCAAGGGGGATAACTCGACTAAAAGGTACGTCCTATAGGAATCAAGGGGGTTGACTCGACCTTAAGGTATGTCTCATAGGAAAAAAGGGGGGAGACTCAAATTAAAGGTACGTCTTATAAGATTCATGGGGAATGAATTGACTAAAAACTACGTCTTATAGGAATAAAGGGTAATGACTCGATTAAAAGGTATGTCTTATAGGAATCAAGAGAAATGACCCAACTAAAAGGTAGGTCTTATAGGAATACAGGGAATAACTTGACTAAAAGGTACGTCTAATAGGAATCAAGGGGATTGACTCAATTGAAAGGTACGTCTTATAGGAATCAAGGGAAAAAACTCATCTAAAAGCTACGTCTAATAGGAATCAAGGGGAATAACTATACTAAACTATATGTCTTAGGGGAATAATAGGGAATGACTCACCTAAAATATATATCTTATAAGAATCAAGGCTAATAACTTGACTAAATGGTACATCTTATAGGAATCCAGGGCGATGACTCAACTAAAAGTAACATCTTATAGGAATCCAGGGGGATGACTCCTCTGAAAGGAACATCTTATAGGAATCAACGGGAATGACTCGACTAGAAGCTAACTTTTATAGAATCTAGGGAATGACTCGGCTAAAAGAGACATCTTATAGGACTAAAAATGAAAGATTAAACTAAAAGTTATGTCTTATAAGAATCAACAAGAAAGACTCGACTAAGTGGTAACACCTATAAGAATGAAGGAAGATAACTGAACTAAAAGGTATGTATATAGGAATCAAGGGGGATGACACAACTAAAACATACGACTCATTGGAATCAAGGGGAATGCCTTGACTAAAAGTTAAATCTTATTGGAATCAATGGTAATGACTCGATTAAAATGTATGTCTTATAGGAATCAAGAGAAATGATTCGACTAAAAGGTACGTCCTATAGAAATCAAGGGAATAAGTTGACTAAAAGGGACGTCTAATAGGAAAAAAAGGGAATGATTCAACTGAAAGGTACATCTTATAGGAATCAAAGGGTAAGACTCAACTAAAAGGTACGTCTTATAGGAATCAAGGGGAAAAACTCAACAAAAAAGTATGTTTTACAGGAATCAAGGGGGGATAACTCGACTAAATGGTACGTCATATAGGAAACAAGGGGGTTGACTCGACCCAAAGGTATGTCCCTTAGGAAAATAGGGGGGAGACTCAAATTAAAGGTACGTCATATATGAATCATGGGGAATGACTTGACTAAAAATTACGTCTTATAGGAATAAAGGGTAATGACTCGATTAAAAGGTATGTCTTATAGGAATCAAGAGGAATGACCCGACTAAAAGGTACGTCTTATAGGAATAAAGAAGAAAGACTAAACTAAAAGATACGTGTTATAAGAATCAAGGGGAAAAACTCGACTAAGAGATACGTCTTATAGGAATCAAAGGGGATGACTGAACTAAAAGGTATGTGTTATAGGAATCAAGGGAGTTGACTCGACTAAAACATACGACTCATTGGAATCAAGGGAATGACTTGTCTAAATAGTATGTCTAATAGCATTCAAAGGGTAAGACTCAACTAAAAGGTACGTCCTATAGGAAGCAAGGGGAAAGACTCAAACCAAAAGGTACATCTTATAGAAATAAAGGGGGATAACTCGACTACAAGGTATGTCCTTTAGGTATCAAGGGGGCTGACTCGACTAAAAGATACGTCTCATAGCATTAAAGGGGGACGACTCAAATAAAGGTATGTCTTATAGGAATCAAAGGTAATGCCTTGACTAAAAGTTACGTCTTATTGGAATCAATGGTAATGACTCGATTAAATGTATAACTTATAGGAATCAAGAGAAATGACTCGACTTAAAGGTACGTCTTATAGAAATCAAGGGAATAACTTGACTAAAAGGGATGTCTAACAGGAAACAAAGGGAATGACTTAACTGAAAGGTACATCTAATAGGAATCAAGGGAAAAGACTCATCTAAAAGGTTTGTCTTATAGGAAACAATGGGAATAACTAGACTAAAATGTATTTGTTATAGGAATCAAGGGGAACGACTAAACTAAAATGTAAATCTTATAGGAGTAAAGGGAAATGACTCGACAAAAAAATACATCTTATAGGAATCAAGCGGGTTGACTCGACTAAAAGGGACGTCTCATAGGAATCTAGAAGATTGACTATACTCAAAAGGTACGTCTTATAGGAATCAAGGGAATGAGTCGTCTAAAGGTTCGGCTAATAAGAATAAAAGGGTAAGACATACTAAAAGGTACGTCTTATATGAATCAAGGCAAAATACTCGACCAAAAGATACATCTTACAGTAATCAAAGGGGATAACTCGAATAAAAGGTATGTCTTGTAGGACTCAAGGGGGTTGACTCGACTAAAAGGTATGTCTCATAGGAAAAAAAGGGGACGACACAAATAAAAGGTACGTCTTATAGGAATCAAGGGTAATGACTCGATTAAAAGGTATGTCGTATTGGAATCAAGAGGAATAACCCGACTTAAAGGTTCGTCGTATAGGAATATAGGGAATAACATGACTAAAAGGTACATGAAATAAGAACCAAGGAAAATGACTCAACTGAAAGGTACCTCTTATAGGAATCAAGGAAAAAGACTCATCTAAAAGTTACATCTCATTGGAATCAATGGGAATAACTACACTAAAATTTATGTCATATGGGAATAACGGGGAATGACTCACCTAAAATATACATCTTATTGCAATCAAGGTAAATGACGCGACCGAATGGTACATGTTATAGAAATCAAGGGGGATGACTCATCTAAAAGGTACATCTTATAGAAATCTAGAAGAATGACAAGACTCAAATGGTACGTCTTATAGGAATCCAGGGGAATGAATCTACTAAAATATACAAATTATAGGAATCAAGGGAATGACTCATCTAAAAGGTACGTCTAATAGGAATCAAAGGGTAAGACTCAACTAATTGGTAGAACTTATAGGAATCAAGGGGAAAGACTCGACCAAAAGGTACATCTTATAGGAATCAAGGGGGAAAACTCGACTAGAAGGTACATCTTATACGAATTAAGGGGGTTGACTCGACTAAAAGGTTTGCCTCATAGGAATAAAGGCAGACGACTCAAATAAAAGGTATGTCTTATAGGAATCAAGCGGAATGACTCAACCAAAAGATATGTCTTATAGGAATCAAAAGGGATGACTCGTCTAAAAGTTACGTCTTATAGGAATCTAGAAAAATAACTAGACTAAAAAGTTACGTCTTATAGGAATCAAGGCATATGACTAGATTACAACATACGACTTATAGGAATCAAGGGAATGAGTAATCTAAAAGGTACGTCTAATAGGAATCAAAGGATAAGACTCAACTAAAAGGTACGTCTTATAGGAACCAAGGGGAAAAACTTAACCAAAAGGTACATCTTATAGGAATCAAGGGGGATAACTCGACAAAGAGGTACGTCTTATAAGAATCAAGGGGGATGACTCGACTAAAAGGTACATCTCATAGGAATAAAGAGGTATGACTCAAATAAAAGGTACGTCTTATAGGAATCACGGGGAAGGACTTGACTAAAAGGTACGTCTTATAGAAATCAATGGTATTGCCTCAATTAAAACATATGTCCTATAGTAATCAAGAGAAATGACTCGACTAAAAGGTACATCTTATGGAAATCAAGGGAATAACTTGACTAAAAGGTACGTCTAATAGGAATCAAGGTGAATGAATTAACTGAAAGGTACACCTTATAGGAATCAGGGGAAAAAACTCATCTAAAAGGTACGTCTTATAGGAATCAAGGGGAATAACTAGACTAAAATGTATGTCTCTTAGGAATCAAAGGGAAATGACTCAACTAAAATGTACATCTTATGGGAATCAAGGAGAATGACTCGACTAGAAGCTAAGTTTTATAGAATCAAGGGGAATGACTCGACTAAAAGGTACGTCTTATAGGAATCAAGAGAATGACTTGGATAAAGGGTACGTCTAATAGGAATTAAAGGGAATGACTCAACTAAAAGGTACGTCTTAGTGGAATCAAAGTGAAAGACTCAACTAAGAGGTAAGTCTGATAGGAATCAAGGGGGATGACTCAACTAAAAGTTACGTCTTATAGTAATCAAGGAGAATGACACGACTAAATGTTATGCCTTATAGGAATCAAGAGGAATAACTCGACTAAAATGTATGTCTTACAGAAATCAGGGAAAATGACTCGACTAAAAGGTACGTCTTATTAGAATCAAGGAGATTATCTCGACAAAAAAATATGTCTTATAGGAATCAAGGGGAATGACTCTACCTAACGGTACGTCTTATAGGAATCAATAAGAATGAATCGACCAAAAGGTATCTCTTATAGTAATCAAGGGGAATTACACTACTAAAAGGTATGTCTTATAGGAATGAAGGGGAATGAGTAGACTAAAATTTATGACTTATAGGAATCAATTGGAATGAATCGACAAAAAGGTATGTCTTATAGGAATCAAGGTGGAAGACTCATCTAGAAGGTACGTCTTATAGGAATCTAGAAGATTGACTAGACTCAAAAGGTACATCTTATAGGAATCAAGGGGAATGAATTTACAAAAACATACGACTTATAGGAAAGAAAGGAATGAGTCTTGTAAAAGGTACGTCTAATAGGAATCAAAGGGTAAGACGCAACTAAAAGATACGTCTAATAGGAATCAAGGGGAATAACTAGACTAAAATGTATGTCTCTTAGGAATCAAGGGGAATGACTCAACTAAAATGTACATCTTATGGGAATCAAGGGGAATGACTCGACTAGAAGCTATGTTTTATAGAATCAAGGGGAATGACTCGACTAAAAGGTACGTCTTATAGGAATCAAGGGAATGACTTGGATAAAGGGTACGTCTAATAGGAATTAAAGGGAATGAATCAACTAAAAGGTACGTCTTATTGGAATCAAAGTGAAAGACTCAACTAAGAGGTAAGTCTTATAGGAATCAAGGGGGATGACTCAACTAAAAGTTACATCTTATAGTAATCAAGGAGAATGACACGACTAAATGTTCTGCCTTATACGAATCAAGAGGAATAACTCGACTAAAATGTATGTCTTACAGAAATCAGGGAGAATGACTCGAATAAAAGGTACGTCTTATTAGAATCAAGGAGAATATCTCGACTAAAAAATATGTCTTATAGGAATCAAGGGGAATGACTCTACCTAACGGTACGTCTTATAGGAATCAATAAGAATGAATCGACCAAAAGGTATCTCTTATAGTAATCAAGGGGAATTACACTACTAAAAGGTATGTCTTATAGGAATGAAGGGGAATGAGTAGACTAAAATTTACGACTTATAGGAATCAATTGGAATGAATCGACAAAAAGGTATGTCTTATAGGAATCAAGGGGGAAGACTCATCTAGAAGGTACGTCTTATATAAATCTAGAAGATTGACTAGACTCAAAAGGTACATCTTATAGGAATCAAGGGGAATGAATTTACTAAAACATACGACTTATAGGAAACAAGGGAATGAGTCTTGTAAAAGGTACGTCTAATAGGAATCAAAGGGTAAGACTCAACTAAAAGATACGTCTAATAGGAATCAAGGGGAATAACTAGACTAAAATGTATGTCTCTTAGGAATCAAGGGGAATGACTCAACTAAAATGTAAATATTATGGGAATCAAGGGGAATGACTCGACTAGAAGCTAAGTTTTATAGAATCAAGGGGAATGACTCGACTAAAAGGTACGTCTTATAGGAATCAAGGGAATGACTTGGATAAAGGGTACGTCTAATAGGAATTAAAGGGAATGACTCAACTAAAAGGTACGTCTGATTGGAATCAAAGTGAAAGACTCAACTAAGAGGTAAGTCTTATAGGAATCAAGGGGGATGACTCAACTAAAAGTTACGTCTAATAGTAATCAAGGAGAATGACACGACTAAATGTTATGCCTTATAGGAATCAAGAGGAATAACTCGACTAAAATGTATGTCTTACAGAAATCAGGGAGAATGACTCGACTAAAAGGTAAGTCTTATTAGAATCAAGGAGAATATCTCGACTAAAAAATATGTCTTATAGGAATCAAGGGGAATGACTTTACCTAACGGTACGTCTTATAGGAATCAATAAGAATGAATGGACCAAAAGGTATCTCTTATAGTAATCAAGATAAATTACACTACTAAAAGGTATGTTTTATAGGAATGAAGGGGAATGGGTAGACAAAAATTTACGACTTATAGGAATCAATTGGAATGAATCGACAAAAAGGTATGTCTTATAGGAATCAAGGGGGAAGACTCATCTAGAAGGTACGTCTTATAGGAATCTAGAAGAGTGACTAGACTCAAAAGGTACATCTTATAGGAATCAAGGGGAATGAATTTACTAAAACATACGACTTATAGGAAACAAGGGAATGAGTCTTGTAAAAGGTACGTCTAATAGGAATCAAAGGGTAAGACTCAACTAAAAGATACGTCTAATAGGAATCAAGGGGAATAACTAGACTAAAATGTATGTCTCTTAGGAATCAAGGTGAATGACTCAACTAAAATGTACATCTTATGGGAATCAAGGGGAATGACTCGACTAGAAGCTAAGTTTTATAGAATCAAGGGGAATGACTCGACTAAAAGGTACGTCTTATAGGAATCAAGGGAATGACTTGGATAAAGGGTATGTCTAATAGGAATTAAATGGAATGACTCAAATAAAAGGTACGTCTTATTGGAATCAAAGTGAAAGACTCAACTAAGAGGTAAGTCTTATAGGAATCAAGGGGGATGACTCAACTAAAAGTTACGTCTTATAGTAATCAAGGAGAATGACAGGACTAAATGTTATGACTTACCGGAATCAAGAGGAATAACTCGACTAAAATGTATGTCTTACAGAAACCAGGGAGAATGACTCGACTAAAAGGTACGTCTTATTAGAATCAAGGAGAATATCTGGACTAAAAAATATGTCTTATAGGAATCAAGGGGAATGACTCTACCTAACGGTACGTCTTATAGGAGTCAATAAGAATGAATCGACCAAAAGGTATCTCTTATAGTAATCAAGGGGAATTACACTACTAAAAGGTATGTCTTATAGGAATGAAGGGGAATGAGTAGACTAAAATTTACGACTTATATGAATCAATTGGAATAAATTGACAAAAAGGTATGTCTTACAGGAATCAAGGGGGAAGACTCATCTAGAAGGTACGTCTTATAGGAATATAGAAGATTGACTAGACTCAAAAGGTACATCTTATAGGAATCAAGGGGAATGCATTTACTAAAACATACGACTTATAGGAAACAAGGGAATGAGTCTTGTAAAAGGTACGTCTAATAGGAATCAAAGGGTAAGACTCAACTAAAAGATACGTCTAATAGGAATCAAGGGGAATAACTAGACTAAAATGTATGTCTAATAGTAATCAAGGAGAATGACACGACTAAATGTTATGCCTTATAGGAATCAAGAGGAATAACTCGACTAAAATGTATGTCTTACAGAAATCAGGGAGAATGACTCGACTAAAAGGTAAGTCTTATTAGAATCAAGGAGAATATCTCGACTAAAAAATATGTCTTATAGGAATCAAGGGGAATGACTCTACCTAACGGTACGTCTTATAGGAATCAATAAGAATGAATGGACCAAAAGGTATCTCTTATAGTAATCAAGATAAATTACACTACTAAAAGGTATGTTTTATAGGAATGAAGGGGAATGGGTAGACTAAAATTTACGACTTATAGGAATCAATTGGAATGAATCGACAAAAAGGTATGTCTTATAGGAATCAAGGGGGAAGACTCATCTAGAAGGTACGTCTTATAGGAATCTAGAAGATTGACTAGACTCAAAAGGTACATCTTATAAGAATCAAGGGGAATGCATTTACTAAAACATACGACTTATAGGAAAAAAGGGAATGAGTCTTGTAAAAGGTACGTCTAATAGGAATCAAAGGGTAAGACGCAACTAAAAGATACGTCTAATAGGAATCAAGGGGAATAACTAGACTAAAATGTATGTCTCTTAGGAATCAAGGGGAATGACTCAACTAAATGTACATCTTATGGGAATCAAGGGGAATGACTCGACTAGAAGCTAAGTTTTATAGAATCAAGGGGAATGACTCGACTAAAAGGTACGTCTTATAGGAATCAAGGGAATGACTTGGATAAAGGGTACCTCTAATAGGAATTAAAGGGAATGACTCAACTAAAAGGTACGTCTTATTGGAATCAAAGTGAAATACTCAACTAAGAGGTAAGTCTTATAGGAATCAAGGGGGATGACTGAACTAAAAGTTACATCTTATAGTAATCAAGGAGAATGACACGACTAAATGTTCTGCCTTATAGGAATCAAGAGGAATAACTTGACTAAAATGTATGTCTTACAGAAATCAGGAAGAATCACTCGACTAAAAGGTACGTCTTATTAGAATCAAGGAGAATATCTCGACTAAAAAATATGTCTTATAGGAATCAAGGGGAATGACTCTACCTAACGGTACGTCTTATAG
This sequence comes from Capsicum baccatum var. pendulum, assembly GCA_030864225.1. NCBI lineage: Eukaryota > Viridiplantae > Streptophyta > Magnoliopsida > Solanales > Solanaceae > Capsicum > Capsicum baccatum. The sequence continues at coordinate 161,942,568 of CM061554.1, forward strand.
GAATCAATAAGAATGAATCGACCAAAAGGTATCTCTTATAGTAATCAAGATAAATTACACTACTAAAAGGTATGTTTTATAGGAATGAAGGGGAATGGGTAGACTAAAATTTACGACTTATAGGAATCAATTGGAATGAATCGAAAAAAAGGTATGTCTTATTGGAATCAAGGGGGAAGACTCATCTAGAAGGTACGTCTTATACGAATCTAGAAGATTGACTAGACTCAAAAGGTACATCTTATAGGAATCAAGGGGAATGAATTTACTAAAACATACGACTTATAGGAAACAAGGGAATGAGTCTTGTAAAAGGTACGTCTAATAGGAATAAAAGGGTAAGACTCAACTAAAATATACGTCTAATAGGAATCAAGGGGAACAACTTGACTAAAATGTATGTCTCTTAGGAATCAAGGGGAATGACTCAACTAAAAGTACATCTTATGGGAATCAAGGGGAATGACTCGACTAGAAGCTAAGTTTTATAGAATCAAGGGGAATGACTCGACTAAAAGGTACGTCTTATAGGAATCAAGGGAATGACTTGGATAAAGGGTACGTCTAATAGGAATTAAAGGGAATGACTCAACTAAAAGGTACGTCTTATTGGAATCTAAGTGAAAGACTCAACTAAGAGGTAAGTGTTATAGGAATCAAGGGGGATGACTCAACTAAAAGTTACATCTTATAGTAATCAAGGAGAATGAAACGATTAAATGTTATTCCTTATAGGAATCAAGAGGAATAACTCGACTAAAATGTATGTCTTACAGAAATCAGGGAGAATGACTCGACTAAAAGGTATGTCTTATTAGAATCAAGGAGAATATCTCGACTAAAAAAATATGTCTTATAGGAATCAAGGGGAATGACTCTACCTAACGGTACGTCTTATAGGAATCAATAAGAATGAATCGACCAAAACGTATCTCTTATAGTAATCAAGGGGAATTACACTACTAAAAGGTATGTCTTATAGGAATGAAGGGGAATGAGTAGACTAAAATTTACGACATATAGGAATCAATTGGAATGAATCGACAAAAAGGTATGTCTTATAGGAATCAAGGGGGATGACTCATCTAGAAGGTACGTCTTATAGGAATCTAGAAGATTGACTAGACTCAAAAGGTACATCTTATAGGAATCAAGGGGAATGAATTTACTAAAACATACGACTTATAGGAAACAAGGGAATGAGTCTTGTAAAAGGTACGTCTAATAGGACTCAAAGGGTAAGACTCAACTAAAAGATACATCTAATAGGAATCAAGGGGAAAGACTCTAGAAAAAGGTATGTCTTATAGTAATAAAGTGGGATAACTGGACTAAAAGGTATGTCTTATTGGAAACAAGGGGGGTGAATCGACTAAAAGGAATATCTCCTAGGAAAAAAAGTGAAAGACTCAAATAAAAGGTACGTCTTAAAGGAATAATGCGGAATGACTTGACAAAAAGCTACGTATTATAGGAATCAAGGGTAATGACTCGATTAAAAGGTATGTCTTATAGGAATCAAGAGAAATGACCCAACAAAAAGGAACATCTTATAGGAATACAGGGAATAACTTGATTAGAAGGTACGCTTTAATAGGAATCAAGGGGAATAACCCGACTAAAAGGTACGTCTTATAGGAATCAAGGGAAAAGACTCGTCTAAAATGTACATATCATAGAAATTAAGAGGAATAACTAGACTAAACTGGATGTCTTATGGGAATAATTGGGAATGACACACCTGAAATATACATCTTAGAGGAATCAAGGTGAATGACTCGACTAAATGGTACATCTTATAGAAATTAAGAGGGATGACTCGACTAAAAGAAGTGTCTTATTGGATTCAAGGTGAATGATTCCACTAGAAGCTAACTTTTATTGAATCATAGGGAATGACTCAACTAAAATGTATATCTTATAGGAATCAGGGGAATAAATCGGCTAAAAGGTATGTATTGTGGGAATCAAAGAGAAAGACTAAACTAAAAGGTACGTCTTATAAGAATCAAGGGGAAAGACTCGACTAACAGGTACCTCTTATAGGAATCAAGGGGGATGACTCAACTAAAAGGTATGTATTATAGGAATCAAGGCAGATGACTTGATTAAAACGTACGACTCATAGGAATCAAGGGAATGACTAATCTAAAAGGTACGTCTAATAGAAATCAAAGGGTAAGACTCAACTAAAAGGTACGTCTTATAGGAATCAAGGGGAAAGACTCAACCAAAAGGTACATCTTATAGGAATCAAGGGGGATAACTCAACTAAAAGGTACATCCTATAGGAATCAAGGGGGATGACTAAAAGGTACCTCTCATTGGAATAAAGGGGGACGACTCAAATAAAAGTTATGACTTATAGGAATCAAGGGGAATGATATGACTAAAAGGTACATCTTATAGGAATGAATGGTAATGACTAGATTAAAAGGTATGTCTTATAGAAATCAAAAGAAATGACTCGACTAAAAGGTATGTCTTATAGAAATAAAGGGAATAACTTGACTAAAAGGTACGTCTAATAGGAAACAAAGGGAATGACTCAACTGAAAGGTACACCTTATAGCAATTATGTGAAAAGATTCATCTAAAAGGTACGTCTTATATAAATCAAGGGCAATAACAGGACTAAAATGTATGTTTTATGCGAATCAAGGGGAATCACTCAACTAAAATGTACATCTTATAGGAATCAAGGGGTATGACTCAACCAAAAGGTACATCTTAGAGGAATCAAGGGGGTTGACTCGACTAAAAGGTACGTCTTATAGGAACAAAGGGGAATGACTCGACTAGAAGCTAAGTTTTATAGAATCAAGGGGATTGACTTGAATAAAAGGTACGTCTTATAGGAATGAAGGGAATGACTTAGCTAAGTGCTACGTCTTATAGGAATCAAGGGGGATGACTCAACTAAAAGGTACGTCTTATTGTAATCAAGGACAATGACTCAACTAAATATTATGCCTTCTAGGAATCAAGAGGAATAACTCGACTAAAAGGTATGTCTTATAGCAATCAAGGAGAATGACTCGACTAAAAGGTATGTCTTATAGAAGTCAAAAAGAATGACACGTCTAAAATGTATGTCTCATAGGAATCAAGGGGAACAACTCTAGTAAAAGGTACGTCTTATAGGAAACAAGGAGAATGACTCAACTAAAAGGTATCTCTTTTAGTAATCAAGGGTAATGACACTACTAAAAGATATTTCTTATAACAATGAAGGGGAATGACTAGACTAAAATGTATATCTTATAGGAATCAAGGGGAATAACTCGAATAAAAGGTATTTCTTATTTTAATCAAGGGGGATGACTCGTCTAAAAGGTGCATCTTCTAGGAGTCTAGAAGATTGACTAGAATCAAAAGGTACGTCTTATAAGAACCAAGGGGAATGGATCGACTAAAACATATGACTTATAGGAATCAAGGGGAAAGACTCGACCAAAAGGTATGTATTACAATAATCAAGGGGGATAACTCGACTAAAAGGTACGTCTTATCAGAAATAAGGGGGTTGACTCGACTAAAAGGTATGTGTCATAGAAAAAATGGGGGATGACTCAAAAAAGTTACGACTTATGGGAATCATAGGGAATGACTTTACTAAAACGTATGTCTTAGAGGAATCAAGGGTAGTGACTCGATTAAAAGGTATGTCTTATAGGAATCAAGAGGAATGATCCGACTAAAAGATACGTCTTATAGGAACACAGGGAATAATTTGACTAAAAGGTACGTTTAATAGGAATCAAGAAGGGTGACTCAACTGGCAGATACGTCTTATAGGAATCAAGGGAAAAGACTCGTGTAAAAGGTACGTCTCATAGGAATCAAGGGGAATAACTATACTAAACTGTATGTCGTATGGGAATAATGGGGAATGACTCACCTAAAATATATATCTTATATGAATCAAGGTAAATGACTCGACTAAATGGTATATCTTATAGGAATCAAGGGGGATGACTCAACTAAAAGGAACATCTTATAGGAATCAAGTGGAATGACCTGACTAGAAGCCAACTTTTATAGAATCAAGGGGAATGACTCAACGAAAAGTTATGGCTTAGAGGAATCAAAGGAATGACTCGGCTAAAAGATACGTCTTATAGAAATCAAGGGTACTGACTCGATTAAAAGGTATGTCTAATAGGAATCAAGAGGAATGAACAGACTAAAAGGTACCTCTTATAGTACCAAGGGAAAAGACTAGTCTAAAATGTATGTCTCATCGGAATCAAGGGGAATAACTAGACTAAACTGTATGTCTTATTTGAATAATGGGGAATGTCTCACCTAAAATATACATCTTATAGGAATCAAGGTGAATGACTCGACTAAATGGTACATCTTATAGGAATCAAGGGGGATGACTCGACTAAAAGAAACGTCTTATAGCAACAAGGAGAGTGACTCGACTAGAAGCTAACTTTTATGGAATCAAGGGAAATGACTCAACTAAAAGGTATGTCTTATAGGAATCAAGGGAATGATTCGGCTAAAAGGTACGTCTTATACAGATTAAAGGAAAAGACTAAACTAAAAGGTATGTCTTATAAGAATCAAGGGGAAAGACTCGACTAAACGGTACCTCTTATATGAATCAAGGGGGATGAATCAACTAAAAGGTATGTATTATAGGAATCAAGGGGGATGACTCAACTAAAAGGTATTTCTTATATGAATCAAGGGAATGACTCGACTAAAAGGTACCTCTTATAGTAATCAAGGTGAATGACTCGACTAAAAGATATATCTTATATGAATCAAGGAGAATGACTCATCTAAAAGGTACGTCTATAGTAATCAAGGGGAATGACACTACTAAAAGGTATGTCTTATAGGAATGAAGGGGAATGACTAGACTAAAATGTACATCTTATAGGAATCAAGGGGAATGACTTGAATAAAAGGTATTTCTTATTGGAATCAAGGGGGATGACTCATCTAGAAGGTACGTCTTATAGGAATCTAAAAGATTGACTAGACTCAAAAGGTACGTCTTATAGGAATCAAGGGGAATATATCAACTAAAACATTCTAATTATAGGAATCAAGGGAATGAGTCATCTATAAGATACGTCTAATAGGAATCAAAAGGTAAGACTCAACTAAAAGGTACGTCTTATAGGAATCAAGGGGAAAGACTAGACCAAAAGGCATGTTATATAGGAATCAAGGGGGATAACTAGACAAAAAGGTAGGTCTTATAGGAAACAAAGGGGTTGACTCGCCTAACAGGTATGTCTCATAGGAAAAAAGGGGGACGACTCAAATAAAAGGTATATCTTAAAGGAATCATGGGGAATGACTTGACTAAAAGGTCCGTCTTATAGGAATCAAGTGTAATGACTCGATTAAAAGGTATGTCTTATAAGAATCAAGAGGAATGACCCAATTAAAATGCACGTCTTATAGTAATCAAGGGGAAAGACTAGTCTAAAAGGTACGTCTCATTGGAATCAAGGGGAATAACTAGAATAAACTGTATGTCTTACGGGAATAAGGGGGAATGACTCACCTAAAATATACATCTTATAGGAATCAAGGTGAATGACTCGACTAAATGGTACATCTTATGGAAATCAAGGGGTATGACTTGACTAAAAGGAACATCTTATATGAATCAAGGAGAATGACTCGACTAGAAGCTAACTTTGATAGAATCAATGGGAATGACTCAACTAAAAGGTATGTCTTATAGGAATCAAGAGAATGACTCGGCTAAAAGGTACGTCTTATAGGAATCAAGGGAATGACTCGGCTAAAAGGTACGTCTTATACGAATCAAGGGTAATGACACCATTAAAAGGTATGTCTTATAGGAATCAAGAGGAATGACCTGACTGAAGGTACGCCTTATTAGAATCAAGGGGGATGACTCAACTAAAAGGTACGTCTTATTGGAATCAAGGGAATGACTAGACTAAAAGGTACGTCTTATAGGAATCAAGGGGGATGACTCAACTAAAAGGAACATCTTATAGGAATCAAGTGGAATGACCTGACTAGAAGCTAACTTTTATAGAATCAAGGGGAATAACTCAACTAAAAGTTATGGCTTAGAGGAATCAAGGGAATGACTCGGCTAAAAGATATGTCTTATAGAAATCAAGGGTACTGACTCGATTAAAAGGTATGTCTAATAGGAATCAAGAGGAATGAACAGACTAAAAGGTACCTCTTATAGGACCAAGGGAAAAGACTAGTATAAAATGTATGTCTCATCGGAATCAAGGGGAATAACTAGACTAAACTGTATGTCTTATTTGAATAATGGGGAATGTCTCACCTAAAATATACATCTTATAGGAATCAAGGTAAATGACTCGACTAAATGGTACGTCTTATAGGAATCAAGGGGGATGACTCGACTAAAAGAAACGTCTTATAGCAACAAGGAGAGTGACTCGACTAGAAGCTAACTTTTATGGAATCAAGGGAAATGACTCAACTAAAAGGTATGTCTTATAGGAATCAAGGGAATGATTCGGCTAAAAGGTACGTCTTATACAGATTAAAGGAAAAGACTAAACTAAAAGGTATGTCTTATAAGAATCAAAGGGAAAGACTCGACTAAGCGGTACCTCTTATATGAATCAAGGGGGATGAATAAACTAACAGGTATGTATTATAGAAATCAAGGGGGATGACTCAACTAAAAGGTATTTCTTATATGAATCAAGGGAATGACTCGACTAAAAGGTACCTCTTATAGTAATGAAGGTGAATGACTTGACTAAAAGATATATCTTATATGAATCAAGGAGAATGACTCATCTAAAAGGTACGTCTATAGTAATCAAGGGGAATGACACTACTAAAAGGTATGTCTTATAGGAATGAAGGGGAATGACTAGACTAAAATGTACATCTTATAGGAATCAAGGGGAATGACTTGAATAAAAGGTATTTCTTATTGGAATCAAGGGGGATGACTCATCTAGAAGGTACGTCTTATAGGAATCTAAAAGATTGACTAGACTCAAAAGGTACGTCTTATAGGAATCAAGGGGAATATATCAACTAAAACATTCTAATTATAGGAATCAAGGGAATGAGTCATCTATAAGATACGTCTAATAGGAATCAAAGGGTAAGACTCAACTAAAAGGTACGTCTTATAGGAATCAAGGGGAAAGACTAGACCAAAAGGCATGTTATATAGGAATCAAGGGGGATAACTCGACAAAAAAGGTAGGTCTTATAGGACACAAAGGGGTTGACTCGCCTAACAGGTATGTCTCATAGGAAAAAAGGGGGACAACTCAAATAAAAGGTATATCTTAAAGGAATCATGGGGAATGACTTGACTAAAAGGTTCGTCTTATAGGAATCATGTGTAATGACTCGATTAAAAGGTATGTCTTATAAGAATCAAGAGGAATGACCCGATTAAAATGCACGTCTTATAGTAATCAAGGGGAAAGACTAGTCTAAAAGGTACGTCTCATTGGAACCAAGGGGAATAACTAGAATAAACTGTATGTGTTACGGGAATAAGGGGGAATGACTCACCTAAAATATACATCTTATAGGAATCAAGGTGAATGACTCGACTAAATGGTACATCTTATGGAAATCAAGGGGTATGACTTGACTAAAAGGAACATCTTATATGAATCAAGGAGAATGACTCGACTAGAAGCTAACTTTGATAGAATCAATGGGAATGACTCAACTAAAAGGTATGTCTTATAGGAATCAAGAGAATGACTCGGCTAAAGGGTACGTCTTATAGGAATCAAGGGAATGACTTGGCTAAAAGGTACGTCATATACGAATCAAGGGTAATGACTCGATTAAAAGGTATGTCTTATAGGAATCAAGAGGAATGACCTGACTGAAGGTACGCTTTATTAGAATCTATGGGGATGACTCAACTAAAAGGTACGTCTTATTGGAATCAAGGGAATGACTAGATTAAAAGGTACGTCTTATAGGAATCAAAGGAAAGACTCATCAAAATGGTTGGTCTTATAATAATCAAGGGGAAAGACACAACTAAAAGGTACGTCTTATAGGAATCAACGGGGATGATGCGACTAAAAGGTATGACTTATAGGAATTAAGGGAATGACTTGACTAAAAGGTACATCTTATGGTAATCAAGGTGAATGACTAAACTAAGAGGTACGTCTTATAGGAAGCAAGGGAATGACTTGTCTTAAAGGTACGTCTTATAGCAATCAAAGGGAAAGACTCAACTAAAAGGTACGTCTTATAATAATCAAAGTGAAAGACTCGACTAAGAGGTACGTCTTATAGGAATCAAGGTGGATGACTCAACTAAAAGTTACATCTTATAGTAATCAAGGAGAATGACTCGACCAAATGTTATGCCTTAGAGAAATCAAGTGGAACAACTCGACTAAATGATATTTCTTACAGGTATCAAGGGGAATGACTCGACTAAAAGGTACGTCTTATAGGAATCAAGGAGAATGACTCGACTAAAAGGTATGTCTTATAAAAATCAAGGAGAATGACTAGACTCAAAGATATCTCTTATAGTAATCAAGGGGATTGATACTACTAAAAAGTATGTGTTATAAGAATAAAGGGGAATGACAAGACTAAAATATACGTCTTATTGGAATCAAGTGGAATGAATCAAATAAAAGGTATGACTTATGGGAAAAAAGGGTGATGACTCGTATATAAAGTACGTCTTATAGAAATATAGATGATTGACTGGACTCAAAAGGTACGTCTTATAGGAATCAGGGGGATTAATTCGACTAAAATATACGACTTATAGGAATCATAGGAATGAGTCCTCTAAAAGGTTTGGCTAATAGGAATCAAAGGGTAAGACTCAACTAAAAGGTACATCTTATAGGAATCAAGGGGTAAGAATCGACCAAAAGGTACGTCTTACAGGAATCAAGGGGGATAACTCGACTAAAAGGTACGTCTTATAGGAATCAAGGAGGTTGACTCGACTAAAAGGTATGTCTCATAGGAAAAAAGGGGGACGACTCAAAAAATTGGTAGGTCTTATAGGAATCATGGGGAATGACTTGACTAAAAGGTACATCTTATAGGAATCAAGGGTAGTGACTCGATTAAAAGGTATTTCATATAGGAATCAAGAGGAATGACTTGACAATAACGTACGTCTTATAGGAATGCAGGGAAAAACTTGACTAAAAGGCACATCTAATAGGAATCAAGGGGAATGACTCAACTGAAAGGTACGTCTTATAGGAAACAACGAGAATGATTCCACTAAAAGGTATGTCCTATAGGAATCAAGTGGAAAGACTCTACTAAAAGGTATGTCTTATAGGAGTCAAGGGGAATGACTAGACTAAAATCTACATCTTATTGGAATCAAGGGGAATGACTTGACTAAAAGGTACATCTTATAGGAATCTAGAAGATTTACAAGAATCAAAAGGTATGTCATATAGGAATCAAGGGGAATGAATAGACTAAAACATACAACTTATATGAATCAAGGGAATGAGTCATATAAAAGATACGTCTAATAGGAATCAAAGGGTAAGACTCAACTAAAAGGTACGTCTTATTGGAATAAAGGGGAATGGCTCGACCAAAAGCTATGTCTTATAGGAATCAAGTGGGATAACTCGTCTAAAAGGTATATCTTATACGAAACAAGGGGGTTGACTCGACTAAAAGGTATGTCTCATAGGAAAAAGGGAGTCCGACTCAACTAAAAGGTACGTCTTATAGGAATTATGGGGAATGACTCAACTAAAATGTTTTTTTATAGGAATCTAGGGAATAACTCAGATAAAAGGTACGCCTTATAGGAATCAAAGGGAAAAACAAAAGGAAAAGGTACGTCTTATAAGAATCAAGGGGAAAGACTCGACTAAGAGGTACGTCTTATAGAAATCTAGGGGGATGACTCAACCAAAAGGTATTTATTATAGAAATCAAAATAATGACTCGACTAAAAGGTATGACTAATAGTAATCAAGGATAATGACTCGACTAAAAGGTACGTCTTATACGAATCAAGGAGAATGGCTCGTTTAAAAGGTACTTCTAATAGGAATAAAAGAGGAAGACTAAACTAAAACTTACATCGTTTAGGAATCAACGGGGATGACTCGACTAAAAGGTACGTCTTATATGAATCAATGGGAATGAATCGACTAGAAGGTACGTCTTGTAGAATCAAGGAAAATGACTTGACTATAAGGTACATCTTATAGGAATCAATGGAATGACTAGGATATAAGGTACATCTTATAGGAATCAAAGGCAAAAATTCATCTAAATGGTAGGTCTTATAATAACCAAGGGGAAAGACACGACTAAAAGGTAAGTCTTATAGAAATCAAGGAGGTTGACTCGACTAAAAGATACGTCATGTAAGAATCAAGGGGGATGAGGCGACTAAAATGTATGACTTATAGGAATCAAGGGAATGACTTGACTAAAGGGTACGTCTTATAGTAATCAAGGTGAATGACTGTACTAAAAGGTACGTCTTATAGGATTCATGGGAATGACGTGGCTAAAAGATACATTTTATAGGAATCAAAGGGAAAGACTCAACTAAAAGGTATATCTTATAAGAATCAAAGTGAAAGACTCGACTAAGAGATAGGTCTTAAAGGAATCAAGGGGGATGAATCAACTAAAAGGTACGTGTTATAGTAATCAAGGAAAATGACTCGACTAAATGTTATTCCTTATGGGAATCAAGAGAAATAACTCTACTAAAAGGTATGTCTTATAGCATTCAACGATAATGACAAGACTAAAAGGTACCTCTTATAGGAATCAAGGAGAATGACTCGTCTAAAAGGTCTGTCTTATAGGAATAAAGGGGAACAACTCTACTAAAAGGTATGTCTTATAGGAATCTAGGGGAATGACTAAACTAAAAGGTATCTCTTATAGTAATCAAGGGGAATGACTCTACTAAAAGGTATGTCTCATAGGAATGAAGGGGAATGACTAGACTAAAATGTACATCTAATAGGAATCAAGGGGAATAACTAAACTAAAAGATATTTCGTATTTTAATCAAGGTGGATGACTCGTCTAGAAGGTACGTCTTATAGGAATCTAGAAGATTGACCAGAATCAAAAGGTACGTCTTATAGGAATCAAGGGGGATGACTCGACTAAAAGGTATATCTTATAGGAATCAAAGGAATGACTCTACCAAAAGGTATGTCTTATAGTAATAAAGGTGAATGACTCGACTAAAAGGTACGTGTTACACGAATCATGGAGAATGGCTTGTTTAAAAGGTACGTCTAATAGGAAGCAAAGAGGAAGACTCAACTAAAAGTTACGTCTTTTAGGAATCAAGGGTGATGACTCGACCAAAAGGTACGTCTTATATGAATCAATGGGAATGACTCGACTAGAAGCTACCTGTTGTAGCATCAAGGGAAATGACCTGACTAAAATGTACGTCTTATAGGAATCAATGGACTGACTAGGCAAAAAAGTACGTCTTATAGGAATCAAAGGGAAAGACTCGTCTAAATGGTAGGTCCTATAATAATGAAGTGGAAAGATACGACTACAAGGTAAGTCTTATAGAAATCAAAGGGGTTGACTCGACTAAAATGTACGTTTTATAGGAATCAAGGGGGATGACGTGACTAAAAGTTATGACTTAGAATCAAGGGAATGACTTGACTAAAAGGTACGTCGTATAGTAATCAAGGTGAATGACTCGACTAAAAGGTACGTCTTATAGGAATCAAGGGAATGACTTGGCTAAAAGGTACGTCTTATTGAAATCTTAAAGAATGACTAGAGTCAAAATATACATCTTATAGGAATCAAGGGGAATGATTCGCCTAAAACATACGACTTATAGGAATCAAGAGAAATAACTCAAATAAAAGGTATGTCTTATAGGAATAAAGGGGAACAATTCTGCTAAAAGGTCCGTCTTATGGGAATCAAGGGGAATGACTTGACTAAAAGGTATATATTATAGGATTCAAGGGGAATGACACAACGAAAAGGTATATATTATAGGATTCAAGGGAATGACTCGGCTAAAAGGTACGTCTAATAGGAATCAAGGGGATTGACTCTACTGAAAGGTACGTCTTATCAGAATCTAGGGAAAATACTAGTCTAAAATGTATTTCTCATACAAATCAAGGGGAATAACTAGACTAAACTGTATATCTTTTCGTAATAATGGGGAATGACTCACCTAAAATATACATCTTATAGGAATCAAGGTGAATGACTCAACTAAATGGTACATCTCATAGGAATCAAGGGGGATGACTCGACTAAAAGGAACATATTATAGGAATAAAGAGGAGTGACTCAACTAAAAGCTAACTATTATAGAATCCAGGGAAATGACTCAACTAAAAGGTATGACTTTTAGGAATCAAGGGAATGACTCGGCTAAAAGGTTCGTCTAATAGGAATCAAAGAAAAAGGCTAAACTAAAAGGTACGTCTTATAAGAATCAAGGGGAAAGACTTGACTAAGAGGTACGTTTTATATAATCAAGGGGGATGAATCAAATAAAAGGTATGTACTATAGGAATCAAGGGGGATGACTTGACTAAAAGGTATTTCTTATATGAATCAGGGAATGACTCGACTAAAAGGTACGTCTTATCGTAATCAAGGTGAATGACTCGACTAAAAGGTACATCTTATACGAATCAAGGAGAATGACTCGTCTGAAAGGTACGTCTATAGTAATCAAGCGGAATGACAATACAAAAAGGTATATCTTATAGGAATGAAGGGGAATGACTAGACTAAAATGAACGTCTTATAGTAATCAAGGGGAATGACTCGACTAAAAGGTATTTCTTATTGTAATCAAGGGGGATGACGCGTCAAGAAGGTACGTCTTATAGTTATCTAGAAGATTGACTAGACTCAAAAGGTACGTATTATAGGAATCAAGGGGAATGAATCGACTAAAACATACGACTTATAGGAATCAAGGGACTAAGTCATCTAAAAGGTACGTCTAATTGGAATCAGAGGGTAAGACCCAACTAAAAGGTACTTCTTATAGGAATCAAGGGGGAAGACTTGAGCAAAAGGTATGTCTTACAGGAATCAAGGGGTATAACTCGACTAAAAGGTACGTCTTATAGGAAACAAGGGGGTTGACTCAAGTAAAAGGTATGTCTCATAGGAAAAAAAGGGGACGACTCAAATAGAAGCTACGTCTTATAGGAATCATAGGGATTGACTCGACTAAAAGGTACGTCTTATAGGAATGCAGGGAATAACTTGACTAAAAGTTACTTCTAATAGGAATCAAGTGGAATGACTCATGTGAAAAGTATTTCTTATAGGAATCAAGGAGAATGATTCGACTAAAAGGTATGTCTTATAGGAATCAAGGGGAACGACTCTACTAAAAGGCAAGTCTTTTAGGTGTCAAATGGAATGAATCGACTAAAAGGTATATATTATAGTAATCAAAGGGAGTGAAACTACAAAAAGGAATGTCTTATAGGAATGAAGGGGAATGACTAGGCTAAAATGCACGTCTTATTGGAATCAATGGGAATGACTTGACTAAAAGGTACGTCTTAAAGGAATCAACGGGGATTACTCTTCTAAAAGGTAAGTCTTATAGGAATCAAGGGGAATAAATCAACTAAAACATACGACTTATAGGAATCAAGGGAATGAGTCGTATAAAAGGTACGTCTAATAGGAATCAAAGGGTAAGACTCAACTAAAAGGTACATCTTATAGCAGTCAAGGGGTAAGACTCGACCAAAAGGTACATTTTATAGGAATCAAGGGGGATCACTCGACTAAAAGGTACGTATTATAGGAATCAAGGGGGAATACTAGACTAAAAGGTATGTCTCATAGGAAAAAAGGGGGACGACTTAAATAAAAGGTACCTCTTATAGGAATCATTGGGAATGACTTGACTAAAAGGTACATCTTAGAGGAATCAAGGGTAATGACTCGATTAAAAGGTATGTCTAATAGGAATCAAGAGGAATGACCTGACTAAAATGTACGTCTTATAGGAATTCAGGGAATAACTTGACTAAACGGTACGCCTAGTAGGAATCAAGGGGAATGACTCAACTGAAAGGTACATCTTATTGGAATCAAGGGAAAAGACTCGTCTAAAAGGTACATCTTATGGGAATCAAGGGGAATAACTACACTAAAATGTATGTCATATTGGAATAACGGGGAATGACTCACCTAAAATATACATCTTATAGGAATCAACGTGAATGACACAACTAAATGGTACTTCTTTTTGAAATCAAGGGGATGACTCGTCTAAAAGGTACGTCTTGTAGAAATCTTGAAGAATGACTAGACTCAAAATGTAAGTCTTATAGGAATCAAGGGGAATGAATCGACTAAAACATACGACCTTTAGGAATCAAAGGAATTAATCGTCTAAATGTTATGACTTATAGGGATCAAGAGGAATAACTCAACAAAAAGGTATGTCTAATAGGAATCAAGGGGAACAACTCTACTAAAAGGTACGTCTTATAGGAATCAAGGAGAATGACTCGATAAAAAGATATCTCTTATAGTAATCAAGGGGAATGACACTACTAAAAGGTATGTCTTATAGGAATGAAGGAGAATGACTAGACTAAAATGTAAGTCTTATAGGACTCAAGGGGAATGACTCGACTATAAGGTATTTCATATAGGAATGAAGGGAGATGACTCATCTAGAAAGTATGTCTTATAAGAATCTAGAAGATTGACCAGACTCAAAAGGTATGTCGTATAGGAATCAATGGAATGAATCAACTAAAACATACGACTTATAGGAATCAGGGGAATGAGTCATCTAAAAGGTACGTCTAATAGGAATCAAAGGGTAAGACTCAGATAAAAGGTACGTCTTACTGGAATCAAGGGGAAAGACTCAACCAAAAGGTATGTCTTATAGGAATCCAGCGGGATAACTAGACTAAAAGGTACGTCTTCTATGAAACAAGGGGGTTGACACGAGTAAAATTTATGTCTCGTAGGAAAAAAGGGGGACGACTCAAATAAAAGGTATGACTGATAGGAATCATAGGGAATGACTTGGCTAAAAGTTAGGTCTTATAGGAATCAAGGGTAATGACTCGATTAAAAGATATGTGTGAGAGGAATCAAGAGGAATGACCTGACTAGAAGGTACGTCTTATAGGAATACATGGAATAACTTGACTAGAAGGTAAGTCTAATAGAAATCAAGGGGATTGACTCAACTGAAAGGTACGCCTTATAGGAATTAAGAGAAAAAAATCGTCTAAAAGGTACGTCTCATAGGAATAAAGGGGATGACTAGACTAAAAGGTACATCTTATAGGAATCAATGGGGATGACTAGACTAAAAGGAACATCTTATAGGAATCAAGGAGACTAACTCGACTAGAAGTTAACTTTCATAGAATCATGGGAAATAAATCAACTAAAAGGTATGTCTTATAGGAATCCAGGGAATGACTTGGCTAAAAGGTATGTCTTATAGGAATCAAAGGGAAAGACTAAAGGAAAAGGTACGTCTTATAAGAATCGAGGGGAAATAATCGACTAAGAGGTACGTCTTATAGAAATCTAGGGGGATAACTAAACTAAAAGGTATGTATTATAGGAATCAAGGGGGAAATGGTATTTCTTATAGGAATCAAAGGAATGACTCGATCAAAAGGTACGTCTTATAGTAATCAAGGTGAATGACTCGACTAAAAGGTACGTCTTACACGAATCAAGGACAATGGCTCGTTTAAAAGGTACGTCTAATTGGAAGCAAAGAGCAAGACTCAAGTAAAAGTTACGTCTTTTAGGAATCAAGGGTGATGACTCGACCAAAAGGTACGGCTTATAGAAATCAATGGGAATGACTCGACTAGAAGGTACGTCTTGTAGAATAAAGGGAAATGACTTGACTAAAATGTACATCTTATAGGAATAAATGGAATGACTAGGCTAAAACGTACGTCTTATAGGAATCAAAGGGAAGGACTCAGCTAAATGGTATGTCTTATAATAATCAAGTGGAAAGACACGACTAAAAGGTAAGTCTTATAGAAATCAAAGAGGTTGACTCGACTAAAATGTACGTTTTATAAGAATCAATGGGGACGAAGCGACTAAAAGATATGACTTATAGGAATCAAGGGAATGACTTGGCTAAAAGGTACGTCTTATTGAAATCAAGGGAATGACTTAGCGAAAAGGTACGTCTTATTGAAATCTTGAAGAATCACTAAAGTCAAAATGTACGTCTTATAGGAATCAAGGGGACTGAATCGCCTAAAACATACGACTTATAGGAATCAAGAGGAATAACTCGAATAAAAGGTATGTCTTATAGGAATATATGGGAACAATTCTACTAAAAGGTCCGTCTTATAGGAATCAAGGGGAATGACTTGACTAAAAGGTATCTCTTATTGTAATCAAGGGAAATGACACTACTAAAAGGTATGTCTTATAGGAATGAAGGGCAATGAGTAGACCAAAATGCACGTCTTATAGGACTCAAGGGGATTGAATCGACTAAATGTTATTTCTTACAGGAATCAAGGGTGATGACTCATCGAGAAGGTACGTCTTTTAGAAATCTAGAAGATTGACTAGACTCAAAAGGTACGTCATATAGGAATCAAGGGAATGAGTCGTCTAAAAGGTACGTCTAATGGGAATCAAAGGGTAAGACTCAACTAAAAGCTACATCTTATTGGAATCAAGGGGAAAGACTCGACCAAAAGACTGTCTTATAGGAATAAAGGGGGATAAGTCGACTAAAATGTACGTCTTATAGGTAACAAGGGGGATGACTCGACTAAAAGGTATGTCTTGTAGGAAAAAAGGGGGACGACAAAATTAAAACATACGTTTTATGGGAATCATGGGGAATGACTTGACTAAAAGGTAAATCTTATAGGAATCAAGGGTAATGACTCAATTAAAAGGAATGTGTTATAGGAATCAAGATGAATGACCCGACTAAAAGGTACGTCTTATAAGAATACAGGGAATAACTTGACTAATAGGAACGTCTAATAGAAATCAAGGGGAATGACTTAACTTAAAAGTACGTCTTATATGAATCAAAAGAAAAAACTCGTCTAAAAGGTACGTCTCATAGAAATCAAGGGGATTAACTCAACTGAAAGGTACGTCTTATAAGAATCAAGGGAAAACACTAGTCTAAAATGTACGTCTCATAGGAATCAAGAGGAATAACTAGACTAAACTGTACATCTTGTTGGAATAATGGGGAATGACTCACCTAAAAGATACATCTTATTGGAATCAAGGTGAATGACTCGACTAAATGTTACATCTTATATGAATTAAGGAGGATGACTCGACTAAATGAAACATATTATAGGAATAAAGGGGAGTGACTCGACTAGAAGCTAACTTTTATAGAATCAAGGAAAATGACTCAACTAAAAGGTATGACTTTTAGGAATCAAGGGAATGACTCGGCTAAAAGGTACGTCTTATAGGAATCAAAAGAAAAGACTTAACTAAAAGGTACGTCTTATAAGAATCAAGGGGAAAGACTCCACTAAGAGGTACGTCTTATAGAATCAAGGGGGATGAATCAAATAAAAGGTATATACATTATGAATCTAGGGGGATGACTCGACTAAAAGGTATTTCTTATACGAATCAAGGGAATGACTCGACTAAAAGGTACGTCTTATAGTAATCAAGGGGAAAAACTCTACTAAAAGATACGTCTTATAGGAATCAAGGAGAACGACTCGATAAAAAGATATCTCTTATAGTAATCAAGGGGAATGACACTACTAAAAGGTATGTCTTATAGGAATGAAGGGGAATGACTAGACTAAAATGTACGTCTTATAGTAATCAAGGGGAATGACTAGACTAAAAGGTATTTCTTATTGGAATCAAGGGGAATGACTCGTCTAGAAGCTACGTCCTATAGTTATCTAGAATATTGACTAGACTCAAAAGGTACGTCTTATAGGAATTAAGGGGAATGAATTGACTAAAACATATGACTTATAGGAATCAAGGTACTGAGTCATCTAAAAGTTACGTCTAATAGGAATCAGAGGGTAAGACTCAACTAAATGGTACTTGTTATAGGAATCAAGGGGAAAGACTTGAGGAAAAGGTACGTCTAATAGGAATCAAAGGGTAAGACTCAACTAAAAGGTACGTCTTATTGCTATCCAGGGGAAAGATTCGACTAAAAGGTACATCTTATAAGAATCAAGGGGGATAACTCGACTAAAAGGTACGTATTATAGGAATCAAGGGGATTTACTTGACTAAAAGGTCTGTCTCATAGGAAAAAAGGGGGACGAATAAAATAAAAGTTACCTCTTATAGGAATCATGGGGAATGAATTGACTAAAAGGTACATCTTAGAGAAATCAAGGGTAATGACTCGATTAAAAGGTATGTCTAATAGGAATCAAGAGGAATGACCCGACTAAAATGTACGTCTTATAGGAATACAGGGAATAACTTGACTACAAGGTACGTCTAGTAGAAATCAAGGGGAATGACTCAACTGAAAGGTACATGTTATAGGAATCAAGGGAAAAGACTCATCTAAAAGGTACGTCTGATGGGAATCAAGGGGAATAACTAGACTAAAATGTATGTCATATTGGAATAACGGGGAATGACTCACCTAAAATATACATCTTAGAGAAATCAAGGTGAACGACTCGACTAAATGGTACATCTTATAGAAATCAAGGGGGATGACTCCTCTAAAAGGTACGTCTTATAGAAATCTTAAAGAATGACTAGACTCAAAATGTACGTCTTATAGGAATCAAGGGAAATGAATCGACTAAAACATACGACCTATAGCAATAAAAGGAATCAATCCTCTAAATGTTATGCCTTATAGGGATCAAGAGGAATAACTCGACAAAAAGGTATGACTAGTACGAATCAAGGGGAAAAACTCTACTAAAAGGTACGTCTTATAGGAATCAAGGAGAATGACTCGATAAAAAGTTATCTCTTACAGTAATCAAGGGGAATGACACTACTAAAAGATATGTCTTATAGGAATGAAGGGGAATGACTAGACTAAAATGTACGTCTTATAGTAATCAAGGGGAATGACTAGACTAAAAGGTATTTCTTTTTGGAATCAAGGGGGATGACTCGTCTAGAAGGTACGTCTTATAGTTATCTAAAATATTGACTAGACTCAGAAGGTACGTCTTATAGGAATCAAGGGGAATGAATTGACTAAGACATATGACTTATAGGAATCAAGGGACTGAGTCATCTAAAAGGTACGTCTAATAGGAATCAGAGGGTAAGACTAAACTAAATGGTACATGTTATAGGAATCAAGGGGAAAGACTTGAGGAAAAGGTATGTCTTACATGAATCAAGGGGGATAACTCGACTAAAAGGTACATCTTATAGGAAACAAGGGGGTTGACTCGACTAAAAGGTATGTCTCATAGGAAAAACGGGGGACGACTCAAATAGAAGCTACGTCTTATAGGAATCATGGGGAATGACTCGACTAAAAGTACGTCGTATAGGAATGCAGGGAATAACTTGAATAAAATGTACGTCTGATAGGAATCACTCAATTGAAAGGTATTTCTTATAGGAATAAAGGAGAATGATTAGTCTAAAAGGTATGTCTTATAGGTATCAAGGGGAACGACTCTACTAAAAGGTAAGTCTTATAGGTGTCAAAGGGAATGACTCGACTAAAAGGTATCTTTTATAGTAATCAAAGGGAGTGACACTACAAAAAGAAATATCTTATAGGAATGAAGGGGAATAGCAAGGCTAAAATGTACGTCTTATTGGAATCAATGGGAATGAGTTGACTAAAAGGTACATCTCAAAGGAATCAAGAGGGATTACTCTTCTATAAGGTATGTCTTATAGGAATCTAGAAGATGGACTAGACTCAAAAGGTAAGTCTTATAGGAATCAAGGGGAATAAATCAACTAAAAGGTACGTCTAATAGGAATCAAAGGGTAAGACTCAACTAAAAGGTACTTGTTATAGGAATCAAGGGGAAAGACTTGAGGAAAAGGTACGTCTAATAGGAATCAAAGGGTAAGACTCAACTAAAAGGTACGTCTTATTGCTATCCAGGGGAAAGATTCGACTAAAAGGTACATCTTATAAGAATCAAGGGGGATAACTCGACTAAAAGGTACGTATTATAGGAATCAAGGGGATTTACTTGACTAAAAGGTCTGTCTCATAGGAAAAAAGGGGGACGAATAAAATAAAAGTTACCTCTTATAGGAATCATGGGGAATGAATTGACTAAAAGGTACATCTTAGAGAAATCAAGGGTAATGACTCGATTAAAAGGTATGTCTAATAGGAATCAAGAGGAATGACCCGACTAAAATGTACGTCTTATAGGAATACAGGGAATAACTTGACTACAAGGTACGTCTAGTAGAAATCAAGGGGAATGACTCAACTGAAAGGTACATGTTATAGGAATCAAGGGAAAAGACTCATCTAAAAGGTACGTCTGATGGGAATCAAGGGGAATAACTAGACTAAAATGTATGTCATATTGGAATAACGGGGAATGACTCACCTAAAATATACATCTTAGAGAAATCAAGGTGAACGACTCGACTAAATGGTACATCTTATAGAAATCAAGGGGGATGACTCCTCTAAAAGGTACGTCTTATAGAAATCTTAAAGAATGACTAGACTCAAAATGTACGTCTTATAGGAATCAAGGGAAATGAATCGACTAAAACATACGACCTATAGCAATAAAAGGAATCAATCCTCTAAATGTTATGCCTTATAGGGATCAAGAGGAATAACTCGACAAAAAGGTATGACTAGTACGAATCAAGGGGAAAAACTCTACTAAAAGGTACGTCTTATAGGAATCAAGGAGAATGACTCGATAAAAAGATATCTCTTACAGTAATCAAGGGGAATGACACTACTAAAAGATATGTCTTATAGGAATGAAGGGGAATGACTAGACTAAAATGTACGTCTTATAGTAATCAAGGGGAATGACTAGACTAAAAGGTATTTCTTTTTGGAATCAAGGGGGATGACTCGTCTAGAAGGTACGTCTTATAGTTATCTAAAATATTGACTAGACTCAGAAGGTACGTCTTATAGGAATCAAGGGGAATGAATTGACTAAGACATATGACTTATAGGAATCAAGGGACTGAGTCATCTAAAAGGTACGTCTAATAGGAATCAGAGGGTAAGACTAAACTAAATGGTACATGTTATAGGAATCAAGGGGAAAGACTTGAGGAAAAGGTATGTCTTACATGAATCAAGGGGGATAACTCGACTAAAAGGTACATCTTATAGGAAACAAGGGGGTTGACTCGACTAAAAGGTATGTCTCATAGGAAAAACGGGGGACGACTCAAATAGAAGCTACGTCTTATAGGAATCATGGGGAATGACTCGACTAAAAGTACGTCGTATAGGAATGCAGGGAATAACTTGAATAAAATGTACGTCTGATAGGAATCACTCAATTGAAAGGTATTTCTTATAGGAATAAAGGAGAATGATTAGTCTAAAAGGTATGTCTTATAGGTATCAAGGGGAACGACTCTACTAAAAGGTAAGTCTTATAGGTGTCAAAGGGAATGACTCGACTAAAAGGTATCTTTTATAGTAATCAAAGGGAGTGACACTACAAAAAGAAATATCTTATAGGAATGAAGGGGAATAGCAAGGCTAAAATGTACGTCTTATTGGAATCAATGGGAATGAGTTGACTAAAAGGTACATCTCAAAGGAATCAAGAGGGATTACTCTTCTATAAGGTATGTCTTATAGGAATCTAGAAGATGGACTAGACTCAAAAGGTAAGTCTTATAGGAATCAAGGGGAATAAATCAACTAAAAGGTACGTCTAATAGGAATCAAAGGGTAAGACTCAACTAAAAGGTACGTCTTATTGCTATCAAGGGGAAAGACTCGACCAAAAGGTACATCTTTCAAGAATCAAGGGGGATAACTCGAGTAAAAGGTACGTATTATAGGAATCAAGGGGATTTACTTGACTAAAAGGTATGTCTCATAGGAAAAAAGGGGGACGAATAAAATAAAAGGTACCTCTTATAGGAATCATGGGGAATGAATTGACTATAGGTACATCTTAGAGAAATCAAGGGTAGTGAATCGATTAAAAGGTATGTCTAATAGGAATCAAGAGGAATAACCCGACTAAAATGTACGTCTTATAGGAATACAGGGAATAACTTGACTACAAGGTACGTCTAGTAGGAATCAAGGGGAATGACTCAACGGATAGGTACGTCTTATAGGAATCAAGGGAAAAGACTCATCTAAAAGGTACGTCTGATGGGAATCAAGGGGAATAACTAGACTAAAATGTATGTCATATTGGAATAACGGGGAATGACTCACCTAAAATATACATCTTAGAGAAATCAAGCTGAATGACTCGACTAAATGGTACATCTTATAGAAATCAAGGGGGATGACTCCTCTAAAAGGTATGTCTTATAGAAATCTTGAAGAATGACTAGACTCAAAATGTACGTCTTATAGGAATCAAGGGGAATGAATCGACTAAAACATACGACCTATAGCAATCAAAGGAATCCATCGTCTAAATGTTATTCCTTATAGGGATCAAGAGGAATAACTCGACAAAGAGGTATGACTAGTAGGAATCAAGGGGAAAAACTCTACTAAAAGGTACGTCTTCTAGGAATCAAGGAGAACGATTGGATAAAAAGATATCTCTTATAGTAATCAAGGGGAATGACACTACTAAAAGGTATGTCTTATAGGAATGAAGGGGAATGACTAGACTAAAATGTACATCTTATTGTAATCAAGGGGATTGACTAGACTAAAAGGTATTTCTTATTGGAATCAAGGGGGATGACTCGTCTAGAAGGTACGTCTTATAGTTATCTAGGATATTGACTACACTCAAAAGGTACGTCTTATAGGAATCAAGGGGAATGAATTGACTAAAACATATGACTTATAGGAATCAAGGGACTGAGTCATCTAAAAGGTACGTCTAATAGGAATCAGAGGGTAAGACTCAACTAAATGGTACTTGTTATAGGAATAAAGGGGAAAGACTTGAGGAAAAGGTATGTCTTACAGGAATCAAGGGGGATAACTCGACTAAAAGGTACATCTTATAGGAAACAAGGGGGTTGACTCGACTAAAAGGTATGTCTCATAGGAAAAAAGGGGGACGACTCAAATAGAAGCTACGTCTTATAGGAATCATGGGAAATGACTCGACTAAAAGTACGTCGTATAGGAATGCAGGGAATAACTTGAATAAAATGTACGTCTGATAGGAATCACTCAATTGAAAGGTATTTCTTATAGGAATAAAGGAGAATGATTAGTCTAAAAGGTATGTCTTATAGGTATCAAGGGGAACGACTCTACTAAAAGGTAAGTCTTATAGGTGTCGAAGAGAATGACTCGACTAAAAGGTATCTTTTATAGTAATCAAAGGGAGTGACACTACAAAAAGAAATATCTTATAGGAATGAAGGGGAATAGCAAGGCTAAAATGTACGTCTTATTGGAATCAATGGGAATGAGTTGACTAAAAGGTACATCTCAAAGGAATCAAGAGGGATTACTCTTCTATAAGGTATGTCTTATAGGAATCTAGATGATGGACTAGACTCAAAAGGTAAGTCTTATAGGAATCAAGGGGAATAAATCAACTAAAAGGTACGTCTAATAGGAATCAAAGGGTAAGACTCAACTAAAAGGTATGTCTTATTGCTATCAAGGGGAAAGACTCGACCAAAAGGTACATCTTTCAAGAATCAAGGGGGATAACTCGAGTAGAAGGTACGTATTATAGGAATCAAGGGGATTTACTTGACTAAAAGGTATGTCTCATAGGAAAAAAGGGGGACGAATAAAATAAAAGGTACCTCTTATAGGAATCATGGGGAATGAATTGACTAAAAGGTACATCTTAGAGAAATCAAGGGTAATGAATCGATTAAAAGGTATGTCTAATAGGAATCAAGAGGAATAACCCGACTAAAATGTACGTCTTATAGGAATACAGGTAATAACTTGACTACAAGGTACGTCTAGTAGGAATCAAGGGGAATGACTCAACGGATAGGTACGTCTTATAGGAATCAAGGGAAAAGACTCATCTAAAAGGTACGTCTGATGGGAATCAAGGGGAATAACTAGACTAAAATGTATGTCATATTGGAATAACGGGGAATGACTCTCCTAAAATATACATCTTAGAGAAATCAAGCTGAATGACTCGACTAAATGGTACATCTTATAGAAATCAAGGGGGATGACTCCTCTAAAAGGTATGTCTTATAGAAATCTTGAAGAATGACTAGACTCAAAATGTACGTCTTATAGGAATCAAGGGGAATGAATCGACTAAAACATACGACCTATAGCAATCAAAGGAATCCATCGTCTAAATGTTATGCCTTATAGGGATCAAGAGGAATAACTCGACAAAAAGGTATGACTAGTAGGAATCAAGGGGAAAAACTCTACTAAAAGGTACGTCTTCTAGGAATCAAGGAGAATGACTGGATAAAAAGATATCTCTTATAGTAATCAAGGGGAATGACACTACTAAAATGTATGTCTTATAGGAATGAAGGGGAATGACTAGACTAAAATGTACATCTTATTGTAATCAAGGGGATTGACTAGACTAAAAGGTATTTTTTATTGGAATCAAGGGGGATGACTCGTCTAGAAGGTACGTCTTATAGTAATCTAGAAGATTGACTAGACTCAAAAGGTACGTCTTATAGGAATCAAGGGGAATGAATTGACTAAAACATATGACTTATAGGAATCAAGGGACTGAGTCATCTAAAAGGTATGTCTAATAGGAATCAGAGGGTAAGACTCAACGAAATGGTACTTGTTATAGGAATCAAGGGGAAAGACTTGAGGAAAAGGTATGTCTTACAGGAATCAAGGGGGATAACTCGACTAAAAGGTACATCTTATAGGAAACAAGGGGGTTGACTCGACTAAAAGGTATGTCTCATAGGAAAAAAGGGGGACGACTCAAATAGAAGCTACGTCTTATAGGAATCATGGGGAATGACTCGACTAAAAGTACGTCGTATAGGAATGCAGGGAATAACTTGAATAAAATGTACGTCTAATAGGAATCATTCAATTGAAAGGTATTTCTTATAGGAATAATGGAGAATGATTCGACTAAAAGGTATGTCTTATAGGTATCAAGGGGAACGAATCTACTAAAAGGTAAGTCTTATAGGTGTCAAAGGGAATGACTCGACTAAAAGGTATCTTTTATAGTAATCAAAGGGAGTGACACTACAAAAAGGAATATCTTATAGGAATAAAGGGGAATAGCAAGGCTAAAATGTACGTCTTATTGGAATCAATGGGAATGAGTTGACTAAAAGGTACATCTCAAAGGAATCAAGAGGGTTTACTCTTCTATAAGGTATGTCTTATAGGAATCTAGATGATGGACTAGACTCAAAAGGTAAGTCTTATAGGAATCAAGGGGAATAAATCAACTAAAAGGTACGTCTAATAGGAATCAAAGGGTAAGACTCAACTAAAAGGTACGTCTTATTGCTATCAAGGGGAAAGACTCGACCAAAAGGTACATCTTTCAAGAATCAAGGGGGATAACTCGACTAAAAGGTACGTATTATAGGAATCAAGGGGATTTACTTGACTAAAAGGTATGTCTCATAGGAAAAAAGGGGGACGAATAAAATAAAAGGTACCTCTTATAGGAATCATGGGGAATGAATTGACTAAAAGGTACATCTTAGAGAAATCAAGGGTAATGAATCGATTAAAAGGTATGTCTAATAGGAATCAAGAGGAATAACCCGACTAAAATGTACGTCTTATAGGAATACAGGGAATAACTTGACTACAAGGTACGTCTAGTAGGAATCAAGGGGAATGACTCAACGGATAGGTACGTCTTATAGGAATCAAGGGAAAAGACTCATCTAAAAGGTACGTCTGATGGGAATCAAGGGGAATAACTAGACTAAAATGTATGTCATATTGGAATAACAGGGAATGACTCACCTAAAATATACATCTTAGAGAAATCAAGTTGAATGACTCGACTAAATGGTACATCTTATAGAAATCAAGGGGGATGACTCCTCTAAAAGGTATGTCTTATAGAAATCTTGAAGAATGACTAGACTCAAAATGTACGTCTTATAGGAATCAAGGGGAATGAATCGACTAAAACATACGACCTATAGCAATCAAAGGAATCCATCGTCTAAATGTTATGCCTTATAGGGATCAAGAGGAATAACTCGACAAAAAGGTATGACTAGTAGGAATCAAGGGGAAAAACTCTACTAAAAGGTACGTCTTCTAGGAATCAAGGAGAACGACTGGATAAAAAGATATCTCTTATAGTAATTAAGGGGAATGACACTACTAAAAGGTATGTCTTATAGGAATGAAGGGGAATGACTAGACTAAAATGTACATCTTATTGTAATCAAGGGGAATGACTAGACTAAAAGGTATTTCTTATTGGAATCAAGGGGGATGACTCGTCTAGAAGGTACGTCTTATAGTTATATAGAATATTGACTAGACTCAAAAGGTACGTCTTATAGGAATCAAGGGGAATGAATTGACTAAAACATATGACTTATAGGAATCAAGGGACTGAGTCATCTAAAAGGTACGTCTAATAGGAATCAGAGGGTAAGACTCAACTAAATGGTACTTGTTATAGGAATCAAGGGGAAAGACTTGAGGAAAAGGTATGTCTTACAGGAATCAAGGGGGATAACTCGACTAAAAGGTACATCTTATAGGAAACAAGGGGGTTGACTCGACTAAAAGGTATGTCTCATAGGAAAAAAGGGGGACGACTCAAATAGAAGCTACGTCTTATAGGAATCATGGGGAATAACTCGACTAAAAGTACGTCGTATAGGAATGCAGGGAATAACTTGAATAAAATGTACGTCTAATAGGAATCATTCAATTGAAAGGTATTTCTTATAAGAATAATGGAGAATGATTCGACTAAAAGGTATGTCTTATAGGTATCAAGGGGAACGACTCTACTAAAAGGTATGTCTTATAGGTGTCAAAGGGAATGACTCGACTAAAAGGTATCTTTTATAGTAATCAAAGGGAGCGACACTACAAAAAGGAATATCTTATAAGAATGAAGGGGAATAGCAAGGCCAAAATGTACGTCTTATTGGAATAAATGGGAATGAGTTGACTAAAAGGTACATCTCAAAGGAATCAAGAGGTATTACTCTTCTATAAGGTATGTCTTATAGGAATCTAGATGATGGACTAGACTCAAAAGGTAAGTCTTATAGGAATCAAGGGGACTAAATCAACTAAAAGGTACGTCTAATAGGAATCAAAGGGTAAGACTCAACTAAAAGGTACGTCTTATTGCTATCAAGGGTAAAGATTCGACCAAAAGGTACATCTTACAAGAATCAAGGGGGATAACTAGACTAAAAGGTACGTATTATAGGAATCAAGGGGATTTACTTGACTAAAAGGTATGTTTCATAGGAAAAAAGGGGGACGAATAAAATAAAAGGTACCTCTTATAGGAATCATGGGGAATGAATTGACTAAAAGGTACATCTTAGAGAAATCAAGGGTAATGACTCGATTAAAAGGTATGTCTAATAGGAATCAAGAGGAATGATCCGACTAAAATGTACGTCTTATAGGAATACAGGGAATAACTTGACTACAAGGTACGTCTAGTAGAAATCAAGGGGAATGACTCAACTGAAAGGTACGTCATATAGGAATCAAGGGAAAAGACTCATCTAAAAGGTACGTCTGACGGGAATCAAGGGGAATAACTAGACTAAAATGTATGTCATATTGGAATAACGGGGAATGACTCACCTAAAATATACATCTTAGAGAAATCAAGGTGAACGACTCGACTAAATGGTACATCTTATAGAAATCAAGGGGGATGACTCCTCTAAAAGGTACGTCTTATAGAAATCTTAAAGAATGACTAGACTCAAAATGTACGTCTTATAGGAATCAAGAGGAATGAATCGACTAAAACATACGACCTATAGCAATCAAAGGAATCAATCATCTAAATGTTATGCCTTATAGGGATCAAGAGGAATAAATCGACAAAAAGGTATGACTAGTACGAATCAAGGGGAAAAACTCTACTAAAAGGTACGTCTTATAGGAATCAAGGAGAACGACTCGATAAAAAGATATCTCTTACAGTAATCAAGGGGAATGACACTACTAAAAGGTATGTCTTATAGGAATGAAGGGGAATGACTAGACTAAAATGTACGTCTTATAGTAATCAAGGGGAATGACTAGACTAAAAGGTATTTCTTATTGGAATCAAGGGGGATGACTCTTCTAGAAGGTACGTCTTATAGTTATCTAGAATATTGACTAGACTCAGAAGGTACGTCTTATAGGAATCAAGGGGAATGAATTGACTAAAACATATGACTTATAGGAATCAAGGGACTGAGTCATCTAAAAGGTACGTCTAATAGGAATCAGAGGGTAAGACTCAACTAAATGGTACATGTTATAGGAATCAAGGGGAAAGACTTGAGGAAAAGGTATGTCTTACAGGAATCAAGGGGGATAACTCGACTAAAAGGTACGTCTTATAGGAAACAAGGGGGTTGACTCGACTAAAAGGTATGTCTCATAGGAAAAAAGCGGGACGACTCAAATAGAAGCTACGTCTTATAGGAATCATGGGGAATGACTCGACTAAAAGTACGTCGTATAGGAATGCAGGGAATAACTTGAATAAAATGTACGTCTGATAGGAATCACTCAATTGAAAGGTATTTCTTATAGGAATAAAGGAGAATGATTCGACTAAAAGGTATGTCTTATAGGTATCAAGGGGAACGACTCTACTAAAAGGTAAGTCTTATAGGTGTCAAAGGGAATGACTCGACTAAAAGGTATCTTTTATAGTAATCAAAGGGAGTGACACTACAAAAAGAAATATCTTATAGGAATGAAGGGGAATAGCAAGGCTAAAATGTACGTCTTATTGGAATCAATGGGAATGAGTTGACTAAAAGGTACATCTCAAAGGAATCAAGAGGGATTACTCTTCTATAAGGTATGTCTTATAGGAATCTAGATGATGGACTAGACTCAAAAGGTAAGTTTTATAGGAATCAAGGGGAATAAATCAACTAAAAGGTACGTCTAATAGGAATCAAAGGGTAAGACTCAACTAAAAGGTACGTCTTATTGCTATGAAGGGGAAAGACTCGACCAAAAGGTACATCTTTCAAGAATCAAGGGGGATAACACGACTAAAAGGTACGTATTATAGGAATCAAGGGGATTTACTTGACTAAAAGGTATGTCTCATAGGAAAAAAGGGGGACGAATAAAATAAAAGGTACCTCTTATAGGAATCATGAGGAATGAATTGACTAAAAGGTACATCTTAGAGAAATCAAGGGTAATGAATCGATTAAAAGGTATGTCTAATAGGAATCAAGAGGAATAACCCGACTAAAATGTACGTCTTATAGGAATACAGGGAATAACTTTACTACAAGGTACGTCTAGTAGGAATCAAGGGGAATGACTCAACGGATAGGTACGTCTTATAGGAATCAAGGGAAAAGACTCATCTAAAAGGTACGTCTGATGGGAATCAAGGGGAATAACTAGACTAAAATGTATGTCATATTCGAATAACGGGGAATGACTCACCTAAAATATACATCTTAGAGAAATCAAGCTGAATGACTCGACTAAATGGTACATCTTATAGAAATCAAGGGGGATGACTCCTCTAAAAGGTATGTCTTATAGAAATCTTGAAGAATGACTAGACTCAAAATGTACGTCTTATAGGAATCAAGGGGAATGAATTGACTAAAACATACGACCTATACCAATCAAAGGAATCCATCGTCTAAATGTTATGCCTTATAGGGATCAAGAGGAATAACTCGACAAAAAGGTTTGACTAGTAGGAATCAAGGGGAAAAACTCTACTAAAAGGTACGTCTTCTAGGAATCAAGGTGAACGACTGGATAAAAAGATATCTCTTATAGTAATCAAGGGGAATGACACTACTAAAAGGTATGTCTTATAGGAATGAAGGGGAATGACTAGACTAAAATGTACATCTTATTGTAATCAAGGGGAATGACTAGACTAAAAGGTATTTCTTATTGGAATCAAGGGGGATGACTCGCCTAGAAGGTATGTCTTATAGTTATCTAGAATATTGACTAGACCCAAAAGGTACGTCTTATAGGAATCAAGGGGAATGAATTGACTAAAACATATGACTTATAGGAATCAAGGGACTGAGTCATCTAAAAGGTACGTCTAATATGAATCAGAGGGTAAGACTTAACTAAATGGTACTTGTTATAGGAATCAAGGGGAAAGACTTGAGGAAAAGGTATATCTTACAGGAATCAAGGGGGATAACTCGACTAAAAGGTACATCTTATAGGAAACAAGGGGGTTGACTCGACTAAAAGGTATGTCTCATAGGAAAAAAGGGGGACGACTCAAATAGAAGCTACGTCTTATAGGAATCATGGGGAATGACTCGATTAAAAGTACGTCGTATAGGAATGCAGGGAATAACTTGAATAAAATGTATGTCTAATAGGAATCATTCAATTGAAAGGTATATATTATAGGAATAATGGAGAATGATTCGACTAAAAGGTATGTCTTATAGGTATCAAGGGGAACGACTCTACTAAAAGGTAAGTCTTATAGGTGTCAAAGGGAATGACTCGACTAAAAGGTATCTTTTATAGTAATCAAAGGGAGTGACACTACAAAAAGAAATATCTTATAGGAATGAAGGGGAATAGCAAGGCTAAAATGTACGTCTTATTGGAATCAATGGGAATGAGTTGACTAAAAGGTACATCTCAAAGGAATCAAGAGGGATTACTCTTCTATAAGGTATGTCTTATAGGAATCTAGATGATGGACTAGACTCAAAAGGTAAGTCTTATAGGAATCAAGGTGAATAAATCAACTAAAAGGTACGTCTAATTGGAATCAAAGGGTAAGACTCAACTAAAAGGTACGTCTTATTGCTATCAAGGGGAAAGACTCGACCAAAAGGTACATCTTTCAAGAATCAAGGGGGATAACTCGAGTAAAAGGTACGTATTATAGGAATCAAGGGGATTTACTTGACTAAAAGGTATGTCTCATAGGAAAAAAGGGGGACGAATAAAATAAAAGGTACCTCTTATAGGAATCATGGGGAATGAATTGACTAAAAGGTACATCTTAGAGAAATCAAGGGTAATGAATCGATTAAAAGGTATGTCTAATAGTAATCAAGAGGAATAACCCGACTAAAATGT
The DNA here is from genome assembly GCA_030864225.1 of Capsicum baccatum var. pendulum. NCBI lineage: Eukaryota > Viridiplantae > Streptophyta > Magnoliopsida > Solanales > Solanaceae > Capsicum > Capsicum baccatum. Next base: position 161,973,907 of record CM061554.1, read on the forward strand.
ACGTCTTATAGGAATACAGGGAATAACTTGACTACAAGGTACGTCTAGTAGGAATCAAGGGGAATGACTCAACGGATAGGTACGTCTTATAGGAATCAAGGGAAAAGACTCATCTAAAAGGTACGTCTGATGGGAATCAAGGGGAATAACTAGACTAAAATGTATGTCATATTGGAATAACGGGGAATGACTCACCTAAAATATACATCTTAGAGAAATCAAGCTGAACGACTCGACTAAATGGTACATCTTATAGAAATCAAGGGGGATGACTCCTCTAAAAGGTACGTCTTATAGAAATCTTAAAGAATGACTAGACTCAAAATGTACGTCTTATAGGAATCAAGGGGAATGAATCGACTAAAACATACGACCTATAGCAATCAAAGGAATCAATCATCTAAATGTTATGCCTTATAGGGATCAAGAGGAATAACTCGACAAAAAGGTATGACTAGTAGGAATCAAGGGGAAAAACTCTACGAAAAGGTACGTCTTCTAGGAATCAAGGAGAACGACTGGATAAAAAGATATCTCTTATAGTAATCAAGGGGAATGACACTACTAAAAGGTATGTCTTATAGGAATGAAGGGGAATGACTAGACTAAAATGTACATCTTATTGTAATCAAGGGGAATGACTAGACTAAAAGGTATTTCTTATTGGAATCAAGGGGGATGACTCGTCTAGAAGGTACGTCTTATAGTTATCTAGAATATTGACTAGACTCAAAAGGTACGTCTTATAGGAATCAAGGGGAATGATTTGACTAAAACATATGACTTATAGGAATCAAGGGACTGAGTCATCTAAAAGGTACGTCTAATAGGAATCAGAGGGTAAGACTCAACTAAATGGTACTTGTTATAGGAATCAAGGGGAAAGACTTGAGGAAAAGGAATGTCTTATAGGAATCAAGGGGGATAACTCGACTAAAAGGTACATCTTATAGGAAACAAGGGGGTTGACTCGACTAAAAGGTATGTCTCATAGGAAAAAAGGGGGACGACTCAAATAGAAGCTACGTCTTATAGGATTCATGGGGAATGACTCGACTAAAAGTACGTCGTATAGGAATGCAGGGAATAACTTGAATAAAATGTATGTCTAATAGGAATCATTCAATTGAAAGGTATTTCTTATAGGAATAATGGAGAATGATTCGACTAAAAGGTATGTCTTATAGGTATCAAGGGGAACGACTCTACTAAAAGGTAAGTCTTATAGGTGTCAAAGGGAATGACTCGACTAAAAGGTATCTTTTATAGTAATCAAAGGGAGTGACACTACAAAAAGAAATATCTTATAGGAATGAAGGGGAATAGCAAGTCTAAAATGTACGTCTTATTGGAATCAATGGGAATAAGTTGACTAAAAGGTACATCTCAAAGGAATCAAGAGAGATTACTCTTCTATAAGGTATGTCTTATAGGAATCTAGATGATGGACTAGACTCAAAAGGAAAGTCTTATAGGAATCAAGGGGAATAAATCAACTAAAAGGTACGTCTAATAGGAATCAAAGGGTAAGACTCAACTAAAAGGTACGTCTTATTGCTATCAAGGGGAAAGACTCGACCAAAAGGTACATCTTTCAAGAATCAAGGGGGATAACTCGACTAAAAGGTACGTATTATAGGAATCAAGGGGATTTACTTGACTAAAAGGTATGTCTCATAGGAAAAAAAGGGGACGAATAAAATAAAAGGTACCTCTTATAGGAATCATGGGGAATGAATTGACTAAAAGGTACATCTTAGAGAAATCAAGGGTAATGAATCGATTAAAAGGTATGTCTAATAGGAATCAAGAGGAATAACCCGACTAAAATATACGTCTTATAGGAATACAGGGAATAACTTGACTACAAGGTACGTCTAGTAGAAATCAAGGGGAATGACTCAACTGAAAGGTACATCTTATAGGAATCAAGGGAAAAGACTCATCTAAAAGGCACGTCTGATGGGAATCAAGGGGAATAACTAGACTAAAATGTATGTCATATTGGAATAACGGGGAATGACTCACCTAAAATATACATCTTAGAGAAATCAAGGTGAACGACTCGACTAAATGGTACATCTTATAGAAATCAAGGGGGATGACTCCTCTAAAAGGTACGTCTTATAGAAATCTTAAAGAATGACTAGACTCAAAATGTACGTCTTATAGGAATCAAGGGGAATGAATCGACTAAAACATACGACCTATAGCAATCAAAGGAATCAATCATCTAAATGTTATGCCTTATAGGGATCAAGAGGAATAACTCGACAAAAAGGTATGACTAGTAGGAATCAAGGGGAAAAACTCTACTAAAAGGTACGTCTTATAGGAATCAAGGAGAACGACTCGATAAAAAGATATCTCTTACAGTAATCAAGGGGAATGACACTACTAAAAGGTATGTCTTATAGGAATGAAGGGGAATGACTAGACTAAAATGTACGTCTTATAGTAATCAAGGGGAATGACTAGACTAAAAGGTATTTCTTATTGGAATCAAGGGGGGTGACTCGTCTAGAAGGTACGTCTTATAGTTATCTAGAATATTGACTAGACTCAGAAGGTACGTCTTATAGGAATCAAGGGGAATGAATTGACTAAAACATATGACTTATAGGAATCAAGGGACTGAGTCATCTAAAAGGTACGTCTAATAGGAATCAGAGGGTAAGACTCAACTAAATGGTACTTGTTATAGGAATCAAGGGGAAAGACTTGAGGAAAAGGTATGTCTTACAGGAATCAAGGGGGATAACTCGACTAAAAGGTACATCTTATAGGAATCAAGGGGGTTGACTCGACTAAAAGGTATGTCTCATTGGAAAAAAGGGGGACGACTCAAATAGAAGCTACGTCTTATAGGAATCATGGGGAATGACTCGACTAAAAGTACGTCGTATAGGAATGCAGGGAATAACTTGAATAAAATGTATGTCTAATAGGAATCATTCAATTGAAAGGTATTTCTTATAGGAATAATGGAGAATGATTCGACTAAAAGGTATGTCTTATAGGTATCAAGGGGAACGACTCTACTAAAAGGTAAGTCTTATAGGTGTCAAAGGGAATGACTCGACTAAAAGGTATCTTTTATAGTAATCAAAGGGAGTGACACTACAAAAAGAAATATCTTATAGGAATGAAGGGGAATAGCAAGTCTAAAATGTACGTCTTATTGGAATCAATGGGAATGAGTTGACTAAAAGGTACATCTCAAAGGAATCAAGAGAGATTACTCTTCTATAAGGTATGTCTTATAGGAATCTAGATGATAGACTAGACTCAAAAGGAAAGTCTTATAGGAATCAAGGGGAATAAATCAACTAAAAGGTACGTCTAATAGGAATCAAAGGGTAAGACTCAACTAAAAGGTACGTCTTATTGCTATCAAGGGGAAAGACTCGACCAAAAGGTACATCTTTCAAGAATCAAGGGGGATAACTCGACTAAAAGGTACGTATTATAGGAATCAAGGGGATTTACTTGACTAAAAGGTATGTCTCATAGGAAAAAAAGGGGACGAATAAAATAAAAGGTACCTCTTATAGGAATCATGGGGAATGAATTGACTAAAAGGTACATCTTAGAGAAATCAAGGGTAATGAATCGATTAAAAGGTATGTCTAATAGGAATCAAGAGGAATAACCCGACTAAAATATACGTCTTATAGGAATACAGGGAATAACTTGACTACAAGGTACGTCTAGTAGAAATCAAGGGGAATGACTCAACTGAAAGGTACATCTTATAGGAATCAAGGGAAAAGACTCATCTAAAAGGCACGTCTGATGGGAATCAAGGGGAATAACTAGACTAAAATGTATGTCATATTGGAATAACGGGGAATGACTCACCTAAAATATACATCTTAGAGAAATCAAGGTGAACGACTCGACTAAATGGTACATCTTATAGAAATCAAGGGGGATGACTCCTCTAAAAGGTACGTCTTATAGAAATCTTAAAGAATGACTAGACTCAAAATGTACGTCTTATAGGAATCAAGGGGAATGAATCGACTAAAACATACGACCTATAGCAATCAAAGGAATCAATCATCTAAATGTTATGCCTTATAGGGATCAAGAGGAATAACTCGACAAAAAGGTATGACTAGTAGGAATCAAGGGGAAAAACTCTACTAAAAGGTACGTCTTATAGGAATCAAGGAGAACGACTCGATAAAAAGATATCTCTTACAGTAATCAAGGGGAATGACACTACTAAAAGGTATGTCTTATAGGAATGAAGGGGAATGACTAGACTAAAATGTACGTCTTATAGTAATCAAGGGGAATGACTAGACTAAAAGGTATTTCTTATTGGAATCAAGGGGGGTGACTCGTCTAGAAGGTACGTCTTATAGTTATCTAGAATATTGACTAGACTCAGAAGGTACGTCTTATAGGAATCAAGGGGAATGAATTGACTAAAACATATGACTTATAGGAATCAAGGGACTGAGTCATCTAAAAGGTACGTCTAATAGGAATCAGAGGGTAAGACTCAACTAAATGGTACTTGTTATAGGAATCAAGGGGAAAGACTTGAGGAAAAGGTATGTCTTACAGGAATCAAGGGGGATAACTCGACTAAAAGGTACATCTTATAGGAATCAAGGGGGTTGACTCGACTAAAAGGTATGTCTCATTGGAAAAAAGGGGGACGACTCAAATAGAAGCTACGTCTTATAGGAATCATGGGGAATGACTCGACTAAAAGTACGTCGTATAGGAATGCAGGGAATAACTTGAATAAAATGTATGTCTAATAGGAATCATTCAATTGAAAGGTATTTCTTATAGGAATAATGGAGAATGATTCGACTAAAAGGTATGTCTTATAGGTATCAAGGGGAACGACTCTACTAAAAGGTAAGTCTTATAGGTGTCAAAGGGAATGACTCGACTAAAAGGTATCTTTTATAGTAATCAAAGGGAGTGACACTACAAAAAGAAATATCTTATAGGAATGAAGGGGAATAGCAAGGCTAAAATGTACATCATATTGGAATCAATGGGAATGAGTTGACTAAAAGGTACATCTCAAAGGAATCAAGAGGGATTACTCTTCTATAAGGTATGTCTTATAGGAATCTAGATGATGGACTAGACTCAAAAGGTAAGTCTTATAGGAATCAAGGGGAATAAATCAACTAAAAGGTACGTCTAATAGGAATCAAAGGGTAAGACTCAACTAAAAGGTACGTCTTATTGCTATCAAGGGGAAAGACTCGACCAAAAGGTCCATCTTTCAAGAATGAAGGGGGATAACTCGACTAAAAGGTACGTATTATAGGAATCAAGGGGATTTACTTGTCTAAAAGGTATGTCTCATAGGAAAAAAGGGGGACGAATAAAATAAAAGGTACCTCTTATAGGAATCATGGGGAAGGAATTGACGAAAAGGTACATCTTAGAGAAATCAAGGGTAATGAATCGATTAAAAGGTATGTCTATTAGGAATTAAGAGCAATAACCCGACTAAAATGTACGTCTTATAGGAATACAGGGAATAACTTGACTACAAGGTACGTCTAGTAGGAATCAAGGGGAATGACTCAACGGATAGGTACGTCTTATAGGAATCAACGGAAAAGACTCATCTAAAAGGTACGTCAGATGGGAATCAAGGGGAATAACTAGACTAAAATGTATGTCATATTGGAATAACGGGGAATGACTCACCTAAAATATACATCTTAGAGAAATCAAGCTGAATGACTCGACTAAATGGTACATCTTATAGAAATCAAGGGGGATGACTCCTCTAAAAGGTATGTCTTATAGAAATCTTGAAGAATGACTAGACTCAAAATGTACGTCTTATAGGAATCAAGGGGAATGAATCGACTAAAACATACGACCTATAGAAATCAAAGGAATCCATCGTCTAAATGGTATGCCTTATAGGGATCAAGAGGAATAACTCGACAAAAAGGTATGACTAGTAGGAATCAAGGGGAAAAACTCTACTAAAAGGTACGTCTTCTAGGAATCAACGAGAACGACAGGATAAAAAGATATCTCTTATAGTAATCAAGGGGAATGACACTACTAAAAGGTATGTCTTATTGGAATGAAGGGGAATGACTAGACTAAAATGTACATCTTATTGTAATCAAGGGAAATGACTAGACTAAAAGGTATTTCTTATTGGAATCAAGGGGGATGACTCGTCTAGAAGGTACGTCTTGTAGTTATTTAGAATATTGACTAGACTCAAAAGGTACGTCTTATAGGAATCAAGGGGAATGAATTGACTAAAACATATGACTTATAGGAATCAAGGGACTAAGTCATCTAAAAGGTACGTCTAATAGGAATCAGAGGGTAAGACTCAACTAAATGGTACTTGTTATAGGAATCAAGGGGAAAGACTTCAGGAAAAGGTATGTCTTACAGGAATCAAGGGGGATAACTCGACTAAAAGGTACATCTTATAGGAAACAAGGGGGTTGACTCGACTAAAAGGTATGTCTCATAGGAAAAAGGGGGACGACTCAAATAGAAGCTACGTCTTATAGGAATAATGGGGAATGACTCGACTAAAAGTACGTCGTATAGGAATGCAGGGAATAACTTGAATAAAATGTATGTCTAATAGGAATCATTCAATTGAAAGGTATTTCTTATAGGAATAATGGAGAATGATTCGACTAAAAGGTATGTCTTATAGGTATCAAGGGGAACGACTCTACTAAAAGGTAAGTCTTATAGGTGTCAAAGGGAATGACTCGACTAAAAGGTATCTTTTATAGTAATCAAAGGGAGTGACACTACAAAAAGAAATATCTTATAGGAATGAAGGGGAATAGCAAGGCTAAAATGTACGTCTTATTGGAATCAATGGGAATGAGTTGACTAAAAGATACATCTTAAAGGAATCAAGAGGGATTACTCTTCTATAAGGTATGTCTTATAGGAATCTAGATGATGGACTAGACTCAAAAGGTAAGTCTTGTAGGAATCAAGGGGACTAAATCAACTAAAAGGTACGTCTAATAGGAATCAAAGGGTAAGACTCAACTAAAAGGTACGTCTTATTGCTATCAAGGGGAAAGATTCGACCAAAAGGTACATCTTACAAGAATCAAGGGGGATAACTCGACTAAAAGGTACGTATTATAGGAATCAAGGGGATTTACTTGACTAAAAGGTATGTCTCATAGGAAAAAAGGGGGACGAATAAAATAAAAGGTACCTCTTATAGGAATCATGGGGAATGAATTGACTAAAAGGTACATCTTAGAGAAATCAAGGGTAATGAATCGATTAAAAGGTATGTCTAATAGGAATCAAGAGGAATAACCCGACTAAAATGTACGTCTTATAGGAATACAGGGAATAACTTGACTACAAGGTACGTCTAGTAGGAATCAAGGGGAATGACTCAACGGATAGGTACGTCTTATAGGAATCAAGGGAAAGGACTCATCTAAAAGGTACGTCTGGTGGGAATCAAGGGGTATAACTAGACTAAAATGTATGTCATATTGGAATAACGGGGAATGACTCACCTAAAATATACATCTTAGAGAAATCAAGCTGAATGACTCGACTAAATGGTACATCTTATAGAAATCAAGGGGGATGACTCCTCTAAAAGGTATGTCTTATAGAAATCCTGAGGAATGACTAGACTCAAAATGTACGTCTTATAGGAATCAAGGGGAATGAATCGACTAAAACATACGACCTATAGCAATCAAAGGAATCCATCGTCTAAATGTTATGCCTTATAGGGATCAAGAGGAATAACTCGACAAAAAGGTATGACTAGTAGGAATCAAGGGGAAAAACTCTACTAAAAGGTACGTCTTCTAGGAATCAAGGAGAACGACTGGATAAAAAGATATCTCTTATAGTAATCAAGGGGAATGACACTACTAAAAGGTATGTCTTATAGGAATGAAGGGGAATGACTAGACTAAAATGTACATCTTATTGTAATCAAGGGGAATGACTAGACTAAAAGGTATTTCTTATTGGAATCAAGGGGGATGACTCGTCTAGAAGGTATGTCTTATAGTTATCTAGAATATTGACTAGAGTCAAAAGGTACGTCTTATAGGAATCAAGGGGAATGAATTGACTAAAACATATGACTTATAGGAATCAAGGGACTGAGTCATCTAAAAGGTACGTCTAATAGGAATCAGAGGGTAAGACTCAACTAAATGGTACTTGTTATAGGAATCAAGGGGAAAGACTTGAGGAAAAGGTATGTCTTACAGGAATCAAGGGGGATAACTCGACTAAAAGGTACATCTTATAGGAAACAAGGGGGTTGACTCGACTAAAAGGTATGTCTCATAGGAAAAAAGGGGGACGACTCAAATAGAAGCTACGTCTTATAGTAATCATGGGGAATGACTCGACTAAAAGTACGTCGTATAGGAATGCAGGGAATAACTTGAATAAAATGTATGTCTAATAGGAATCATTCGATTGAAAGGTATTTCTTATAGGAATAACGGGGAATGATTCGACTAAAAGGTATGTCTTATAGGTATCAAGGGGAACGACTCTACTAAAAGGTAAGTCTTATAGGTGTCAAAGGGAATGACTCGACTAAAAGGTATCTTTTATAGTAATCAAAGGGAGTGACACTACAAAAAGGAATATCTTATAGGAATGAAGGGGAATAGCAAGGCTAAAATGTACGTCTTATTGGAATCAATGGGAATGAGTTGACTAAAAGGTACATCTCAAAGGAATCAAGAGGGATTACTCTTCTATAAGGTATGTCTTATAGGAATCTAGATGATGGACTAGACTCAAAAGGTAAGTCTTATAGGAATCAAGGGGACTAAATCAACTAAAAGGTACGTCTAGTAGGAATCAACGGGTAAGACTCAACTAAAAGGTACGTCTTATTGCTATCAAGGGGAAAGATTCGACCAAAAGGTACATCTTACAAGAATCAAGGGGGATAACTCGACTAAAAGGTACGTATTATAGGAATCAAGGGGATTTACTTGACTAAAAGGTATGTCTCATAGGAAAAAAGGGGGACGAATAAAATAAAAGGTACCTCTTATAGGAATCATAGGGAATGAATTGACTAAAAGGTACATCTTAGAGAAATCAAGGGTAATGACTCGATTAAAAGGTATGTCTAATAGGAATCAAGAAGAATGACCCGACTAAAATGTACGTCTTATAGGAATACAGGGAATAACTTGACTACAAGGTACGTCTAGTAGAAATCAAGGGGAATGACTCAACTGAAAGGTACGTCTTATAGGAATCAAGGGAAAAGACTCATCTAAAAGGTACGTCTGATGGGAATCAAGGGGAATAACTAGACTAAAATGTATGTCATATTGGAATAACGGGGAATGACTCACCTAAAATATACATCTTAGAGAAATCAAGGTGAACGACTCGACTAAATGGTACATCTTATAGAAATCAAGGGGGATGACTCCTCTAAAAGGTACGTCTTATAGAAATCTTAAAGAATGACTAGACTCAAAATGTACGTCTTATAGGAATCAAGGGGAATGAATCGACTAAAACATACGACCTATAGCAATCAAAGGAATCAATCATCTAAATGTTATGCCTTACAGGGATCAAGAGGAATAACTCGACAAAAAGGTATGACTAGTAGGAATCAAGGGGAAAAATTCTACTAAAAGGTACGTCTTATAGGAATCAAGGAGAACGACTCGATAAAAAGATATCTCTTACAGTAATCAAGGGGAATGACACTACTAAAAGGTATGTCTTATAGGAATGAAGGGGAATGACTAGACTAAAATGTACATCTTATAGTAATCAAGGGGAATGATTAGACTAAAAGGTATTTATTATTGGAATCAACGGGGATGACTCGTCTAGAAGGTACGTCTTATAGTTATCTAGAATATTGACTAGACTCAGAAGGTACGTCTTATGGTAATCAAGGGGAATGAATTGACTAAAACATATGACTTATAGGAATCAAGGGACTGAGTCATCTAAAAGGTACGTCTAATAGGAATCAGAGGGTAAGACTCAACTAAATGGTACTTGTTATAGGAATCAAGGGGAAAGACTTGAGGAAAAGGTATGTCTTACAGGAATCAAGGGGGATAACTCGACTAAAAGGTACATCTTATAGGAAACAAGGGGGTTGACTCGACTAAAAGGTATGTCTCATAGGAAAAAAGGGGGACGACTCAAATAGAAGCTACGTCTTATAGTAATCATGGGGAATGACTCGACTAAAAGTATGTCGTATAGGAATGCAGGGAATAACTTGAATAAAATGTATGTCTAATAGGAATCATTCGATTGAAAGGTATTTCTTATAGGACTAACGGGGAATGATTCGACTAAAAGGTATGTCTTATAGGTATCAAGGGGAACGACTCTACTAAAAGGTAAGTGTTATAGGTGTCAAAGGGAATGACTCGACTAAAAGGTATCTTTTATAGTAATCAAAGGGAGTGACACTACAAAAAGGAATATCTTATAGGAATGAAGGGGAATAGCAAGGCTAAAATGTACGTCTTATTGGAATCAATGGGAATGAGTTGACTAAAAGGTACATCTCAAAGGAATCAAGAGGGATTACTCTTCTATAAGGTATGTCTTATAGGAATCTAGATGATGGACTAGACTCAAAAGGTAAGTCTTATAGGAATCAAGGGGACTAAATCAACTAAAAGGTACGTCTAATAGGAATCAAAGGGTAAGACTCAACTAAAAGGTACGTCTTATTGCTATCAAGGGGAAAGATTCGACCAAAAGGTACATCTTACAAGAATCAAGGGGGATAACTCGACTAAAAGGTACGTATTATAGGAATCAAGGGGATTTACTTGACTAAAAGGTATGTCTCATAGGAAAAAAGGGGGACGAATAAAATAAAAGGTACCTCTTATAGGAATCATAGGGAATGAATTGACTAAAAGGTACATCTTAGAGAAATCAAGGGTAATGACTCGATTAAAAGGTATCTCTAATAGGAATCAAGAAGAATGACCCGACTAAAATGTACGTCTTATAGGAATACAGGGAATAACTTGACTACAAGGTACGTCTAGTAGAAATCAAGGGGAATGACTCAACTGAAAGGTACGTCTTATAGGAATCAAGGGAAAAGACTCATCTAAAAGGTACGTCTGATGGGAATCAAGGGGAATAACTAGACTAAAATGTATGTCATATTGGAATAACGGGGAATGACTCACCTAAAATATACATCTTAGAGAAATCAAGGTGAACGACTCGACTAAATGGTACATCTTATAGAAATCAAGGGGGATGACTCCTCTAAAAGGTACGTCTTATAGAAATCTTAAAGAATGACTAGACTCAAAATGTACGTCTTATAGGAATCAAGGGGAATGAATCGACTAAAACATACGACCTATAGCAATCAAAGGAATCAATCATCTAAATGTTATGCCTTATAGGGATCAAGAGGAATAACTCGACAAAAAGGTATGACTAGTAGGAATCAAGGGGAAAAATTCTACTAAAATGTACGTCTTATAGGAATCAAGGAGAACGACTCGATAAAAAGATATCTCTTACAGTAATCAAGGGGAATGACACTACTAAAAGGTATGTCTTATAGGAATGAAGGGGAATGACTAGACTAAAATGTACATCTTATAGTAATCAAGGGGAATGATTAGACTAAAAGGTATTTCTTATTGGAATCAACGGGGATGACTCGTCTAGAAGGTACGTCTTATAGTTATCTAGAATATTGACTAGACTCAGAAGGTACGTCTTATGGTAATCAAGGGGAATGAATTGACTAAAACATATGACTTATAGGAATCAAGGGACTGAGTCATCTAAAAGGTACGTCTAATAGGAATCAGAGGGTAAGACTCAACTAAATGGTACTTGTTATAGGAATCAAGGGGAAAGACTTGAGGAAAAGGTATGTCTTACAGGAATCAAGGGGGATAACTCGACTAAAAGGTACATCTTATAGGAAACAAGGGGGTTGACTCGACTAAAAGGTATGTCTCATAGGAAAAGAGGGGGACGACTCAAATAGAAGCTACGTCTTATAGTAATCATGGGGAATGACTCGACTAAAAGTACGTCGTATAGGAATGCAGGGAATAACTTGAATAAAATGTATGTCTAATAGGAATCATTCGATTGAAAGGTATTTCTTATAGGAATAACGGGGAATGATTCGACTAAAAGGTATGTCTTATAGGTATCAAGGGGAACGACTCTACTAAAAGGTAAGTGTTATAGGTGTCAAAGGGAATGACTCGACTAAAAGGTATCTTTTATAGTAATCAAAGGGAGTGACACTACAAAAAGGAATATCTTATAGGAATGAAGGGGAATAGCAAGGCTAAAATGTACGTCTTATTGGAATCAATGGGAATGAGTTGACTAAAAGGTACATCTCAAAGGAATCAAGAGGGATTACTCTTCTATAAGGTATGTCTTATAGGAATCTAGATGATGGACTAGACTCAAAAGGTAAGTCTTATAGGAATCAATGGGACTAAATCAACTAAAAGGTACGTCTAATAGGAATCAAAGGGTAAGACTCAACTAAAAGGTACGTCTTATTGCTATCAAGGGGAAAGATTCGACCAAAAGGTACATCTTACAAGAATCAAGGGGGATAACTCGACTAAAAGGTACGTATTATAGGAATCAAGGGGATTTACTTGACTAAAAGGTATGTCTCATAGGAAAAAAGGGGGACGAATAAAATAAAAGGTACCTCTTATAGGAATCATAGGGAATGAATTGACTAAAAGGTACATCTTAGAGAAATCAAGGGTAATGACTCGATTAAAAGGTATGTCTAATAGGAATCAAGAAGAATGACCCGACTAAAATGTACGTCTTATAGGAATACAGGGAATAACTTGACTACAAGGTACGTCTAGTAGAAATCAAGGGGAATGACTCAACTGAAAGGTACGTCTTATAGGAATCAAGGGAAAAGACTCATCTAAAAGGTACGTCTGATGGGAATCAAGGGGAATAACTAGACTAAAATGTATGTCATATTGGAATAACGGGGAATGACTCACCTAAAATATACATCTTAGAGAAATCAAGGTGAACGACTCGACTAAATGGTACATCTTATAGAAATCAAGGGGGATGACTCCTCTAAAAGGTACGTCTTATAGAAATCTTAAAGAATGACTAGACTCAAAATGTACGTCTTATAGGAATCAAGGGGAATGAATCGACTAAAACATACGACCTATAGCAATCAAAGGAATCAATCATCTAAATGTTATGCCTTATAGGGATCAAGAGGAATAACTCGACAAAAAGGTATGACTAGTAGGAATCAAGGGGAAAAATTCTACTAAAAGGTACGTCTTATAGGAATCAAGGAGAACGACTCGATAAAAAGATATCTCTTACAGTAATCAAGGGGAAAGACACTACTAAAAGGTATGTCTTATAGGAATGAAGGGGAATGACTAGACTAAAATGTACATCTTATAGTAATCAAGGGGAATGATTAGACTAAAAGGTATTTCTTATTGGAATCAACGGGGATGACTCGTTTAGAAGGTACGTCTTATAGTTATCTAGAATATTGACTAGACTCAGAAGGTACGTCTTATGGTAATCAAGGGGAATGAATTGACTAAAACATATGACTTATAGGAATCAAGGGACTGAGTCATCTAAAAGGTACGTCTAATAGGAATCAGAGGGTAAGACTCAACTAAATGGTACATGTTATAGGAATCAAGAGGAAAGACTTGAGGAAAAGGTATGTCTTACAGGAATCAAGGGGGATAACTCGACTAAAAGGTACGTCTTATAGGAAACAAGGGGGTTGACTCGACTAAAAGGTATGTCTCATAGGAAAAAAGGGGGACGACTCAAATAGAAACTACGTCTTATAGGAATCATGGGGAATGACTTGACTAAAAGTACGTCGTATAGGAATGCAGGGAATAACTTGAATAAAATGTACGTCTGATAGGAATCACTCAATTGAAAGCTATTTCTTATAGGAATAAAGGAGAATGATTCGACTAAAAGGTATGTCTTATAGGTATCAAGGGGAACGACTCTACTAAAAGGTAAGTCTTATAGGTGTCAAAGGGAATGACTCGACTAAAAGGTATCTTTTATAGTAATCAAAGGGAGTGACACTACAAAAAGAAATATCTTATAGGAATAAAGGGGAATAGCAAGGCTAAAATGTACGTCTTATTGGAATCAATGGGAATGAGTTGACTAAAAGGTACATCTCAAAGGAATCAAGAGGGATTACTCTTCTATAAGGTATGTCTTATAGGAATCTAGATGATGGACTAGACTCAAAAGGTAAGTCTTATAGGAATCAAGGGGAATAAATCAACTAAAAGGTACGTCTAATAGGAATCAAAGGGTAAGACTCAACTAAAAGGTACGTCTTATTGCTATCAAGGGGAAAGACTCGACCAAAAGGTACATCTTTCAAGAATCAAGGGGGATAACTCGACTAAAAGGTACGTATTATTGGAATCAAGGGGATTTACTTGACTAAAAGGTATGTCTCATAGGAAAAAAGGGGGACGAATAAAATAAAAGGTACCTCTTATAGGAATCATGGGGAATGAATTGACTAAAAGGTACATCTTAGAGAAATCAAGGGTAATGAATCGATTAAAAGGTATGTCTAATAGGAATCAAGAGGAATAACCCGACTAAAATGTACGTCTTATAGGAATACAGGGAATAACTTTACTACAAGGTACGTCTAGTAGGAATCAAGGGGAATGACTCAACGGATAGGTACGTCTTATAGGAATCAAGGGTAAAGACTCATCTAAAAGGTACGTCTGATGGGAATCAAGGGGAATAACTAGACTAAAATGTATGTCATATTGGAATAACGGGGAATGACTCACCTAAAATATACATCTTAAAGAAATCAAGCTGAATGACTCGACTAAATGGTACATCTTATAGAAATCAAGGGGGATGACTCCTTTAAAAGGTATGTCTTATAGAAATCTTGAAGAATGACTAGACTCAAAATGTACGTCTTATAGGAATCAAGGGGAATGAATCGACTAAAACATACGACCTACAGCAATCAAAAGAATCCATCGCCTAAATGTTATGCCTTATAGGGATCAAGAGGAATAACTCGACAAAAAGGTATGACTAGTAGGAATCAAGGGGAAAAACTCTACTAAAAGGTACGTCTTCTAGGAATCAAGGAGAACGACTGGATAAAAAGATATCTCTTATAGTAATCAAGGGGAATGACACTACAAAAAGGTATGTCTTATAGGAATGAAGGGGAATGACTACACTAAAATGTACATCTTATTGTAATCATGGGGAATGACTCGACTAAAAGTACGTCGTATAGGAATGCAGGGAATAACTTGAATAAAATGTATGTCTAATAGGAATCATTCGATTGAAAGGTATTTCTTATAGGAATAATGGAGAATGATTCGACTAAAAGGTATGTCTTATAGGTATCAAGGGGAACGACTCTACTAAAAGGTAAGTCTTATAGGTATCAAAGGGAATGACTCGACTAAAAGGTATCTTTTATAGTAATCAAAGGGAGTGACACTACAAAAAGGAATATCTTATAGGAATGAAGGGGAATAGCAAGGCTAAAATGTACGTCTTATTGGAATCAATGGGAATGAGTTGACTAAAAGGTACATCTCAAAGGAATCAAGAGGGATTACTCTTCTATAAGGTATGTCTTATAGGAATCTAGATGATGGACTAGACTCAAAAGGTAAGTCTTATAGGAATCAAGGGGACTAAATCAACTAAAAGGTACGTCTAATAGGAATCAAAGGGTAAGACTCAACTAAAAGGTACGTCTTATTGCTATCAAGGGGAAAGACTCGACCAAAAGGTACATCTTACAAGAATCAAGGGGGATAACTCAACTAAAAGGTACGTATTATAGGAATCAAGGGGATTTACTTGACTAAAAGGTATGTCTCATAGGAAAAAAGGGGGACGAATAAAATAAAAGGTACCTCTTATAGGAATCATGGGGAATGAATTGATTAAAAGGTACATCTTAGAGAAATCAAGGGTAATGACTTGATTAAAAGGTATGTCTAATAGGAATCAAGATGAATGACCCGACTAAAATGTACGTCTTATAGGAATACAGGGAATAACATGACTACAAGTTACGTCTAGTAGGAATCAATTGGAATGAATCAACTGAAAGGTACGTCTTATAGGAATCAAGGGAAAAGACTCATCTAAAAGGTACGTCTGATGGGAATCAAGGGGAATAACTAGACTAAAATGTATGTCATATTGGAATAACGGGGAATGACTCACCTAAAATATACATCTTAGTGAAATCAAGGTGAATGACTCGACTAAATGGTACATCTTATAGAAATCAAGGGGGATGACTCCTCTAAAAGGTACGTCTTATAGAAATCTTGAAGAATGACTAGACTCAAAATGTACGTCTTATAGGAATCAAGGGGAATGAATCGACTAAAACATATGACCTATAGCAATCAAAGGAATCAATCGTCTAAATGTTATGCCTTATAGGTATCAAGAGGAATAACTCGACTGAAAGGTATGACTTGTAGGAATCAAGGGGAAAAACTCTACTAAAAGGTACGTCTTATAGGAATCAAGGAGAATGACTCGATAAAAAGATATCTCTTATAGTAATCAAGGGGAATGACACTACTAAAAGGTATGTCTTATAGGAATGAAGGGGAATAACTAGACTAAAATGTAAGTCTTATAGGACTCAAGGGGAATGACTCGACTAAAAAGTATTTCTTATAGGAATCAAGGATGATGACTAGTCTAGAAGGTAAGTCTTATAGGAATCTAGAAGATTGACTAGACTCAAAAGGTACGTCTTATAGGAATCAATGTGAATGAATCAACGAAAACATATGACTTATAGGAATCAAGGGAATGAGTCATCTAAAAGGTACGTCTAATTGGAATTGAAGGGTAAGACTCAGCTAAAAGGTACGTTTACTGGAATCAAGGGGAATGACTCGAGCAAAAGGTATGTCTTATAGGAATCAAGAGGGATAACTCGACTAAAAGGTACGTCTTATAAGACACAAAGGGGTTGACTCAGGGAAAAGGTATATCTCGTTGGAAAAAAGGGGGATGACTCAAATAAAATGTACGACTTATAGGAACCATAGGGAATGACTTTGCTAAAAGGTACGTCTTATAGGAATCAAGGGTAATGAATCGATTAAAAGGTATGTGTTATAGGAATCAAGAGGAATGACCTGACTAGAAGGTACGTCTTATAGGAATACATGGAATAAGTTGACTAAAAGGTACGTCTAATAGGAATCAAGGGGATTGACTCAACTGAAAGGTACGTCTTATAGGAAGCAAGAGAAAAAACTCCTCTAAGAGATACGTCTCATAGGAATCAAGGGTAATGACAAGACTAAACTGCATGTCTTATGGGAATAATGTGGAATGACTCACCTAAAATATACATCTTATTGGAATCAAGGTGATTGACTCGACTAAATGGTACATCTTATAGGAATCAATGGGCATGACTCGACTAAAGGGAACATCTTATAGGAATCAAGGAGAATGACTCGACTAGAAGCTAAGTTTTATAGAATCATGGGGAATAACTCAATTAAAAGGTATGTCATATAGGAATCTAGGGAATGACTTGGCTAAAAGGTACGTCTTATTGGAATCAAAAGGAAAGACTAAAGGAAAAGGTACGTCTTATAAGAATCGAGTGGAAAGAATCGACTAAGAGGTACGTCTTATAGAAATCTAGGGGGATAACTAAACTAAAAGGTATGTATTATGGGAATCAAGGGGGATGACTCGACTAAAAGGTATATCCTATAGGAACCAAATGAATGACTCAACCAAAAGGTACGTCTTATAGTAATCAAGGTGAATTACTCGACTAAAAGGTACGTCTTACACGAATCAAGGAGAATGGCTCGTTGAAAAGGTACGTCTAATAGGAAGCAAAGAGGAAGACTCATCTAAAAGTTACGTCTTTTAAGAATCAAGGGTGATGACTCGACCAAAAGGTACGTCTTATAGGAATCAATGGGAATGACTTGACTAGAAGGTACGTCTTGTAGAATCAAGGGAAATGACTTGACTAAAATGTACGTCTTATAGGAATCAATGGAATGACTAGGCTAAAAGGTACGTCTTATAGAAATCAAAGGGAAAGACTTGTCTAAATGGTAGGTCTTATAATAATAAAGTGGAAAGACTCGATTACAAGGTAAGTTTTATATAAATCAAAGGGGTTGACTCGACTAAAATGTACGTTTTATAGGAATCAAGGGGGATGACGCGACTAAAAGTTATGACTTATACGAATCAAGGGAATGACTTGACTAATAGGTACGTTGTATAGTAATCAAGGTGAATAACTCAACTAAAAGATACGTGTTATAGGAATTAAGGGAATGACTTGGCTAAAAGGTACGTCTTATTGAAATCTTGAAGAATGACTAGAGTCAAAATATACGTCTTATAGGAATCAAGGGAAATGAATCGCCTTAAACATACGACTTATAGGAATCAAGAGAAATAACTCGAATAAAAGGTATCTTATAGGAATAAAGGGGAACAATTCTGGTAAAAGGTCCGTCTTATAGGAATCAAGGGGAATGACTTGACTAAAAGGTATCTCTTATAGTAATCAAGGGGAATAACACTACTAAAAGGTATGTCTTATAGGAATGAAAGGGAATGACTAGACTAAAATGCACGTCTTATAGGACTCAAGTGGATTGACTCGACTAAGAGGTATTTCATACAATAATCAATGGTGATGACTCATCTAGAAGGTATGTTTTTTAGGAATCTAGAAGATCGACTAGACTTAAAAGGTACGTCGTATAGGAATCAAGGGGAATGAATCAACTAAAACATACGACTTATAGGAATCAAGGGAATAAGTCGTCTAAAAGTTACGTCTAATGGGAATCAAAGGGTAAGACTCAACTAAAAGGTACGTCTTATTGGAATCAAGGGGATAGACTCGACCAAAAGTTATGTCTTATAGGAATCAAGGGGGATAACTCAACTAAAATGTACGTCTTATAGGTAACAAAGGGATTGACTCGACTAAAACGTATGTCTTGTAGGAAAAAAGGGGGACGACTAAAATAAAAGGTTCGTCTTATAGGAATCATGGGAAATGACTTGACTAAAAGGTAAGTCTTATAGGAATCAAGGGTAATGACTCTATTAAAAGGTATGTGTTATAGGAATCAAGAGGAATGACCCGACTAAAAGGTACGTCTTATAAGAATATTAGGAATAACTTGACTAAAAGGAACGTCTAATAGATATCAAGGGTAACGACCCACCTTAAAGGTACGTCTTATAGGAATCAAAAGAAAAAACTCGTCTAAAAGGTATGTCTCATAGGAATCAAGGGGAATAACCAGACTAAACTGCATATCTTATGGGAATAACTGGTAATGACTCACCTAAAATATACATCTTATAGGAATCAAGGTGAATAACTCGACTAAATGGTACATCTTATAGGAATCAAAGAGGATAACTCGTCTAAAAGGTACGTCTTATAGAAATCTTGAAGAATGACTAGACTCAAAATGTACGTCTTATAGAAATCAAGGGGAATGAATCGATTAAAACATACGACCTATAGCAATCAAAGGAATCAATCGTCTAAATGTTATGCCTTATAGTGATCAAGAGGAATAACTCGACAAAAAGGTATGTCTAGTAGGAATCAAGGGGAAGAACTCTACTAAAAGGTACGTCTAATAGGTATCAAGGAGAATGACTCGATAAAAAGATATCTCTTATAGTAATCAAGGGGAAAGACACTACTAAAAGGTATGTCTTATAGGAATGAAGGGGAATGACTCGACTAGAATGTAAGTATTATAGGACTCAAGGGGACTGACTCGACTAAAAAGTATTTCTTATAGCAATCAAGGGTGATGACTCGTCTAGAAGGTAAGTCTTATAGGAATCTAGAAGATTGACTAGACTCAAAAGGTACGTCGTATAGGAATCAATGGGAATGAATCAACGAAAACATACGATTTATAGGAATCAAGGGAATGAGTCATCTAAAAGGTACGTCTAATTGGAATCAAAGGGTAATACTCAGCTAAAAGGTACATTTACTGGAATCAAGGGGAAAGACTCGAGCAAAAGGTGTGTCTTATAGGAATCAAGAGGGATAACACGACTAAAAGGTACGTCTTATAAGACACAAAGGGGTTGACTCGAGGAAAAGGTATATCTCGTTGGAAAAAAGGGGGACGACTCAAATAAAATGTACGGCTTATAGGAATCATAGGGAATGACTTTGCTAAAAGGTACGTCTTATAGGAATCAAGGGTAATGAATCGATTAAAAGGTATGTGTTATAGGAATCAAGAGGAATGACCTGACTAGAAGGTACGTCTTATAGGAATACATGGAATAACTTGACTAAAAGGTACGTCTAATATGAATCAAGGGGAATGACTCAACTGAAAGGTACGTCTTATAGGAAGCAAGAGAAAAAATTCATCTAAAAGGTACGTCTCATAGGAATCAAGGGGAATAACAAGACTAAACTGCATGTCTTATGGGAATAATGGGGAAGGACTCACCTAAAATATACATCTTATAGGAATCAAGGTGATTGAATCGACTAAATGGTACATCTTATAGTAATCAATGGGGATGACTCGACTAAAGGGAACATCTTATAGGAATCAAGGAGAATGACTCGACTAGAAGCTATCTTTTATAGAATCATGGGGAATAACTCAATTAAAAGGTATGTCATATAGGAATCCAGGGAATGACTCGGCTAAAAGCTACGTCTTATTGGAATCAAAAGGAAAGACTAAAGGAAAAGGTACGTCTTATAAGAATCGAGTGGAAAGAATCGACTAAGAGGTACGTCTTATAGAAATCTAGGGGGATAACTAAACTAAAAGGTATGTATTATGGGAATCAAGGGGGATGACTCGACTAAAAGGTATATCCTATAGGAACCAAATGAATGACTCAACCAAAAGGTACGTCTTATAGTAATCAAGGTGAATTACTCGACTAAAAGGTACATCTTACACGAATCAAGGAGAATGGCTCGTTGAAAAGGTACGTCTAATAGGAAGCAAAGAGGAAGACTCATCTAAAAGTTACGTCTTTTAAGAATCAAGGGTGATGACTCGACCAAAAGGTACGTCTTATAGGAATCAATGGGAATGACTTGACTAGAAGGTACGTCTTGTAGAATCAAGGGAAATGACTTGACTAAAATGTACGTCTTATAGGAATCAATGGAATGACTAGGCTAAAAGGTACGTCTTATAGAAATCAAAGGGAAAGACTTGTCTAAATGGTAGGTCTTATAATAATAAAGTGGAAAGACACGACTACAAAGTAAGTTTTATATAAATCAAAGGGGTTGACTCGACTAAAATGTACATTTTATAGGAATCAAGGGGGATGACGCGACTAAAAGTTATGACTTATACAAATCAAGGGAATGACTTGACTAATAGGTACGTTGTATAGTAATCAAGGTGAATGACTCAACTAAAAGATACGTGTTATAGGAATCACTGGAATGACTTGGCTAAAAGGTACATCTTATTGAAATCTTGAGGAATGACTAGAGTCAAAATATACGTCTTATAGGAATCAAGGGGAATGAATTGCCTAAAACATATGACTTATAGGAATCAAGAGAAATAAATCGAATAAAAGGTATCTTATAGGAATAAAGGGGAACAATTTTGGTAAAAGGTCCGTCTAATAGGAATCAAGGGGAATGACTTGACTAAAAGGTATCTCTTATAGAAATCAAGGGGAATAACACTACTAAAAGGTATATCTTATAGGAATGAAGGGGAATGACTAGACTAAAATGCACGTCTTACAGGACTCAAGTGGATTGACTCGACTAAAAGGTATTTCATACAGGAATCAATGGTGATGACTCGTCTTATAGGTAACAAAGGGATTGACTCGACTAAAACGTATGTCTTGTAGGAAAAAAGGGGGACGACTAAAATAAAAGGTACGTCTTATAGGAATCATGGGAAATGACTTGACTAAAAGGTAAGTCTTATAGGAATCAAGGGTAATTACTCTATTAAAAGGTATGTGTTATAGGAATCAAGAGGAATGACCCGACTGAAAGGTACGTCTTATAAGAATATTGGGAATAACTTGACTAAAAGGATCATCGAATAGAAATCAAGGGTAACGACTCAACTTAAAGGTACGTCTTATAGGAATCAAAAGAAAAAACTAGTCTAAAAGGTATGTCTCATAGGAATCAAGGGGAATAACCAGACTAAACTGCATATCTTAGGGGAATAACCGGTAATGACTCACCTAAAATATATATCTTATAGGAATCAAGGTGAATGACTCGACTAAATGGTACATCTTATAGGAATCAAGGTGGATGACTCGACTAAAAAGAACATCTTATAGGAATCAAGGGGAATGACACTACTAGAAGATAACTTTTATAGAATCACGGGGAATAACTCAATTAACAGGAATGTCTTATAGGAATCAAGGGAATGAATTGGCTAAAAGGTACGTCTTATGTGAATCAAAGGGAAAGACTAAAGAAAAAGGTACGTCTTATAATAATCAAGGGGAAAGACTCGACTAAGAGGTACATCTTATAGAAATCTAGGGGGATGTCTCAACTACAAGGTATGTAATATAGGAATCAAGGGGGATGACTCGACTAAAAGGTATTTCTTATAGGAATCAAAGGAATGACTCGACTAAAAGTTACGTCTTATAGTAATCAAGGTGAATGAATCGACTCAAAGGTACATCTTATGCGAATCAAAGAGATTGACTCGTTTAAAAGGTACGTCTAATAGAAATCAAATAGGAAGACTCAACTAAAAGTTACGTCTTTTAGGAATCAAGGGCGTTGACTCGACCAAAAGGTATGTCTTATAGCATTCAAAGGGAATGACTCGAATAGAAGGTGTTTCTCTTAGAATCAAGGGAAATCACTTGACTAAAAGGTACGTCTTATAGGAATCAGTTGAATGACTAGGCTAAAAGGTACGACTTATAGGAATCAAAGGGAAAGACTCATCTAAATGGTAGGTCTAATAATAATAAAGGGGAAAGACAGCACTAAAAGGTATGTCTTATAGAAATCAAGGCGGTTGACTCGACTAAAAGGTACATCTTATAGGAATCAAGGGGGATGACGCGACTAAAAGGTATGACTTATAGGAATCAAGGGAATGACTTGACTAAAAGGTACGTCTTATAGTAATCAAGGTGAATGACTCGACTAAAAGGTACGCCTTATAGGAATCAAGGGAATGACTTGGCTAAAAGGTACGTCTTATAGAAATCTTGAAGAATAACTAGACTCAAAATGTATGTATTATAGGAATTAAGGGGAATAAATTGACTAAAAGATACGAGTTATAGAAATCAAAGGAATGACTCATCTAACTGTTATGCTTTATAGGAATCAAGAAGAATAACTCTACTAAAAGGTATGTCTTATAGGAATCAAGGGGAATAACTCTACTAAAAGTTACGTCTTATAGGAATCAAGGGGAATGACTAGACTAAAAGGTATCTCTTATAGTAATCAAGGGGAATGACAATACTAAAAGGTATGTCTTATAGGAATGAAGGTGAATGACTAGACTATAATGTACATCTTATGGGACTCAAGGGGAATGAATCGACTAAAAGGTATTTCTTATAGGAATCAAGGGTGATGACTCGTCTAGAAGGTATGTCTTACAAGAATCTAGAAGATTGACTAAACTCAAAAGGTACGTTGTATAAGAATCAAGGGCAATGAATCGACTAAAACATGCGACATATAGGAATCAAGGAAATGAGTCGTCTAAAAGGTACGTCTAATAGGAATCGAAGGGTAAGAATCAACTAAAAGGTACGTCTTACTAGAATCAAGGGGAAAGAGTCGACCAAAAGGTATGTCTTATAGGAATCAAGGGGGATAACTCGACTAAAAGGTACGTCTGATAGGAAACAAAGGGGTTGACTCGACTAAAAGGTATGTCTCATAGGAAAAAATGGGGACGAATCAAATAAAAGATACGTCTTATAGGATTGATGGGGAATGACTTGACTAAAAGGTACGTCTTATGGGAATTAAGGGTAATGACTCGATTAAAAGGTATGTGTTATAGGAATCAAGAGGAATGATCCGACTAAAATGTACGTCATATAACAATATAGGGAATAACTTGACTAAAAGGCATGTCTAATAGTAATCAAGGGGAATGATTCAACTGAAAGGTACTT